>CM008336.1:25207201-25222661 GCA_002525835.2 Ipomoea batatas | reverse complement strand
GAACATTAGCAGATCTAGGAACTAGTCGAATAGAACAAAAAACAAATGAGCAAATTAATTCCCTACAACTATTGGTGGCAATGCCAACCTAAGAAAGATCTTTCAAAGTTGTAGTTGTTAAATTACTCAGAAGGGAGGAATAATCGGTTTGTAGGGTAACAGAGTCTAACCTACGGTCCTTCAATCACGAGAGAGCTTCTTTGCAGGTAAGAGTTTCCGCTAACCGTGGACAAGTACACCCCAAGAGAATCCCACTAGTGGCAGCTACGAGCTTAAATTTTAATTCTAATTATAATGATAGGGTGATAATTAATAAAAAAAAAATCTTGATTGTCGGAAATGTAAATGACAAATCTAGTAGTAAAGGAAATATAGATAGGGTTCCAAATGAAGATGGGAAAAAATTAATTGCACTAGAATCAACTTTGTATATGTGTTGTTCCATTGACCAATAATGAGTCTTGTATCAACTCCATTATATTCTAACTAGTGGAAAACTCAACCTTGAGTTTATCTTGATCTTTGGACTCACCACTCTTCTCTTGTCCCTCTCACAAGGCCCATTGTTCTTTGGTTTTGATTCATTTCTAGGCCCCATTATAGATTTGCCTGAATACTAATACTGTTTCTACTATGACTACTTTTCTCTTGAGATTCATGTTAACTTCTTAAAGTCTACGTGTTTGGTTTATTGGTTTATACATTAGTAATGAGAATCAAAATTGTAGTTAGTGTTTGGTTGACAATTTTTAAAATACAATTATGAGATTTGATTACTTCTTCAATTAAAAATCCCATTCTCTAATTAAAAAGGGGTATCATTCCATATCATCTTATTGGTAATCTAATTTTAAGTTTGGAGTAGTACTTTCAGATTTTTGTTTGATTTTGTTTGTTCATATTGGTGCTTTAGATGTCATTATATTAAGATCAATTATCTTGCTTACGTTTTTTATTTTTGTATTTTTAAAACCTTTATTCCCATTATAGGATCATACATATATATATATATAACCAAACATCAATATTGGTAATCATTCTAATTTCACCATACTACCAAACATGTAAAATACTTTCACTAAAACCCATTACGATTACTAAGTATTTAATTTCCATTCCGATTTTGATTCCCATGTGCGAACCAAACACACCATTAATTAGAATATCTTCCCAAGTTCATCCAAAACATACACACAATTTCAACAATCCCAAAGAAATCAAACTCATTCAACAATTTTAGATCATGAACACAAAATCTCCATCCTTCCTAGCCCCTATCCTAAGGACTAGCCCCTTCATAGGCTTTACTAACATCATATCATTCAAATAGCAAAGCATATTTACAAGATCGAAGTAAAAAGCAAATGTCTGATCTTTAGGAAAAAGAGAAAAGCAAGAGAAAATTCCAAAGAGAAATCAAATGACAATGAAAGAGTTTACCCAAGAGGATTCCAAGGCTATGGAGACCCAAGTTTCTCTCCTCCAAGGAGTTCTTCCTCCTCTCCCTAATCCTATCTAACCCTAATCTAAAAATGAGAAGTGAAAAATTGACAAAAGACCCCCTCTCCTAGCTGAAATGTCCCTTAAATACTAAAATATCGCGCAGGGTTCTGGTGCCCGTCCACGCCAGTCCACACGCGTGTGGGCAGGTGTGGATGCTTACTGGAATAATTCCACGCACGCTCACACGCGTGGTGAGGCTTGTGGACGCGAATTTCTCCGTTTTCGTTTCCTTTGTTGTTTTTTGGCTTGATTTTTGCATGTCCCTGTGTGGATTGGTTCTTCTCTACATCGTTCACGCTTTCCTTGGTTGATTTCAGCCCTTGGATCCTGTGAAAATCTTTCAAGACATACCACACAAAGTTATTCTTTTGCAATTTGTTGGCAAAATAGCACGAAAATACATAATTGTGTTTGTCAAAACTTTGTTTTGGCAAGAAATCAACTTAATTAGTTCTAAATAATTAGGTACTTTTGGCGTCTATCAGCCTCTGTTGCCGTTTACAGGACTCTGGTAATGCTCCAGGAGCTTGTAGATCATCTTGGTGCCCAGGAGTTCATTGATGCTGAGGAGTACGACAATGGTGTGGCGCCGGCAGTCTATGTTTTGCAGTGCGGTGGTCATCGGTTTTTTCGTGGTGGTCCGCAGCGCGGCGACAGACAGCGTGCTGCTGTTGGACAGCGGCGTGGTCGTGGGCAATCTGGGCAAAGGTAGGCTGGTCGCGGAGGCGCTCGTGGTCGAGGTAGCTTTGGTGGAGGCGGTCATGTGATCTGCCAAATCTGTGATGATACGGGCACTCGGCTGCTGCATGCTACGATAGGTTCAATGAGGCAGTAGGTCCCATGGCTCATTTGTCCTATAATGATGTTGGCTCCCAGGGTGTTAATGATTCTCAGTTGTGGATTCCTGATACAGGCGCCATGACTCATGTGACTCTTGATCTTGCTGCGTTATCTGCCCCTGAGGAGTATGTTGGTACTGACACATTACGTGTTGGTGATGGTATGGGTTTACCTATTAGTCATGTTGGCCAAGCTTCGTTTCATACTCCCTCTCGTTCCTCTCAATTGTCTAATATTCTTCGTGTTCCTTCACTTTCTACGTCTCTTTTATCTTTTCAAAAGTTTTTTTTGCAGATAATAATGTGTTTTTTGAGTTTCACCCATCTTTTTTTGTTGTGAAGAATATTCAAACCAAGGACATTCTGCTACGGGGCAATAGCTCTGGCGTCTCTATACCCTTCCAGTTTCATGCTCTAGTTCGGGTCCTTCTGCATTTCTTTCAGCTCGCGCCTCTGTTTCTACGTGGCACGGTCGTCTTGGTCATCCTCATGATCGTGTTCTCAATACTATTTTACGTTTTTGTTCGGTTAGTGGGTCTAAGTCTTCGTTTCTTTGTAATTTGGGTCTCTGTAATGCTTGTCAGTTGGGCAAGTCTGCGCATTTTCCTTTATCTCGTATTGATTTTTCTAGTTCAGATGTTTTGGATTTGACATATACTGAAATTCGGGGCCCTGCTCCTGTTTTATCTTTTGATGATTATTGATATTTCGTTATTTTCGTTGATGATTGTTCCTGTTATACTTGGTACTATCCTATGAAATAGAAGTTTGATCTTTATGCTATATTTGATAAGTTTCGTGTGATGGTCGAACGATCTTTTAATCGTAAGATCAAGTCTATTCAATCTGACTTAGGAGTTGAATATAAGAAATTGCATGCCACTCTTGCTCAGTTAGGTATTTTTCATAGACAGTCTTGTGCTTACACTCATGAGCAGAATGGGCGAGTTGAGCAAAAACACAAGCACATTGTTAAAACTGGTTTGACTCTCTTGGCTCATGCGTCTATTCCCTCTAGGTTTTGGAATTATTCGTTTGAGACTGTTGTTTATCTCATTAATCGTATGCCATCTCCCACGTTGAATAATTCCAGTCCTTATTACATTCTTCATAAGTCTTCGCCATCTTATTCTTTTCTTAGGATCTTTGGGTGTCTGTGTTATCCTCATTTGCGTCCCTACAATCGTCATAAAATGTCCTTTCGGTCGTCTCAGAGTGTCTTCTTAGGTTACCCAAACTCTTTCAGGGGTACAGGTGCATGGACTTACTGACAAACAAGGTTTACGTGTGCATGCATGTTCGTTTTGATGAGACTAAGTTTCCTTTTACGCAGTCTGCAGTACAGGTGGCTTCGTCTCCCCGTCCCATGCCATGACCCGAGTCAGTTTTTCATCCACGTTCTACTACTGCTCCTATGGTGTGCTCTTCTTCTCAATCTGTCGAGGCCATTGCCGTGACCACCGCGGCTGCTAGACCACGTGGCAGACCTCGTGGAAAATCAGTTCGGCCTATTACTCGCACTCATGCCATGGCTATCCGAAGTCGTTCTCAAGCTCCCCCTTCGGCTTTGACTGCTCAGGTGTGTCTCCCTGATCGGACATGCTACTCATAGGCAGTTAAACATTTGGAATGGCGTGATGCAATGGATCAGGAATTCAATGCTCTTTTCTAGAATCAGACATGGAGTATGGTTCATGTGGCCTCAAACATGAACATCATTGGTTGTAAGTGGGTTTTTCGTACCAAACGAAAGGCAGATGTCTCGATTAAGAGACACAAGGCCAGACTAGTGGCCAAGGGGTTTAATTAGGTGCTTGGGCAGGACTTCTTTGACACATTTAGTCTTGTGGTCAAGCCTACTACGGTCAGGTTACTTTTTTCCTTGGCTATTTCTTCTGGTTGGGCCATTCGGCAACTTGATGTGCATAATTCCTTTTTGACTGGTCACTTGTCGGAAACTGTTTATATGAGTCAACCACCTGGTTACACTAATCCTCAGCACCCTGATCATGTTTGCTTGTTGAAGCGGTCTCTGTATGGGTTAAAACAAGCACCCAAGGCTTGGTTTAATCGTTTGCATAGCTTTTTGTTGTCTGTGGGGTTTGTAGCTTCCAAGACGGATGTCTCTCTTTTCCATTACTTAGTGGATTCTGATTTACTGTTTATACTGGATTATGTGGATGATATTCTTGTATGGCTAGCAGTCAGGGATTGGTGTCTTCACTGTTGAGCAAGCTGTCTAATGCTTTTAAGATTAGAGATCTTGGGGAGCTAGGGTTCTTTTTGGGTATTGAGACAGTGAAATACGGTGGTGGTTTGTTATTTTCTCAGCATCGTTACATGGTTAACATCTTAAAACGTGTTGGAATGTCTGATTGTAAACCTCTTTCTACACCTATTTCTTTGTCTAGATCTGCTTCTGTTTAGGCAGATCCCTATGATGATCCTACCAGGTACAGGAGCATAGCTGGGGCCCTGCAATATCTCACGGTCACCAGGCCAGATCTCTCTTTGTCAGCATATGGATGCTCCTACTGACCAGCATTGGGAGCAACTAAAACGGGTATTGAGGTACGTTAAGGGCACTCTCTCCTATGGGCTTCGTATTCGGCCATCTGCATCCAAGGAGTTGCATGCGTTCTATGATTTTGACTGGACTGACTGTCCTGAAGATCGCAAGTCAACCAGTGGGTTTGCTGTGTTTCTTGGCTCCAGTAAATCATAGTTGTTATTATTCAATACAACAGTACAGTTCTCATCCTAACAAGTAAAACTAATTCTAATATAATGGCTTTCATATCCCTATCCACCATGTAACGCAACTGCAACATATATAATTGAGACGTTCATCATGCATTACAAAAATAAGACATTATTATGGGTTAAAAATTAAATTACGTTTGGTCCTATAAATGAATGTTGTAAATCGCAATAATGGAGAATACATTATTGTTCAATTTTTATAGGGACAATAATATATTTGATTTCCTTTTCAAACTCATTTCTTCCACTATGCATAATTTCTCTCTACAATTATAGCACAAATAATTTTCCCAAATCCCAACCTAACCCTACCAAGCACCGGCCTTCATGGCTGTGCCACCTCCACGACGGATCTACCCAGTAGCACTATCATGGCGCAGCCAACGTACATTTTTTTAGTTAGCTTATCAGCCAATTCAGTTGTTTGACTTGGTTAAAAAATCAATATAAGTGTTTAGTTAATTAGCTTTTTGTAAATTCAAGAAATTGTTCAAAGTAACTTTTTCAATTAATTAACTTTTTGAGAAAAGAAACTATATCAAACAAGTATAAACTAATTAACAACTAATTTATCAAGTACTCAAAAAAAAAAAAAAAACAACTAATTTATCAAATTAAATACCTTTCTACAATCATCTAATGTTATCAATTAGTTATACCTTCTAACCCAATCGGCTAACAGTTACCAGCTAACGACTATTATTTACCAAACAAGGCTAATATATATTTTTTATAAATTAATTTTATTTATACAAAAAATATATTTAAATGGTAATTAGCCAACTAATATCATTTTAATTAACTTGAAGTATTGTTATAGTGAACCTACACTCATATTTGATGCATATAACTTTTTAAAGAACCTACAATATTATTATAATGAACCTGGGTCCTTGATGCAATATGAACCGCAATCAATGGTATAATTTGTCATGTTCTTCTATCTCAATACTTGTACAGATACAACCAACTACAATATAATGGTCACTTTAAATACTATACATTAACGATTTTGCATTTTGTTTCACCCAACCACATTTACCAAACAAATTTCTTCACCAAAAATGTCTACTACTCATTCAATTTTAGTTTCTACTTCACATTTTTTTCACTCTATTAAAGATCGATGGTACGGTGGCTCATTGGGGAAGAAGTCAATTTCAACAACTTGAAAAAATAATTACTCCGTATATTATATGAAATGCAAATAATGTGTGATTATGTTGGGAGAGCCAATTCAAGAGAAACCATTTCAAAGATTCACAGCCAGCTTAAAGCCATCTGTTTTCTCCATTTAGCCTTAAGGGCAATCTTGTATTTTCCTTTGTTCAAAAGTCTGTTATAACCGTTTCCCTCTTGTATATAAACCTGAGCTGCTTCCTTCTTCGACACATGAAATAATAGCTTTCTTCTTCCAGTTTACTCTCTCCATCTTCACAGTTTCTTGTTAATCTGTTATGCACTGATTTCCATCATGGTATCAGAGCTTCATCGAAGCTATGCCGCAGCGGTATTGGCCGAGAACGATGAAGGTTTTTCTTTCGAAGGACAAGCAGCAGGTGCTTCGAATCCGAATCAAGCTTCGAACCAGAATACAGCTCAACGAACTGATGAGTTCGATGATCCGCTATACCTACACATCACGGAGAATCCGAATCTCATTCTGGTTTCTCCGCCGCTGTCAGAAATCAATTACAACTCCTGGAGCCGAGCGATGAAAATTGCGCTCGAAGTCAAGAACAAGTTTGGTTTCGCAGATGGAAGTATCACGAGACCAGAGGAGACTGATCCAAAATTCCCAGTCTGGAAGAGATGCAACAATATTGTATGCTCTTGGATCTACAAATCTCTCAGTCCAACGATCGCAGAAGGAGTTCTTTATTTGGATGTCGCAGCAGACATATGGGATGTTCTTAAGCAGAGATATTCTCAAGTTGACCCTCATCGAATTGCAGAATTGCAAAACGAGATATATAGATGCTCGCAAGGTAACCAATCCATCAATGAATACTTTACTAAAAGCAATGCGTTATGGATGCAATTGAATGCTATGAGGCCTATTCCCACTTGTGAATGCACACATATTGGACCTTGTACCCTAGTAACCAAGATCAAAAAGGAGAAAGAAGAGGATCAAATTATCAGATTCTTGGAGGGACTAAATGAGGAGTATGAGAATATCAAGTCTGGAATTCTAATCATGGAACCTATTCCTACTAAGGAAAAGGTGTTGAATATGACTCTTAAGATGGAAAGAAAACTTAAGAACTCCATCTATGCAAGAGGCAGTGACCTTGCTCAGATTAGTGCTGTGCAGAACTCTGCAGAAGAACAGCCTGTTGTAGCAGCATTCAATTCTTACAATAAGAAGAGGTTCAGTCCTAATCCAGGGAAGAATGTTCCCAAGTGCACCTATTGTGGAATGCAAGGTCACACTGTTGAGAAGTGTTACAAGAAACATGGCTATCCTGCTGGTTGGGTAGCTGGTTACAAATCTAAGGGAAAGCAGTTCCAAGAAATACAGCAGAACTCCAACAATTATGCCTCTGTTAATCATATTGGTGATGTTGGGCTCTCCACTGAACAGCTTCAGAAGCTTATGACATTGCTACAAAGCCAAGGCAGTCAGGCCTCCTCCAGTGCTGTTGTGGCAGTTACCAATACTGGACTTAGGCCTGAATTCAAGAACTCAGTAGAAAGTGTTCACAATGAAGGCAGGTCTATCCCTAAACTCTCTATTAATGCTGTTCTAAATCTGTCAGATATTTGGATTTTAGACTCAGGGGCAACTGATCACATAGTATGTTCCTTGGAGTATTTTGATGACTATAATGCTGTTCATGGATTATTGGTAAAGTTACCAAATGGTGACAAAGTGGAAGTCACTCACATAGGTCAGGTTAAACTGCACATGGACATAATTTTGCAGAATGTGTTGCTTATTCCATCCTTTACTTTCAATATCATATCTGCTAGCAAACTATTGAGCCAATCCAAATGTGAAATAATTGTGAGGGCTGATTCTTGTACCCTTCATGGACAGTTTGGAATAATGGATGGTTTTGCTAGTGAAAAAGATGGATTGTACCTGATCACCAAGCCTCCCATCAAGAAGAGAATGGATTGTCCTAATTCTAGTAGTTCAAATTCTACATGCAGTAGTCTTTCCACAGAGTTATGGCACACTAGATTAGGACATTTCCCTGTAAATAAGATGAATTTGTTGAAAGGAATAAAACTTGCTCTTCCTCAGAAATGCAATAATGATTTTGTGTGTGACACTTGCCATTTTGCTAAACAAAGAAGATCTAATTTTCCCACTAGTACAACTACAACAGACAGAATCTTTGATTTGATTCATATGGATGTGTGGGGACCTTTTTCAGTAGCTTCTATGAGAGGGGAGCACTATTTTCTCACAATCATAGATGAGCATAGCAAATTCACTTGGTTACATCTCATGAGACATAAATCAGAAGTACAGTCAATCTTTCAGAACTTTTATGATTATGTGCTCACTCAGTTTAATGTCAAGATTAAAGTAGTCAGAACAGATAATGGGGGAGAGTTTATGCTAAGTAACTTGTTTAACAGCAAAGGGATTATACATCAAAGAACTTGTGTTTATACACCTCAACAGAATGGGGTGGCTGAGAGAAAACATCAACATATATTGAACATTGCTAGAGCCCTAAAGTTTCAATCTGGGGTGACAGATGAGTTCTGGGGTCATTGTGTCCTTCATGCTTCTTTCCTGATTAATAGGTTACCCACTGAGGTTCTTCTTGGAAACAGCCCTTATCAGCTTTTGTATGGCAAGAGTGTTGATTATAACCAGCTGAGGTCCTTTGGCTGCTTATGCTTTGCTGGAACTGTGGCCCAAGGAAGGAATAAGATGCAGGCAAGGGTTAGAAAATGTATCTTTTTGGGGTTCCCTGCTACTGTTAAAGGCTACATTGTGTATGATCTGAGTGAAAGAAGCACCTTTGTGTCAAGGGATGTTCAATTCTATGAGCAAACCTTTCCACTCCAGAACAGAAAAGGAAATTCAAATTCTGAGGTTCTTGATGACAGATCAAAAATGGCTAATCCATCTCTTCCTTTGATCCCTACTGACACAGAGGTTGGTTCTTGGGAATCTCCAAGACAGCCAACCAGCTTAAGGGATCAGGGTCTGCACCATCACCATGATGAAGAGTTGAGTCCTAGTGGTCACATTGATTACTCACCAGTGTATCTTGATGGGCAACCAAACCCCAGTCCAGTTAATCACATGCAGCAGTCAGTTTCTGAAGGAAATCTAGCAGACAGTAATGCTGAGGAGTCACCACATGAAAGCCCTGTGGAAAATGACTATACTGACCTACCACAGCCCAGGAGGTCAACTAGAACAAGGATCATGCCCAACAGGCTGCAAGACTATATCTGTCAAGCCACAAAGACAATTTCTGATGATGGCAGAACCTCTCCTCACTCCATTACTAAGGTAATATCCTATGATCACTTGCCTTTCAATCATAGGGTTTGTGCTGCCTCTATAGCCTCTATACCTGAACCTCAATCTTATAAAGAGGCTGTCAACAGTGAGGAATGGAGACAAGCCATGAATGCAGAGATAGAAGCTTTAAATCAGAATGACACATGGGTTCTGACTAACTTACCAGCAGGAAAAACTCCCATTGGCTGCAAATGGGTTTACAAGGTCAAACATAGGGCTGATGGATCCATTGAGAGGTACAAGGCTAGGTTGGTAGCCAAGGGATACACACAACAACTAGGGGTGGATTATATAGAGACTTTCTCCCCTGTGGCAAGAATGACAACCATTAAAACTTTCTTAGCTGTAGCCATTGCAAAGGGCTGGGATGTCCAGCAACTTGACATCAACAATGCCTTCCTACATGGAGATCTAGAGGAAGAGGTCTATATGGTTCTGCCACCAGGCTTTCACACAGATCAGCCCAATCAAGTTTGCAAGTTGTTGAGATCTTTATATGGGCTGAAACAGGCAAGCAGGCAATGGAATGCCAAACTGACAAAAGCTTTACAAGATAATGGCTTTAAGCAATCAGTTGCTGACCCTTCCTTGTTCACCAAACAGTCAGAGAAATCATTCCTTGCTCTCTTAATATATGTTGATGACATCCTTGTTGCAGGCACAGATTCAAGTCAGATTGAGGCTCTCAAACAGCTGCTGGACAGATCTTTTAAGATCAAGGACCTTGGCAGTTTAAGTTACTTCTTGGGCATTGAAGCTTTCAGGACTACCAAGGGCCTCAACATATGCCAAAGAAAATATACATTGGAAATCTTGCAGGAGAATGGATTTCTGGAATGTAAGCCCTCAAAGACACCATCTGTGCCAGGTCAGAAACTGAACAACTCAGATGGTAATCTGCTTGCACAACCTGAAGTTTTTAGAAGATTGGTTGGAAAGCTGCTTTACCTAACCAACACCAGACCTGATATTGCACATGCTGTTCAGCAATTGAGCCAGTTTGTAGATAAGCCAAGAGACATACACCTAGTTGCAGCTCACAGGGTGCTTAGATATCTGAAAGCATCCCCTGGAAAAGGCCTTTTCTACCCTGCAAATAACCAATTAAAACTCCAAGGTTTTTCTGATTCTGATTGGGCTAACTGCACAGATAGCAGGAGGTCCATCACTGGTTATTGCATTTACATTGGGCAATCTTTGATCTCTTGGAAAACTAAGAAACAAGCTACTGTTTCTAGATCTTCATCTGAGGCAGAATATAGAGCTTTGGCAGCAACTACATGTGAAATCCAATGGCTCATATACTTGTTAGCAGACCTTAACTCAGCTGTAAACTACTCAGTGCCTCTATTCTGTGACAATAATTCTGCAGTGGCAATAGCTGAGAATCATGTCTTCCATGAGCGCACAAAACATATTGAAATCGATTGCCATGTGGTCAAGCAAAAGGTTAATGAAGGAGTGATCAAGCTTCTCAGCATCAAGTCTCAGAATCAGGTAGCAGATGGATTCACAAAGGCCTTAACCAAGCCCATGTTTGATGCGTTTCATGCTAAGCTGGGCCTTCAAGATGTTCATGCTCCAGCTTACGGGGGGATGTTGGGAGAGCCAATTCAAGAGAAACCATTTCAAAGATTCACAGCCAGCTTAAAGCCATCTGTTTTCTCCATTTAGCCTTAAGGGCAATCTTGTATTTTCCTTTGTTCAAAAGTCTGTTATAACCGTTTCCCTCTTGTATATAAACCTGAGCTGCTTCCTTCTTCGACACATGAAATAATAGCTTTCTTCTTCCAGTTTACTCTCTCCATCTTCACAGTTTCTTGTTAATCTGTTATGCACTGATTTCCATCAGATTATATAGAGTTTTTTTAGTACTACTGACTCTGTTACAATGTAGTATATGTTCATAGCTACTTTCTCAACCTACTGAAGTACAAAGAGTCAACAGTTGCCTTCACTGAGATTCAAACCCACTCCCATCATCCATGTGGGAGTGTAAACCGGGACACCGGATGCCTCTAGACCACAAGGTCTTCCAGAAGAGGTTTTTTGTTTTTTGTGACAATTTCAAATAGAGTCCCAAACTATGAATTTTGTTATTTAACACCCTAGACTATTATATTTTAGACACATTTACCCAATGATCTGACCTCTATTTCTTTAATTTGCCCAATGATAGGATCATATGCCCTTCTCTAAGTAACCATTGTAAAAAAACAAAGCCCTCTCCTCTTTTGCTTCTTTACACTACCCGACCTAAAACCCGGCCTCCTTTCTGACACAACAAATCGAATAAACTTTTACAGCATGTTTGGTTCACGGAATGAATTTTAAGGGAATAGGAATATTATTCCATAAGGAATAGAATAGGTAAGGAATAGAATAGAAATTGTATTCTAGCGTTTGGTTCCCGGAAGGAATAGACTTGGGAATTGTATTACCACGTTTGGTTGGTTAAAGGAATAGAAATGGAATATATATTTAAAAGACATAAATGCCCTTGTACAAAATTATTATTATTATTATTATTATTATTATTATTATTATTATTATTATTATTATTATTATTATTATTATTATTATTATTATTATTATTATTATTATTCAGTAATCTGCTTAAAAGATGCTAGATGCCTAAATAGTATATCATATATATACACACATAAAATAGTGAATGGATAGTGGGGGTATTCAAGAAGCAGATTATATATATATCCAGGAAGCAAATTATATAAGCCCAACGTAACCACAATTAACCATAAAAAACATAAATAGTTATGAATAATTAAAGCCTTTTATGCTGAATTAAATATCATTAAATCGGAATAGAAGAGCAATCTCCACGCAGTTTTGATTTACGGAAAACGAAACCTCCACCGCAATCGCCGCCGGAAGCGCTCCGTCGCAATCGCGTGCGAGAACGAAGACGCTCGTGTGCTGCCTGGACGACGCTACTGCGATCGCCCTCGTCGTCTGCAAAAACCCAGTTACCACCATAAGTGGGGATGTCGAACTGGATTAAAGTCCGATGGAACGATCAGCCGCTACCACGCCGAAGGCATCGCCGCCGCCCCTTTCTTCGTCAGCCTCTCTATTTGCTGGAAGATCGCCGGCTGCGCAACAGATTCCGGAACCTCCGGATAGCTCCAATCGGCAATCTGATCGGCTGGGGACGTTCTCAACGCACCCCGAACACCATCTACGCCCTCCAATTGGCCATGCAATGGCCAGACCGCCAACAAAATCTCGCCGCTGACAAAACTTCCCTCGCCGCTGCCCAGACGTCTCGGATGCATCATAGTATATCACAATATATAATCGGATTGGACAATCCAAGGCCATATATCAATTAATCATGTATAAGGTACTGTATAAACAAACATATAATTGCAATGCCATAGAAGTATAAAACAGAATATTATATATTCCTAGAACATACTCATGCACGGCGGAGGTGAGATGCGAGTTGATGAATTTTAGAAAAGCGAGCCTGAAAAAATTTAGGTTTGAAAAGGATAAAAAAGGAAATATATTAAAATAGCTATTCCTGAGAGGCCAGGAATAGACTAATACCAGGGGGGGCCCTGGTAATAGCTATTACCCTTGCAAGGGTAATAGCTCATTCCCAGGAACATTGTTCCTGGGAATACAAATGCCAACCAAACAACGGAATAGGCTATTACTGGGAATGCTATGCCATTCCCTGCCTATTCCGTGAACCAAACACCCCGTTATTGTATAAATCCAAGATCCAAACAAGAAGATTAATGTAATGTTTTAACAAATCCAAAAATAAAATAAAACAAATCTTTCAAATTAAAGCCTCTTTTGTTGAGCATATAATATATAAACATAAATGTGCAGTTCAATCATCAGCTTAGGCTTTTAGTTGGATGGAGCACATGATTCAATTTGGTATCAAAGCCACCCAAATGCGATAATGAAAGTACATTATTTGATAATATATAAAAAAAGCATGTACTTTACCTATATTAAAATGTATTTTTTATTTATGATTTACACAAATGCGTTGATTATGTTCCATGGAATAATGATTTCCACACAAGTCGGTCGCCCAAGTCATTCTCCAGCTAGATAGAAGTGTTGTTTAAGGTCCAGAACCTCTTGACCCGTCTCGAAAAAAGATCCGTGAGACGGTCTCACACAAGTTTTAGCTAATCAATCAACACATCCGCATCCATGAGATCCGTGAAACGATTTCACACAAGTTTTAGTTAATCAATCAACACAAATATAATGTATCCATGAGATCTGTGAGACAGTCTCACACAAGTTTTAACTAATCAATCAACACAACCGCATCCATGAACTGTGAATTCACTATGAATGAACTAATAATATTCATTTTAATAAAAATTATGAAAAAACGAAGAAAGATGGTATAAATGTAAATACCACCCAATAATGTAGTTGTGCTGGTGCCAGCCATCAACTGTGTAATGCTCCCAATCAATGCAGGTTTTAGAAATATCAAGATTGCATACCTGGCTGTGAGTAAACTAAATCAGACATGTATCATTTGCAATCTGGGAATAAAACTTCTAAACACCAAACTAACATTCTCTTCTCATATTAGATCTTGAGCTCCACGCTTTTGATCTATTTCAAGGGCTCAGATCATTCATTCATTTCAATCCCACTTCTCTGTTCAAGGGTGGAAAGTGAGAGGCAAAATTATTTTCTTGCCATTAGATCTTGTACTAACCTTAGAACCTCGTTGCGCATCTCCGAAACAGCACTGGGATTAACCTGTTCCTTCAAGGAAGGAAACCACAGATCAACATTATCCTTGGATCCACTGCTTGCGTACCAATTACAAATTACTCTTGCAATGGCGAGGACGTATACACCACAATCGTATCCGTTTTCTTGCTTTGGTGTGTCTGGGTAGTCGATATAAGAAGCGTCGGTTGTTGTATAAGGAAGAATGGCATTGTAGACCCGTTTGGCATCCCACTTGTTCATGCCCGAGCTGCTATCGTGATGCACGAACACATTGGTGTTTCTCTCGAATGCGAGTAAGCTCCAATGGGTGCCCCCTTCAGCTAGATTCACATCAGAGTTATTATTGATTGGAAAGATGATCAACTTCCTTCGAGAAAGATGGAGGGGTTCTACAAAGTCTTTAACACTTGCGGCGTCTGGGCACTCTTTGATCCAGAAAGCAATTGATGGTGATACTAGTAATACGTCCTCTGATGGGAAGCTGGAACTGAGATAGCTCAAATAGAACTCAATAACGCGGTCATTTAGAAAATATGGACCGCTGAGAATGTCTAGATCTGATCGCCTGAGTACAACATCATTGTAACTGAGAATCTTGTCACTGGCTTTCAGAGCCATGTGTCTATTGAAACTGTGTGCATGGAGAAAAGCAATTAAGTTACATAATATGCAAAATGCAACACAAAAATGTGAAAGGAAAAAAAAATCCCAACAACAGCAACGATCATGAGCTATAACAATATTTCTAATTGCTCTGAATTCATCAAATATTCAATAGGCCATTCTTGCCCCCAAAAGGTTGAATCCCAACCTCCTGGCCCAATAGAGCATTTGGGAGGATGTAAAAAGGGTGCGAATTTCGAACCTTGGTCTCTTGCCCAAAATACTGACTACTGAACCAGTAAGCTAAGCTCGTGCGGGCTTCAATAGGCCATTCTTTGTATGCTTTATTGAAGCCATATGATTATCAAAAACTTTAAATATCCAAATAAATGCTTACTCTATAATATCAGAGTATTAGCAATGCCTGAGGTGACTTCACCAATTCGTTGGAAAGTTTAGTGATTATTTGATGAATGACATATTGCAGCTATACAAGAACATTTTACTG
>CM008336.1:25105516-25116201 GCA_002525835.2 Ipomoea batatas | reverse complement strand
CTTGGTAATATTATTACCGTCACGGCGTCACCTTCCAAAGTTATATAATTTTGGATATTGAAAATTAAAAAGCTAAGAAACATTCTCAAAGTTATATAATTTTGAATACTGAAAATTAAAAATAGGAAACATTCTCAAAGTTATCAACTAATACATAAAAAGGAAACATTAACAAGTAGTTCAACCTTTAGTCTTTCACCAAGTTAAGCCCTCTCTCGTCAACAAAACTTGCTGTGAATTTTCGATCCCGCTTGTCAACCCTAAAGTCCTCTCATAATTCAAACATTCAAAATCAAACTACCCAATGGAAAACACATTGTCCATTGTCTTGTAAATTCTAAGATCCCTAGGTAAACAAATTGGAAATTCCTTAACTCCACCTACATCAAATTTTCAGTATTCAAAATTATATNAAAGTTATATAATTTTGAATACTGAAAATTAAAAAGCTTGGAAACATTCTCAAAGTTATGTTATATAATTTTGAATACTGAAAATTAAAAAGTTAGGAAACATTCTCAAAATTATCAACTAATACATAAAAAGGAAACATTCTCAAATTAATGATATTAACAAGTAGGTTAACCTTTTAGTCTTTCACCAAGTTAAGCCTTCTCTCATCCACAAAACTTGCTGTGAATTTTTGATCCCGCTTGTCAAACCTAAAGTCCTGTCATAATTCAAGCATTCAAAATCAAACTACCCAATGGAAAACACATTGTCCATAGTCTTGTAAATTCTAAGATCCCTAGGTAAACAAATTGGAAATTCCTTAACTCCACCTACATCAAATTTTTTCCAAACCTCACTTTTCAAGTTACAAATCAAAATGGTAATTTGTTTACTATTTGTAGATAACATCAGTTCAACACAACTGTAGTATCCGTTCAACACAACTGCAGTTCCAGACGGATGAAACGACCTCTGTTCTGCGCAATTGCAGTTCCCTTTCAACATAATTCAACATAACTGCAGTATCAATTCAACACAACTGCAGTATCTGTTCAACACAACGGCAATATCATCCATGGTACATGATCCACAATGCATTGTGGACCATGGTCCACGGTATAACGACTGTGTATGCATACAAGCGAGAATAGGAAGGAATTATGCAACAAAGAAATTGAGACTCAAGTTTCATGCACTGCAAAAATAAAATAATAATAGTAATAGTAACAGTAATAATAATAATAATAATAATAATAATAATAATAATAATAATAATAATAATAAGGGAAAATGACATATTTAGTCCCTGAGTTATACGGGTAATGTAGACTCAGTCCCTAAGTTATGGCTGTATGCGAGTTTAGTCCCTCAGTTATTCACAAAGTGGCGAGTTTAGTCTCTGGACATTAAATTTGACGAAAAAATTAAAAAATATTCAAAATTTGAGGGGTAAAATAGGAAATTCACATTTTATTATTCTTCTTATATCAAAACCACTTTTACAACATTATTTTTCACTTCTTAGCCTAATTATTTTCAAGATTTTTCATTTTTAAAAGCGTTTTAATAACTTTCAAATGACTTGTTAGGAACCTGACTCTCATATAATACACTTAAAACTTAGCACAAATAAAGAAATGCATGATCATTGTATTTAGGTGTATGAAACACACTGTCCTAAGTTTTAATTGTATAATACACTTAAAACTTACATTGTATTGTAAAAAAATCTTAAAAGTTTTAATTTTATTACATTTGTTGCTTATTAAAAAAATAAAAACTTGTTAGGATAGTGTGTTTCATACACCTAAATACAATGATCATGCATTTCTTTATTTGTGCTAAGTTTTAAGTGTATTAATTATATGAGAGTCAGGTTCCTAACAAATCATTTGAAAGTTATTAAAATGCTTTTAAAAATGAAATTTTTTGAAAATAATTAGGCTAAGAAGTGAAAAATAATGTTGTAAAAGTGGTTTTGATATAAGAAGAATAACAAAATGTGAATTTCCTATTTTACCCCTCAAATTTTGAATATTTTTAAATTTTTTTCCGTCAAATTTAATGTCCAGTGACTAAACTCGCCACTTTGTGAATAACTGAGGGACTAAACTCGCATACAGCCATAACTTAGGGACTGAGTCTACACTACCCCTATAACTCAGGGACTAAAGATGCCATTTTCCCTAATAATAATAATAATAATAATTTTAACTTATCCCATCACGTTAGATACTAATGCAAAAATAGATATATTTATTTGGAAAGAAGAAAATCGTAGCAGCCAAAGCAGCTATTGAGAGTGATTTTATAAATGTATTGTCCTGTTTGGTAAATAATCAGTCTATCAGTCAATTTTAACTTATTTGACTACTATTAGTTGTTTGATTTGGTTAAAAAATCAATATAAGTATTTGGTTAATAAGCTTTTTGTAACTCCAAAATATTAAAATTCAAAAGGCTACTTAAAACAACATTTTCAATTAGTTTTTAGAGAAAAGAAATTATACCAAACAACTATATCAGCTAACAGTTAATTTATCAAATACTTTTATATAATAACTAATGTTATCAACTAATTATACCTTCTAATCCAATCAACTAACAACCATTTACCAAATAAGGTCATTAATAACAAAAGCATCCAAATGGAAGACATGCGAATGCTTATGTACACAACAAATGCACAGAGCTCAAATGAGATGGTGGATTACATCAATTGAGATTTGTCTCATTACTGGGGCAAAACTGTTTTCACAATCTCTCTTTCTTCTCCCTTCAACGTTGAATTGCAATTCTTTGGGTTGAAGTCTGAATTCTAATTCAGTAAATAAAGGACAATTTCCTCCAACTAAACAACGTACGTCGTAATTGTGGTATTCATTGAATTTCAATTCAACTACAGTTAAATTACAATGAACTAAGCAGGCACTTAGGAACGAAGGGAGTACTAAAAACTGATTCTTCTGCCAAAAAAAAATCACTAATAAATAGAATTGTTCTTTGGCATTGTTTAAGCTTTTACCTTTAGCTTTGAATAAACTAAGGGATTTGCAAAGTTGGATATTCGTAGTGTACTTGTACTAATCATATTCATATTTACAATTTAAAATTATATTAACATTTATATAATTTCTATAATACTGAAATTAATAGACAACCATACTAATATATAAAAAGGAAACATTCTCAAATTAAAGAATAAGGGTCAAAAAGGTCACTCAACTCCACGCAAATTGCAATTGGACCATTGAACTCAAATAAAATGTAATTGGATCACTGAACAACGCAAACTCATGCAATTCAAACCAAAATGACCTGTTTATCTGACCATTTAAAAATTATTTTTAAATCAGTATCTTTTTGGGTAAATAGGTCATTTTGAGTTGAACTGCGTGAGTTTGTATTGTTCAGAGCTCAATTACATTTTTTTTTTAGTTTAATGGTCCAACTGAAATTTGGTGTGCAGTTGAGTGACCTATTTAACCTTTATTCCTCAAATTAATGATGTTAACAACTAGTTTGAACTAGTTTGAAAAAAAAAAACTAGTATTTCAAAAAAAAAAAAAACTAGTTTGAACCTTAGTCTTTCACCAAATTAAGCACTCTCTTATCAGTAAGTTTTGATGTGAAATTGAAGCTGCCAATTTGCCCATCTTTACCTCCCAAATCTGCCCATCTTTACATCCCAAATCTGCCCATCTTTACATCCCGAATCATACCTCCGATCCCGCGCTTCCAAACCCCAAATTAAACCTAGTTTTCTAACCCCAAATTTCACTCATAATTCAAACACGGAAAAGAATTAGAAATTTCCCAACTACTCCACCTACATCAAATTTGCAGTATAGTAATACAACTTGTCTCTATTCACTTACACACAATATTCTCTTGGTAATATTATTACCGTCACGGCGTCACCTTCCAAAGTTATATAATTTTGGATATTGAAAATTAAAAAGCTAAGAAACATTCTCAAAGTTATATAAATTTGAATACTGAAAATTAAAAAGCTAGGAAACATTCTCAAAGTTATCAACTAATACATAAAAAGGAAACATTAACAAGTAGTTCAACCTTTAGTCTTTCACCAAGTTAAGCCCTCTCTCTGCTGTGAATTTCCGATCCCGCTTGTCAACCCTAAAGTCCTCTCATAATTCAAACATTCAAAATCAAACTACCCAATGGAAAACACATTGTCCATTGTCTTGTAAATTCTAAGATCCCTAGGTAAACAAATTGGAAATTCCTTAACTCCACCTACATCAAATTTTCTCCAAACTTCACTTTTCAAGTTACAAACCAAAATGGTAATTTGTTTACTATTTGTACATAACATCACAATTTCCCCAGCATGATTGGTAGTATAGCGGTACACCGGTGAGTTTTCTACCCCCAAATCGAATGGAATGATTATAGTAATCTTCTCCCAACATCCCTTAGATTTCTCCAAAGTCCAAACATTCATGTAGAATACGTGGCCTATTTTGCGAACATAAACGATAGCCAGTCGACCTCCATCAACTTGTAGCAATGCAAAATTTTTTATAACAAAATTAGAATAGAGTAATTTTCCCGCAGATGTATCTATAGATAANCACTCAACACCACGCAAATTGCAATTGAATCATTGAACTCAAATAAAATGTAATTGGATCACTGAACAACGCAAACTCATGCAATTCAAACCAAAATGACATGTTTATCTAATTATTTAAAAATTATTTTTAAATTGGATAACCGCCACATAAGCATGTTTTCGGGTAAACAGGTCATTTTGAGTTGAACTGTATGAGTTTGTATTGTTCAAGAACTCAATTGCATTTTTTTTTTTAGTTCGGTGGTCCAACTGAAATTTGGTGTGTAGTTGAATGACCTATTTAACCTTTATTCCTATGCTCAAAAAAAAAAAAAAAACCTTTATTCCTCAAATTAATGATGTTAACAACTAGTTCGAACCTTAGTCTTTCACCAAATTAAGCCCTCTCTCATCAGTAAGTTTTGATGTGAATTGAAGCTCCCAAATCTGCCCATCTTTACCTCCCGAATCATACCTCCGATCCCGCGCTTCTAACCCCAAATTTCACTCATAATTCAAACATGAAAAAGAATTAGAAATTTCCCAACTACTCCACCTACATCAAATTTGTAGTATAGTAATACAGCTTGTCTCTATTCACTTACACACAATATTCTCTTGGTAATTGTTACCGTCACCTTCCAAAGTTATATAATTTTGAATACTAAAAATTAAAAAGCTAGGAAACATTCTCAAAGTTATATAATTTTAAATACTGAAATAAAATTTAAAAGCTAGGAAGCATTCTCGAAGTTATTATCAACTAATACATAAAAAGGAAACATTCTCAAATTAATGATATTTACAAGTAGTTCAACCTTTAGTCTTTCACCAAGTTAAGCTCTCTCTCATCAACAAAACTTGCTGTGAATTTTCGATCCCGCTTGTCAACCCTAAAGTCCTGTCATAATTCAAACATTCAAAATCAAACTACCCAATGGAAAACACATTGTCCATAGTCTTGTAAATTCTAAGATCTCTAGGGAAACAAATTGGAAATTCCTTAATTCCACCTACATCAAATTTTCTCCAAACTTCACTTTTCAAGTTACAAACCAAAATGGTAATTTGTTTACTATTTGTACATAACATCACAATTTCCCCAGCATGATTTGTAGTATAGCGGTACACCGGTGAGTTTTCTACCCCCAAATCGAATGGAATGATTGTAGTAATCTTCTCCCAACATCCCTTAGATTTCTCCCAAGTCCAAACATTCATGCAGAATACGTGGCCTATTTTGCGAACATAAACGATAGCCAGTCGACCTCCATCAACTTGTAGCAATGCAAAATTTGTGATAACAAAATTAGAAAAGAGTAATTTTCCCGCAGATGTATCTATAGAACAAAAATTTGATGCAGATGGAACTTCAGCTGGAATTGGTATCAAAGAATAACTCTCGGATCCAACTTCAAATGCTACTATGTGGAAGTTAGTAGGGTTATCTCTAGTTAGCCAATTATAGGAATAGATAACCCCGTTAATGTGGACACTAGTATTGGAATAGCCAGCGCAGCCAAAGCCATCAAAGGGGTAAAAGGGGTACGAAGAATAATTGATCTCCCTCCATGATTTATCCACTCCCACAGTCAAAATCCAGTGCTTATACTCGAAAATGCTCCTCCTCCGATCAATAATCAAAACCTTGTATCTTTTAGACTGTGAATCGAACCCTAATAGCGCACAAATGTCATTTGGATGGCGGGAGGGGAACTGGAATCTTGGAAGGGAAATACGCTGTCCCGTACTAACATTGCAAACAACGCCTTCTCCATTGGGTCTGGAGAGACAAATCAGGCCGTCGGAGGAAGAGTGTAGACAACCTTTCAGAAAGGGTTCATCAGAGTCCAAGTAGCCGAGACGGTTAACTTGGAGGTTTTCTTGGGTGAAATTGATGGTGTAATACGAAGGGGCGGAAGGGACGGAGAGCGGCTTTCGAGGTGTGATAGCGATGAGGATGCCCGCCCTACTGGGTAGTGTGAAGGACAAATTGCGATGCAAAACGCCAAAGGCATGATCAGCTATGAGAGCGTAAAACAATTTAGAAACGCACCTGAGTCGTACTAGCGACTTGGCAGGGAGCTTGGAGAGGATATCGAAGAGAATGTCGTGGGGAAGAAAAGGTAGCGTTGAAACACCCGCCATCGTTGGTATCTTACGAGCTGGCTGAAGTTTGATTTGTATTTTTGGAGTATCCGAATTGTATTTAATTTAAGATAAAAGGTTTAATTTGTAGGAGTACACTTTTAGGGTTAATTTTGATTTTTGGAGTATCCGAATTGTATTCAAGGTAAAATTGCAGTCTCCCACATCACTTCTCCTCATTGCGAATTGCTATTAATGTTTGCGTAATATTGTAAAATATAGTTATACAATTCCTTTCCGTACTACAATTATACATTAAAATATAGTAATACGAATCCTAATGCAATATATTCTTTCCTACTTACTTATTCGTAATACAATTCTAGATTAAAATTATTAATCGTAATAAAATAGTACATATAAGTTCCTGCAACGTAATCTATATTTATCTATTAATAAAAACAAAATCATCCATTTTAACTTCCAGCACAAAACGCTCCTATACTATTAAGGTGTGCGTAATATTGTAAAATATGGTAATACAATTCCTATTTGTATCACAATTGTATATCAAAACATGGTAATATAATTCCTAATACAATATATATTTTCCTACTTTTCTATTCGTAATACAATCCAGAATTAGATGTTTTGCATAAGTGGTTAACATGTAAAATGACATATAAGGACATTATTAGTGTATTGTTTTTTTTTAAATTGTTATGGGTAATAATTTTATAACCATTTAGAACATATTTGGGTACGAAGATTTGCAGTGGTCGTTAGTGTATGTGTTGTCAATATATTTAGATAATTATTATATTTTATCTACTTATACTTAATTTGGAAAAAATTGAAGACTTATTAAAAACAATACTTTATTATATTTTAAAAGACTTATTATAAAAACAAATAATAAAGACCTAATTATATGTTAAAAAGATTTTAGAAGAAATAAAAGTCAATAATTATATTTTAATTTTCAAGACTTTGTTAAAAATTTTCCTTATTCCCTCTCAAAAAAAATAATTCCCTCTCATCACTCATAAACCCCTTTTTCCAATTCCCGCATTTAGAAAATTACGTAATCCTTCAGTTCTAAAAAAAAAAAAGAGAAGAACAAACCTCCTTCTCAGTTACGTTGATGCACATTGCTGCTCTGCATGCCTTGCAACCCTTCTCATCACTCATCACCGTTTTCGACAGCCTCGTCGGCCACCCTCCACCGCCCTTTCTCCGTCTTTTTTGATAAAAGTGTTGCGTCAAAGACAACGATTTTGTCCTAAACTGTTGTCTTTTACACAAAAGACAACACTTCCGTCAAAAACTATTATCGTTTTAGTGTTGTCTATGTGCATCTTTTTGTAGTGTGAACATTATCACTATTTTCAGCATTAGAATCATGATTATCCACATTGTTTATTGTTCTCAATATCAACACCAATATTTGTATTTTCAGAAGGAACTTGTGGTGTTTTATTTACAAACTTATCTAATGATCCTCTTTGTGATTATTGTTGTAACTCTTCATTTTTTTTGTTTCTTACGTTTTTCATAGTCAAATTCATGTTTTCTAATGATGGGAGCCATAATATGCAAATATGANTATAGTTATACAATTCCTTTCCATACTACAATTATACATTAAAATATAGTATTACGAATCCTAATGCAATATATTCTTTCCTACTTACTTATTCGTAATACAATTCTAGATTAAAATTATTAATCTTAATAAAATAGTACATATACGTTCCTGCAACGTAATCTATATTTATCTATTAATAAAAACAAAACCATCCATTTTAACTTCCAGCACAAAACGCTCCTATACTATTAAGGTGTGCGTAATATTGTAAAATATGGTAATACAATTCCTATTTGTACCACAATTGTATATTAAAACATGGTAATACAATTCCTAATACAATATATATTTTCCTACTTTTCTATTCGTAATACAATCCAGAATTAGATGTTTTGCATAAGCGGTTAACATGTAAAATGACATATAAGGACATTATTAGTGTATTGTTTTTTTAAAATTGTTATGGGTAATAATTTTATAACCATTTAGAACATATTTGGGTACGAAGATTTGCAGTGGTCGTTAGTGTATGTGTTGTCAATATATTTAGATAATTGTTATATTTTATCTACTTTTACTTAATTTGGAAAAAAATTGAAGACTTATTAAAAACAAGACTTTATTATATTTTAAAAGACTTATTATAAAAACAAATAATAAAGACCTAATTATATGTTAAAAAGATTTTAAAAGAAATAAAAGTCAATAATTATATTTTAATTTTCAAGACTTTGTTAAAAATTTTCCTTATTCCCTCTCAAAAAAAATAATTCCCTCTCATCACTCATAAAACCCTTTTTCCAATTCCCGCATTTAGAAAATTACGTAATCCTTCAGTTCTAAAAAAAAAACAAAACAAAAAAAACAAAAAAAAAAAAAGAGAAGAACAAACCGCCTTCTCAGTTACGTTGATGCACATTGCTGCTCTGCATGCCTTGCAACCCTTCTCATCACTCATCACCGTTAGTTGTCGACAGCCTCGTCGGCCACCCTCCACCGCCCTTTCTCCGTCTTTTTTGATAAAAGTGTTGCGTCAAAGACAACGATTTTGTCCTAAACTGTTGTCTTTTACACAAAAGACAACACCTCTGTCAAAAACTATTGTCGTTTTAGTGTTGTCTATGTGCATCTTTTTTGTAGTGTGAAAATTATCACTATTTTCAACATTAGAATCATGATTATCCACATTGTTTATTGTTCTCAATATCAACACCAATATTTGTATTTTCAGAAGGAACTTGTGGTGTTTTATTTACAAACTTATCTAATGATCCTCTTTGTGATTATTGTTGTAACTCTTCAATTTTTTTTGTTTCTTACGTTTTTCATAGTCAAATTCATGTTTTCTAATGACGGGAGCCATAATATGCAAATATGCTATTGAAACCAAACAATACTTCAACAGGGAGCAAACACATGTAAAATTAAAATGAAAAAGGATTGAAACAACTTGATGTCTTCATTGGCACTTCATAGTAACGACACCACCAAATTCAGTACATTTCCAAGTGCGTTAGCCTTCCAATGTACGGTCGGCGCCTAAGTGGCCAGTGTGCGTTAGTGTGCCTTCCAGTGCACAATTTTGTGCCTTCGAAGTCACATTTTTGTGTCTTTTAAGTGCACATTTAATCTTCAAGTGCATAACCCTCTGTATTTTAGTGTGTTTAATATATACTCTAATAAGTAAGTACTGTATTTTTGGCCTTTTGAATGGTTTATTATCATCTATTTTTTTGGTGTTTGTTGCGTTTTGATTATTTTTGTTTAGCAATAACCATTAGGTTGGATTGGTGCTTCAAGTGTACGTATCTTTTCCTAATGTTTCAAATGCATAATTCCTTACCTTGTAGTGTTGAATTCTCTGTTCAAGTGAATATAATCTTCTTCTTTTTTTCTTTTTCTTTTTTTTGTGTTTAGTTGAAAACCTTTAGAAAATACTAAATGAAATTCTGTGAAAACGGAAAAAGCTAAGAAAAATTCTGGGAATACTAGTGCTGAGGTGAGCCCTAGTAGTGTGCCGTCTCCTGTGAATGCACCACCACCTCTACGAGCAAGACAACCATTGAGAAAGCGTGGTACGTAGTTACCCACCATTAAAATCAAGGACATCCACACACCAATTCATCTATGCTCTACAGGATTTAATTAAATGAGGCACAAAGGGCTGTTGTGACTGCGATTTGATTTGGGAGCCTATTGGATTTTAAAATCTTAGAGCTCCCTACAAGACTAGGGCATTGACTTGTACAAAATTACAATCTTAGAAATAGTGCACTCTATCTAGTGGATGGGACTAGTTTGTGTATAACTGAAGTTGACATTGAATTGGTTTTGAGGTTTCTAAGGCTTTTCCCAATTGTAGTTTTTGGCAAGTTTTTGGAATAGTAAAACCCAATGCATTGGTTTTTTACAATTGGGAAGGGGGATGTTTTACAAAATTATTTCTCCTGCAAAATGGGTTTTTTGGCAGATTAAGGT
>CM008336.1:25063185-25074363 GCA_002525835.2 Ipomoea batatas | reverse complement strand
GTACCTACATTCCTTTTAAATTAAAAAAAAAAAAAAAGGAAACTAGGGTCTCATTTTCCTTGTACTATATATTTTACCGCTACTAGTTGGGGCTATTTTCCTTATTACTTCGTTTCTATCACAGCCTGATTGCTTGGATGATCTGGCATATTCAATTATGTACGAAACTAGTAAGTTGTGCTATAGAGTTTCAGAGGCTGATGTGACTCGTGCACGTAACCAGGTATTTGTTTATTGATACACACAGACACATACATGCATATATCTAAGTAATATTACTTCCCCNAAGCAAGAAACTCATAGGTAACCAAAGTATATGTCGGTCCTCTCCTTTTGAATATTTTGCTCAATTGCGGATGTCTTAGCAACCGATTTACTATGTCTTCAAACCCAAATTCCCTTGTCACACTCGGATCAAAGTATTTCCCTCCAATTAAATTCTCTGACTTATACACATGCACAAGCGCCAATTGTTCATGAGTTAAGCCTAGGTGGTGGTTCTGCTCTTGCCATTGTTTGGTTTGTGCTTGCTTCCTCATAATTTCTTTTTAAGGCTTGCTCTTTGGTTCTTCCCATTTCCTAAAAAAAGCGGTAAAGTGCATGAAAAATAAGGAAATGGAAGTCTGAACTCCACGCAACAATCTATTGAACTATAAGCAACCTAGACTGGTTTAAGTCCCGACTAAGTGGTCAAGTGAGAGGTCATAGGTCCGAACCCCAGTGGGAGCGTTGACTCTTTGTGCTTAAGCAGGTTGGAAAGTATGTATGAGGATACTACATTGTAACGGAGTCAATAATACTAAAAAAAAAAAAAAAAGAAGTCCCGACTAGGTAATTACAACAAAATTTTAAGTTCAATTCTTAGCGAGAGCAAACTATTGAACTGTTTAAGTCCCGACTAAGATCATAAGACGGGTTGCCCAGTCCACAATCTCATGTAGTGATGGTGTGTTTCTTCCTTGTGATTCCGACGAGGGTCACAAGGCCCCGTGCACAGTCTCATGTAGTGGTGGCGTGTTTCTTCCTTGTGATCCCGAGTCCCGACGAGGGTCACAAGGCAAGTTTATACACACTCTCGGGCAGTAACTATACACCCTCAGATAGTAGTTGCAGGTTCACCCAAAAGGTAGTATACAATTCCCAACCTTGAAATCCTTTCATACATATAAAGGACAACATATCAAATTGAAAAGTTACTAGCAAAAATCTTAGGGGAGGCATTGGGAGCAAAGTCCCCAATATACACAAGATTATTGGAACCGAATCAAGCGTGTGTGTCAAGATCCAACTTATTGTTATTATATATACCACACATCAATTACCCGTATATTTAATGATTGGCCTATATTGGGTTGTATTCGCAAATAAGTAGGCTACCCATTGATTGCAGTAATAGGATATTCCAAATTAGCACATCGTACCCAATTGCGGTCCCTCTTTTATATTGTCACTTGTATATGGTTGATATTTCCGTACAGTTTCATCAATTGTGGACATGATTACCCTAATGCATCAATGGATTATTGGCTACTATATTTGAGAGTGTTCTACGAGGTTCACCTCCAATACGCCACACTCCATCTAGTTGAGCAAAGTCTTAATATCATCACAATGGGTACCTATAATATTAGTATAGAAATTATTTGTGCATTCTAACCTTATTAGGCTCATAAGCATCCGAATATTGTTTTTAAGGCAATTCTCAGTATAATCTTCACATTCTTCTGCTCTTGTTGCTAGGCGTACGGGATGACTGAACACAGATGCATCACACTAACACATGGAGATCCAAGAAAGGGCCATGGCATTGCCAAGAAAAACTCAGTAGGCTTCATTCTTCCCAACCTGGAAGTGAAGTTCATTGATCCTGACTCCGGTTTATCTCTTCCAAGAAACACCCCAGGAGAGATTTGCGTCAGAAGCCAATGTGTTATGAAAGGTGGCAAAACTACCATCTATCACTGTCTTCCCTTCCCTCAAAACAAAATCCTATTGTTCTTCATAGTTTAAGTCATCAGCTATGGACAATCTAGGCTGATTTACTTCCTTGTTCCTTTGCCGGTTAGGACTACAAGAGTATAATTGACTAATAATATATACCCATGGCTGTGGTTTCAAAAGATATTAAAATGTAGTTTCTTGCTTCAATTTGCTGGGTAATGGGTTATTTGAGTACTTTCATTGTCAACAAATCCCCCAAGTAGTTAATATGATTGGTTTCAAACTATTCTTTTTTATTTTTTTTCATGGTATTAAAGAAATACATATGCATCATTTTTTGGTGTAACTACTAATTTATTTAATTTAATAAGAGTAAGGCATCAACTAAAACATATCTACAAGCAAATTCTGGTGTTCATTGTCACATTCGTAATGGAACATTCAAGTATGGCACTCACACTCTAATAGTTGGGATGACGAAATTGATTAATAGGCCACTAAGGTAATTAAGTCAATAATAAATGCGAGGCTAGGAACTTTGAAGTTAATTAAGCTAACTGGCAATTGTGTTGTCCACTAGTGTTTGTAGGCTCCAGCTTTATAATAATATAAACCTATTAGCCTTATTAATGTGCTAATATTACAACTAATCCATTTTGATATGCATGATCATAAGGGCTAACACTCAATTATGCGTATTTAGAATGTAATCACCGAGTTTATGATGAGTACGCAGTAATGCGCAGGCCTGTTCGTATGCTAATTGATGGTATTACGTATGAACAGGAGTATATAGTGGATATCAATACTCGGATCATTTTTAGTTAACTCAGAGTCAGTTTGCATTAATAAGCTACTGATGTAAGTTCCTCACTAGTAATGTACCCACTACAATATTAATATTCCCATGAGATTTATTAATATTGTATAATGCCCTATTACTAAAATCAAATCGAGAAATGCCGCAACGATGTGCGGACTTGGTGCGGACACGGCCGAGAAATGGCGCAACGATGTGCGGACTTGGCCGAAAAATGGGGCAACGTGGTGCGGACTTGGCCGATACATGCCGCAACGAGGTGCGGAGGTGTGCGAGAAATGCCGCAACGCCTGCACCACGAAGTAGTTTTGATTAGTGTGTAGTACCCTTGGCAACCTATAAGTTGTAAGTTGTAACCTTGATAACTATACTAGTCCCTCAGGTTAGTCCATCTTCTCAGCCCCATCATCCCCCAACACATGCACAACAAATGTAAAGGTAACCAAATAAAAGAGATTAACAAGAAACTCCCAATACCATTTAATTGGAGTTTTGATAGAATGTGGGAGTTTTGATGACTGCTATTTTTTTTTTTGAGAAACGATGACTGCTATTTAATTTATTCCTTTGCAACTTACTGGCTTTGTTGATATAATTTGCTAACTTTTTTATCTGGAAAAATGCAAGAACTACTTTTTGGTTACAATAACATTTTATTGTTTAAAACTGCAGGGGCGTCATTTTGTGTTTGCACAAAATCCAATAGGTTTCTATTATGCTGTATGCTATGCTTGTCGTATGTTTATTCCACCAGACCAAAGCAATCACTCACTTCCTGAACGTCTACTATGCATCTAGTTTAGACTTTAGATATAAGAGGTATTATTATTTTGTTATTTATTGGTGGTGGTTCTAGACTTCTAGTAAGTATACATTTCAGTTCATTTACTGCATTCATCATTTTTCCAAAATGTATTCATGACCTCAAATTTTGTTTTCTATGAAAGTATGGTTTTAATCTTTTCCGTACAAAAAAAGTTCTACTTTAATCAAATAACCAATATTACTCATCTTGTGAGATACTATTTCTTACTTGCTTGCATAGTATTTACCATAATTATGAAAGGAAAATGACATGTGGACTCCCAAGGAGTAATAGTCTCGCCATGTGATTTTGTTCATAGAAGATAAAGAAATGAATAAAAACTGTGGTCCAATGAATTAGAACATGTCACATATGCAGGGAGTAAAAAATTGAGTAGAAAATGGGAGTACGTGTGGTATTACTTTTTATTAAAAAACTAGACTATTGACTGTACAGAGCTTGTGGAGATTTCTCAGCATTTTGCTGGTATAACAGTTGTTCAGTAAGGGATAGTATTTTAGCCTGTACATTGAAGTTGTGCCCCCAGTTTTCTATAATTTCATATCATTCCTCGCTTCCATATAGCCATGACGTGCCATAGCTATAAAGTCTTGCGAGGTTTCTTAGGTTGAAGTGCAAAGCTGAGTCCAAACATTTCCTTGGGCGCCCAATCATTATTGCATAGACCATGGTCCACACAGCTGTGTCGACCATCGTCCATGCAATAATTTGTCTTGGGGGCCTCACTTGGCTCTACGATTGGACCAAATTTAATAATGTTACAACAAATAAATGTAAGACTTTTCCCATTATGGGCCTTAATAATGTGGTGCAAGTGCACTAGGCCAGGCCCATTAAGCTATAGGTTGGATTGGACATCTAGGTTTAGTCCAATCCACCATATGCCTATATAAGCTTGCATTGATGAATGCAAGACTGACAATAATATAGTGCCTACAGACATGGTACTCATACTCCTCAGAACTATCAAGACGACGCATGGCCGGATTTGGTCGCCGGTTACCGTCTTCGTTTGACGACAGCAACAAGGGCGAGCTTTCGGAGGTTGAGGCGAGATGGCAGAGGATGCCCAGTGGCGGCCCGAAAAATGTTAGCCCAATAAAAAATCAATCTCATAAGTCCGAAATCGATAAGTTCGGTGGCCCGAACAGGCTGGCCCGATCACTTGAGTCACTTAAGGTTATTCTTTGATGTATAATTGATGTGGAACATAACATACACAGAGTTTATAGGTAATTTCATTTTTAGTATTTTTTAATTAATGTTTTAAATAAAATAATTTTTATGAAAATAAATAATTAAAAATTTAAAACTTACTATAACGATTGTAGAGTAATAAGTATAGTGGGGACTAATTATTTTTAGATGAAATTTAGAAATGGAGGTTTAGATTGATTAAATGAGGTATAAGTTTATATTTATTAGTGCAAATATGATCCGCTAGTTTATTAAAATTGAAAGTTTAGAATGTTAATTTGAAAATGTCAAAAATTTTAGTTGAGTCTGCCCGATAAGCTCGACCGCTTAATGTTTTAGGGTTAGGGCTAAGAATTTTGAACACGACAACAAAAAGGTTAATCCGAATTGATAAGTCTAACATCCTGAATCCCGAATGTGGTACCCACTCCCATTTTTCCAATTTTAATTCAGCGGTTCAACTCGCTCGATAAACCCGACAACCCGTGGTTTATGGCCTGGTTAGGGCCAAACTTACCAAAAAAAAGTTTAAAAATCGATTAACCTGACGGCCCGACAATGCTAGCTCGAAACTGTGTTAACTAGCTCGATTGACATCCCTAATTATACCATCGTTAGCCTTTCTTTATGTGTTACGGTCCTCAACTTTTTTTTTAATAACATTTACAATTGTTCAAAACTTAATTGGTCTTCATGATCAACCTCATTGGAATGCATTTGATATTGACCAAGTTTTGCACCATATGAGAAGCAACAACAAATTGCATCAAAACTTTAAGGTCCTAAGCATATTTCTTTTCTTCTCCTAAATTACCAGTATAACTGTATAACCATGAATGACCTTATCCTTCATCAAAAGCTAAAGATTTTAATGATGAAGAAGCGACGAAGAGATGGGAGTAGGTAAGAAGGATCGCAGACTGGACTCCAAACCAGGAGACGGACCGCCTAGAGGTTGGGACACATATCCATTCATTTTACTCTCCTCAATTGACCATTGGTAGAGGTGCTAGATTACACACAAACTTGCAACTTCATTTAGTAGCCCAAATCGGCACCGTGACCGTGGTCACTGATACTATACAGGTCATCTCAAAAGGTAGTGCGTTACATTTGTTTTTATATTATCGAATGAAAATGTAGTTATATCAATTTAGTCACCCATTATATATATTAGAGTGTATACACTCAAATACTTTAATATAATGCTGGGTATATTAATAAGCAATTCACCACTAATCCAACAGAAGTATATAGTGGATACTTATAAGATATTGTCTAACTGGCATTATTGGTATATTACAGGAATCATGCATATTCTGTGCATTCTATTTTGAATAGTGCGTATTATCGTAAGTGCAATTGTAAGAGAAAATTAGCCGAATATGTATAACATTGTTAAGTCAGTGGCAATATACCTCTAATCACCATTTGAAAGATTAATTAGTGTGATACATGTTCATTGGATCAGCTACCCTATTCTATTACTAGGATACTCATATTCACCACAATTTATTGTCATCAGTATATCACTGCGTCACGCTGACGTAAGATTATGGCATGGACCTAAAGACAGCACATTTCAAGTCCCTTGATCGCAAGTAAATAAACCAAGCTATGTGGGGCCCAGCGATGTAACACCCCGCGTTTTTCCTACTATTTTTAGAAATAAATAAGGGGGTTATTTCTTCTTAAGTAACTATTTAAATAATTATAAGTATAATTATTTCCTCATGGGCTTGGAATAATGTATTTTGGACTACTTATTATTATTATTTTTATTATGTTATTACACAATGTTCTTAGCCCAATATGCCTATATATATATATATATATATGTCTTCCACATAAACATTACTATAGAGCCCACATGATTTATATTTACTTAAAACTATACTAAGCCCATGAACCATAATTCTTATTAAGGTATATGATATCTATAAATTATTCTTGAACCCAAAAACTATTAATTATAGTCTTGACCCAACCTTCTATTGGACTCAACATTCTAATTTGATTTAGCCCATCCTATTTTTGTAACCCTAGCCCCAAAGTGGAAAGTTTCCAAAAATGGTAGGCAAATGATCAGTGAGCAGCCTTTCCTCCGTCCTCTTTCGGCCTCAGCATTTCATCGCTTCTCCGGTTGCATCTTCTCGTTCTAATAACGAAGCAAGGACTGGAAGCAGCTTGAGGATGATCTCCGGTGGTGTGCTATGGGCATGGCGGCGATCAGCTTCTGCGGGAACGACGACAACAACAGCAACTTCCAGCCTTCAACGTCGAGACACCTTCCGGCAATGGCATGAGGTGCCATCTAATCTCTTCAACAATGGAGGATCGAGGCAGCACCGGCAGGTCTTTTTACCCCCCCTCTTGGCCGTCGATGCGGTTTCACTGGCAGTAGCAAACGGGCAAGAGCGGTCTCCTCTCCGGCCTTCCTTCTCCTTCGCAACACTCGACGGAGCATGGAACAGCAAAGGCATCGTTGCACCTTCCCGGCAGCATTACGTGACAGCCATGGCGGAGTCGTGACGTCGCACGGCAGCGGCAGAAGACCAGCGAGCCACCTCCCCCAACCGGCGAGTCGCATGGAGTTCGCAACCGGCGACGGCGTTCGTAGCTCGGCAACAGCAGTCCTCCCCTGTCGTCGGCATCAGCGTGGAGCTCGCGGCGTCATCGTCTTTCCAGCAACAAGTGGCGGCTTCCTTCCTCTGTTTTCGGCGGTGCGAGGTAGCGGAAGGTGGCGGCGGCACTCCTTCCCCTTTCGGAGCGAGCAGGACGCAGCGGGGCAGGGTGGCGGACGACACGGCGGCACTTCCTCCTTCGTTAGGCTGTGGCGGAGAGCATCGGCGGGCGCCTCTTCTCCGTTCGTTGTACGAAGCAGTGCAGCAACGGGAGCACTGGCGGTAGTGGCTGGACTTATGCGGTTGAAGGCATGGCTTAGCAACAAGGAACAGCGTAGCATAGCGGTAGGATGTTGGTTGGTTGAGCTGTTGGGTGCGAGTTCGAATCTAGGGCTAAGCTTTATGTTTAAGGTAACATTATGGTTTACTTATTAAGCTTATAGTTAGTGTTAATTATAATACCATAGCTCAAGTCTAGATTAGTATTATTAGTCATATCCTTGTTTTGATATTAGTTAGTAATTAGATTATTATGGTTCGTATGATCATATTACATTAGCTTTTAAGCATGGATTATAGGTTATTACTACTATTATGGACCGAGTAGGAATATTAGTATCGTTGTTATTAATAGTTAGTGACGGTGTTAGAATTATATAAATTCTTCAGGTTCACGATTATGAACCGAGCTTTGAGTTTGGTGTTACTACGGATTAATACGCTTTTTGGATTAAATACGCTTCAAAGGTAACCACTATGTCCATCAAAATCTATTTCTACACTCCTATTCTATATATGATGTTCTTGGTGTTGGAAATCCTCAAAATTCTTGTTGTTTAGCCTATTTCTTGGTTGTATTTGTTGGATTTCATCTTGATCTTTTGCCTAGTGTTGTTATGATCAATGATGTTGTGGATTTCCCTATTTTTGGCCTCTAATTTGATGAAATGTTGGTGTATTTGGGTCTGATTATTACTCTCTGGAAATGGTTTTGTTCGTGTCTGTGCTTGGTTCTGGCGTCTGGGATTGAGATTGACCTTGCGGAGGTCCGAGGCGGAATAATGTGCCCCGCCAAGGAGATCCGCAAGGCCAAGGCGGCATAGGTGGACGGTGGAGGGTGGTCCGCCGAAGGGGACCGTTCCCTTCGTGCGGAGGAGGCCGGCGGAGGTCTGTGCTCCGCTGGTGGGTTCCGCATGGCTCCTGGAATTTGGATTCCAGAGAGCAGTTCTCTGTTGTTGTTATTGTTGTTCCTCCTTTGTTTCTGATTATTGTTGGATTGTTTTGCTGGGTATTTTACCATGTTTTGGAGTATTTATTCATGTTGTTTATTGGGTATTTTATACCATATCTTGGAGTATTGATTCATGTCTTTGGTTTCCCTTTTTGTATTCTTGATCTATTGATTCCTTGATTCATTACCTGGGAGTTGGTTTGTGTTCATAGTTGAGATGAACACTTTGTTTGGTTGTTTTGAGTTGAGGTTGGAGTATGAGGTTGTGATGGTGGTTTTGTTGGTATTGTTGGAGGTTGTTGGTTGGTTTGACTGTGCTACTATTGACTATTGACTTCTGACTTTGGACTTCGGTCCCTGTGTACCAGTTATCTGGGTTTTGACTTCTGACTTTGGACTTCGGTCCCTGTGATTGGGTTGATTACCCCTGTGATTGGACTTAGGTCCCTGTGATTGGACTACGGTCCCTGTGATTGGACTTCGGTCCCTGTGATTGGGCTCATCACCCCTGCGTACCAATTTTCCGGGTTCTGACTCTTGACTTCTGACTTCTGACTATGTGATTGACTGGGCTTGATGGTTGGTTTGAGGGTTTGGAGGTTGGAGTTGGGGTTCTTTCTTGGTTGGTTGTTGTGAGTCCTTTGTGTTATTCGGTTGATATCTTGTTGTTCTCGTTGAGGTTAGTTGGTTCCTTTTGGATTGTTGTTCAGTTGGTATCTCGGTTTTGGCTCGTTGTTGTATATGCTTTCGTTGTTGGATATTGGCTTTGTTTGACTGAGTCTTGGTTTATGATTCGTTCAGCTTATTGTTGTTGAGTATCTGTTTGAACTATTGAACAGTTCGTTGGTGTTTATATTCTATATGGGTGTGTAAACCTATTTACAAGCTTATGTATATCTATACTTCCTTGCGGGTGTGAATGGTGGTTGCTTAGCATTCTTTTGCTAATGGTTCTTTGCGTGTTTTCCAGGTATGGAGTAGTCTGAGCGCGAGCGCGTTAGAGCTTATCTATGAGGACGCTTAGACTAGTTTTATGATGTTAGACTTTGGGTTTTGGGCCTGTGCGCCTTTGAGACTTGATATTATACTCTTGACTAGTGCTTTGAATATTGTTGGTTATGACTTGAGGATTATTTTATTTTATATATGACAGCTTAGTTCGTTTCTTATGTTTAGCCTGTGCATCTAGGCTGTGTTTATACCTAGATGTGGCATGACGCCCTTAAGTTTTTAATTCGCTTCCGCTACGTTATGTTTGTTGGTTGAGATAGGCAGCTTTTGTGTTGAGATTTATCTATCTCAGCTTGTGTAAGGTTGGTGTGTCACAAGCGACTCCCCCTTCCCCCACTATAAATTCACACACACATTGCTTCATTCTCAAACCCAGAATTTTTTCTTTTACATATTCAAATCCCCCAGAAAAGAGTATCAAACTAGAAAGCAAAAAAACCAGCGATTTGATTAAGGAAAAAATGCCGGTTGTTAAGGAATCACGCCAAGTTGTTCGGAAGTTTCTTGCAAGGCCGCAGCATGAAGGCGTTGGAGCGGTTGTCAGAAGAAGCATTAGAAGGTACTGTTGGGAGTTGGGAGTTGGGGTTTGTGTTCTTTCTGTTAAGAATTTTGTTGTTTCTAGAAATGGGGTTCTGTGGTTGTTGACAAAGATTGAATCTTTTCCCAGGTTTGAGTTGAAATACTTCGACCCTTTCCTGGTTTTGGATGAATTCTCAGGTTGGTTGCTTGCTCTGTGTAACACCCCGCATTTTTCCTACTATTATTTTAAATATAAATATTTAAATGAGGGGTTATTTCTTATTAAGTAATTATTTAAATAGCTATAAGTATAATTATTTTTCCTATGGGCTTGAGATTATATACTCTTATATATATATAATCTATTGTTAAGATTAATAATAAATAGTCTATGGCCCAATATTTCTATAGTCATATATATACTTCCTACGTAACATTATTATTGAGCCCACATAATTTATATTTTCTTAAGGTTATATTATAAGCCCATAATTATGTATGAACATTTATATATATATATATATATATATACTATAAGCTATGGTTAGTGACCCAACTTTAGCCCATACTATATTACTTGTATTATAAAGCCATGGAGCCAATGGGTTATTTTTATATATTGCAATTGTTCTTGACCCAACTAGCTTAATCCATATTGAATAATCATAGTCTATTTTTGGCCTAGCCCAAAGTGGCAATATCTGCCCTAAATAGTAGCTGCCAAATAAGGCAACCAAAAATGTTCAACAGCCGGTGATCTTCCTCCTTCCCCTCGTCAATCACCCTCGTCTCACCTCTCCCTCACAACTAAACCAACGAAATGCTCCAAGTAGCAGCGATGAAGGCTCACGGCGGCGGCGGTGAGACCCCCCCTCTCCCTTGGCGACCGTGAAGCAGAACAGCATCGAGCTCCTCCTCTGGTTCCGGCATGGGCGATGAACGGCAACGAGGAATCGCGGCGGCAGCGGGAAGCTCCCATCGTCTCTTCGCTCACTTCTCCGTCAAACCA
>CM008336.1:25014953-25025967 GCA_002525835.2 Ipomoea batatas | reverse complement strand
ACTCCATTTTCTAATTAAGATGATCCCGAATCAGACTACAAGGAAAACACATTGCCCATAATCCTGTATATATGGTACATTCTAACATCCTTAGGCAAAAAATGGAAATTCCTCAACTCCACCTACATCAAATTGTCTCCAAACCTCGCTTTTCAAGTTATAAACCAAAATGGAAAATCGTTCACTATTCTTACATAGCAACACAATCTCGCCAACATGATTTGTAGTATAGTGCAGAGATTGGTGAATTGCTCTACTCTTTTCCAATGGAATGGGTATAGTAATCTTCTCCCAGCATTCCTTAGATTTCTCCCAAGTCGAAACATCCATGTAGCATAGGCCGCCTCTTTTGTGAACAAGAACAATAGCCAGTAGACCTCCATCAACTTGTAGCAATCCAAAACTTCCAAGAACATAATTAGAACTGTCATACTGTGATGATGATGATAAAACTTCAGTTGGGAATGGTATCAAAGAATAACTCTCAGACCTAAATTCAAATGCTACTATGTGGAAGCGAGTATAGTCATCTTTAGCCAGCCAATTATAGGAATAAATAACGCCTTCAATGTAGATACTATTGTCAGAGTAGCTAGGACAGGGATAGAAATCAAAGGGGGAGAAGGAGTGGGAATAGGAGAAGTTGATCTCCCTCCATGATTTATCCACTCCCACAGTCAAAATCCAATGCTTAAACACTAAGACTTGATCAAACATCCAGGTTGACATCAAAATTTTGTATCTTTTAGATTGTGAATCGAATCCTAATAGTGCACGGGTTGATGGTGGATGGGGGGAGTGGAATTGGATTCTTGGAAGGGAAATACGCTGTCCCGTACTAACGTTGCAAACAACGACGTCTCCATTGGGTCTGGACAGACAAATCAGGCCGTCGGAAGAGGAGCGTAGAGAGCCTTTCAGAAAGGGTTCAGAGTCCAAGTTGGCGAGACGGTTGGCTTGGAGCATTCCCGGCCGCGAGGGGTTTTCTTTGCTGAAATTTATGGTGTAATACGCAGGCGAGGAACGGGAGGAGGAGATAGAGATGAGGATTCCCGCTCTACTGGGAAGCGTCAAGGACAAGCTGCGATGCATAACGCCAAAGGCATGATCAACTGTGAGAGCGTAAAAGAATTTAGAAACGCACCTGAATCGTACTAGCGATTTAGCAGGGAGCTTGGAGAGGATCTCCACGAGAATGTCTTGGGGAAGAAGAGGTAGCGTTGATACACCAGCCGCCGTCTTCTCCGATGTGCCCATCGTATCCTACGACCTGATCGAGGGTTTGCAAGAGTTTTGGACTTCTTAGGGGTTTCAAGAATGCCGTCTCAAAATAGCTAGAGTTGTATTTAAGGTAAAATTATATTCTCCCACTCATCCTGATTGGCATTGCAGTTGTTATGCCATTGACCCGGGTGGACCCGACCCGGTCCATGTTTACAATTTCATAACTTGACCCAATTGCACACCCAGTGTTTTTGAATTAGTTAAAATGCTCAGGAATTTCAAATCATTCTCTTGCTTTAAAAGTGGGGTCTCCAATCATGATTTTACGGAACATTGATCGTTCACTAGGTTTGTGTAATGGCACGAGATTGGTTATTAGTAAATTAGGAGATCATGTTATTGAAGCAAAAATCACGTCAGGAAATAATTTGGGTACTCAAGTTTTGATCCCAAGATTGACATTGACTCCATCAGATCCTCGATTTCCATTTAAGTTCCAAAGGAAACAATTCTCTCTAATGCTATCTTTATGTAATGACAATAAATAAGAGTCAATGTCCAAAGTCTTTCAAATGTTGGATTACTTTTGAAGAAACATAGTTTTTGTACCTGGACAACTGTATGTGGCTCTATCTAGAGTTATCAACCCTAAAGGTCGATCTTAAAGTTGTTATTTTAGGCCGGTTAAAATGGGCAGTACTCTTCTTCAACGACAAATGTTATGTAGAATGAAGTTTTTAACAATTTGTAAAGTTTAGTATTAATGTTTAGTCTTTCGTTGATCATTGATGTAAACGTTTTATGTTATGAATTAATGGAATAGCTACGTTTTTACTTTCAAAAAAATGTTTAGTCTTTTTGTAAAATTAATATTAACTATGTTTAAATTATTTTGTAATATATGAATTGCATCTATGTTTATGTTAAGTTGTGTATTTTTGTATAAATAGTATTATTGTAATGTTGCATAATATTCATCCCGTGCATCGCGCGAGTAACATACTAGTTTAGTTTAATAGGCTTTGAAATAAACCCAAGATTTGTCTTTTTTACTAAACAGGCCAAACCTATCTAGCCCAGACCATAAGGCCCTATAAAAGGGCCTGACCTATTCCCATCCTTAATTGCAAATTGCCATGCAACTTAACCTGGTTGTTATGCCATGGACGCGGGTTCACCTTTCAAGGTAGACCCGGGTTCATGTTCACAATTTTAGAACCCTATATTCACAATTACAGAACTCTATATTCACAATTTAATAACTCTATATTAAACAGTACTCCGTATAACACAATTTTTGAATCTATATAACAAAATTGTGAATATAGAGTTCAAAAATTGTGAACATTGAATAACGTAATTTTTTATATTGAGATCTAAAATTGTGAATATAAAGTTCTAAAATTATGAACATAAATTTCTAAAATTGTGAACATAGGCCCAGGTCCATCTTAGGTGGACCCGAGATCATAGCATAATTTGCCAACTTCACCAATGTTGGACTCTAAATTTAAGATTTCCTAATTAATGAGCGATTGGAGTAAAAAGAAATTAATTCTATATATTTATGTGTGATGGGTATGTTTCAAAAATTTAAGCAACAAACTAAGTCCTATCCTGTTCAGAAAGTTTAGCAAGAATCCAAAAAGGGGTTATCTCAACCCCTCCACATTTAGATATTCGTAGTGTGCTTATACTAATTCATATCGTATATATATAAAAAGGGAACAGATGTTCTCAATCTTTCACCAAGTTAAGCCTCTCTATCGTATCAGAAAGTTTTGCTCTGAATTATATTGAAGCAGACATTTTTTGCCCAATCTTAACAGAGAAACTGAACTCCATTTTCTAATTAAGATGATCCCGAATCAGACTACAAGGAAAACACATTGCCCATAATCCTGTATATATGGTACATTCTAACATCCTTAGGGAAAAGAATTGGAAATTCCTCAACTCCACCTACATCAAATTTTCTCCAAACTTCACTTTTTAAGTTACAAACTAAAATAATTTTTTTAGCATGATTTGTAGCTTAAATAACACTATTAAAATTCACTTTATCACATCTAAACTATCAACCGATAAATATTTTGTCACAATCTCATACATGTATCGATGTACATAACGTATTAGTAATACTAATCATGTTACAATGAGAAATAAATCCTACAATTCATATCATGTGAGTAATACTAATTCCTCAACTCCACCAACAATACAATCTCCCCAGCATGATTGGTACCTAACGTATGAGTAATACTAATCATGTTAAACTGAGTAATAAATAATCCTTCATTTCATATCATGTGAGTAATAATAATAAAAATCCTAAAAATGGGTTCTTCTGGCAAAAAAAAATAAAAAATTACCAATAGATCAAATTGTTCTTGAGCATTGATTTCTCAAACCTTTGGCCACTTTAAATAAACTAAGGGGTTTGCCTCGATCCTTAAAGTTAGATATTCGTAGTGTGCTTCACATAATGTTCAACCTTTAATTTAGTCTTTCACCAAGTTCCTCTCTCATCAACAAAACTTGCTGTGAATTGAAGCTATCATTTTGCCCAATCTTTGGAAACTTGCTGTCAACCCTGAAGTTCTCTAACAATTCAAACATTAAAAATCAAACTACACTAGAGGAAACACATTGTCCATAGTCTTGTACATTCTAACATCCATAGGGAAACAAATTGGAAATTCGTTAACTCCACCTACATCAAATTTTTTCCAAACCTTACTTTTCAAGTTACAAACCAAAATAAAAAATTGTTCACTATTTATACATAACAACACAATCTCCCCAGCATGATTCGTAGTATATCGCACGTATTCAAATCCCTTGATTTTTCTACTCTCTTCATATGGAATGGGCACAGTCATCTTCCCCCAGCGTTCCTTAGATTTCTTCCAAGTCCAAACATCCATGTAGTATAGGTGGCGTATTTTGTGAACATAAGCGATAGCCAGTCGACCTCCATAAACTTGTAGCAGTGCAAAATTTCTGAGAACAAAACCAGAATAGTGATATTTTACCCCAAATGCATCTATAGAATGAATCTGTGATGATAATGGAAGTTCAGGTGGAACTGGTATAAAAGCATAACTCTCGGACCCAACTTCAAATGCTACTATGTCAAAGCTAGGATGGTCATCTCTAGTCAGCCAATTATAGTGTTAGATAACCCCGTCAATGTGGACACTAGTATCGGAATAGCCAGGGCAGCCATTGCCATCAAAGGGGTAGAAGGGGAGGGAAGAATAGTTTACCTCCCTCCATGATTTATCCACACCCACAGTCAAAATCCAGTGATTATACTCAAAGCAGATTTGCCTGCTGCCCCTCCTCCTGGTTCTTTGACAGGCTGTCATCAAAACCTTGTATCTTTGAGATTGTGAATCGAACCCCACCAGTGCACAGCAGGCTGAAGAGAATTGGATTCTTGGAAGGGAAATACGCTGTCCCGTACTAACGTTGCAAACAACGACGTCTCCGATGGGTCTGGACAGGCAAATCAGGCCGTCGGAGGAGGAGCGTAGAGAGCCTTTCAGAAGGGGTTCAAAGTCCAAGTTGGCGAGACGGTTGGCTTGGAGCATTCCCGGCCGCCAGGGTTTTTCTTCGCTGAAATTTATGGTGTAATACGCAGGGGAGGAACGGGCGGAGATAGAGATGAGGATGCCCGCTCTACTGGGAAGCGTCAAGGACAAGCTGCGTTGCAGAACTCCAAAGCCATTATCAGCTATGAGAGTGCAAAATAATTTAGAAACGCACCTGAGTCGTACTAGGGTTTTAGTTGGAAGCAGGGAGAGGATCTCGACGAGAATCTCTTGGGGAAGAAGAAGAAGAAGTTGAAGAAGAGGAGGATTGCGTGGCATTGAAACACCCGCCGTCTTCACCGATGTTCTCATCGTATCCTACGAGCTGAGGTTTCGTTTGCAGGAGTATAGTTTTAGGGTTACTTTTAACTTTTTCAGGTTTTAATTTAAAGAGTGCCGTCTTAAAATAGAGTTGTATTTAAGGTAAAATTATATTCTCCCTCCCCTCCTGATTGCGCCAATTGCTATACAACCTATGTTGTTAGGAGTCTAAATTTAACATTTCCTAATTAATGAAAGATTTGAGTAAAAGGAAACTAATTTTATATATTTTTTTATGCCAATGAGTAGGTTTAATTTGAAATTGATAAGTACATGACCAGCCATCAATTATTAGTAGGCACATGAAGAACATCCACTCTTCTTCGGGCAACTTGTGTGCTATGTAGCTTTTATAGGATTTGACTCTTACTAAAAAAAAAAAAAAGAAATCTGACCTAGAGTTGGTTTACATTACACGCCCTAAATATATGTTGAAAAAACATATGTTTTAAGCCATAGAACCTTGTTTAGTAAAATAATAAACATTATTTTACACATATGCATGCTATCTATTGCAATTTGTTACTCATTTTAACATGATTAGTATTACTCATTATCCAAGTTTGACTATTTGCAATCTAAACAATCAACCGATGAATATTTTATCACAATCGTCTCTTACATGTATAGCAATACCTAACATATGACTAAAATGCTAATCATGTTAAAATGAGTAATGAAAACTTCAATTCATATCTTGTGAGAAATACTAATCCAATAATTGTTCGCTAAGTCATCGTATCGTGCACATGAAGTTTAGAAAAAATCCCAAGAATGGGTCTTTTGCCTGAAAAAAACCACCAATGGATCGAATTCTTCTTAGGCATTGACCCCCCTTGCAAAGTTGGATGTCCGTGACCAGCTTGGTTGATGTGAGTTGCTATGCACTCTCATTGTTGGTGTAAGTGGTCGTCGTGAGTTCGAACTCATACCCACTTTCCTATGGAAAAATCAATCTGGCCAGCACTCATTAATTGGGTTGGCCTAGTAATGAAAAAGTGCCTCCAACCGCCACTAGAGTTGGTTGGTGTGAGTAGCCGTGCACTCTCATTGTTGGTGTAAGTGGTCGTCGTGAGCTTGAACCCCTTTTGTATGAAAAATCAATATGACCAGAACTCAATAATTGGGTCAGCTTAATAACGAAAAAAGTGCCTCCTACCACCGCTAGAGTAGGCTCAGGAAACCTCGTGGTAAAAAAGAAAAGGAAACATTCTCAAATAAATTTCTCAAACTAATGAAGTATAATTTCAAATTAAAAGACAGACCTTTACTAATATATATAAAAGAAACATTCTCAAATTAATGAACTTAAGCCCTCTCTCGTCAGCAAGTTTTGCTGTGAATTGAAGCGGACATTTTGCCCAATCTTTACAACAAATCAGACCTCGGATCCCACGCTTGTCAACCCCAAATTAAACCAATTTTTCTAACCCAAAGTTGTCTAATATTTCAGACATTCTAAATCTTACTACTCCAAAGAAAACACATTGTCCCTAGTTCTATACATTCTAACATCCGTACAGTAAAGAAATGGAAATTCCTCAACTCCACCTATATCAAATTGTCTCCAAACTGTACTTTTCAAGTTACAAACTAAAATGGAAAATCGTTCACTATTTTTACATAACAACACAATCTCCCCAAAATGATTCGTAGTATAGCGCACCACTAAGGATCTCTCTTCTAATGGAATGGGCATAGTAATCTTCTCCCAGCATTCCTTAGATTTCTCCCAAGTCGAAACATCCATGTAGCATAGGCTGCCTCTTTTGTGAAGAAGAACAATAGCCAGTCGACCTCCATCAACTTGTAACAATGTAAAACATCCGAAAATATGATCACAATAGTGATACTGTGATGATGATGATGAACCTTCAACTGGAAATGGTATCAAAGAATAACTCTCAGACCCAAATTCAAATGATGCTATTATGTGGTAATCTTTAATCCGCCAATTATAGAAATAGATAATGCCGTCAATGTAGACACTATTACAGTAGCTAGGGCAGGGATACAAATTGGAGGGGGAGAAGGGGTGGGAATAGGTGAAGTTGATCTCCCTCCATGATTTATCCAATCCCACAGTCAAAACCCAATGCTTATACTCAATGTAGTTGGACCTGCTACCTTGATCAATTATCCTGGCTGACATCAAAACCTTGTATCTTTTAGATTGTGAATCAAACCCCAACAGTGCACAGGTTGAATGTGGATAGGGGCAGTGGAATTGGATTCTTGGAAGGGAAATACGCTGTTGTCCCGTACTAACGTTGAAAACAACGACGTCTCCAATGGGTCTGGACAGACAAATCAGGCCATCGGAGGAGGAGCGTAAACAGCGTATCAGAAGGGGTTCAGTGTCCAAGTAGGCGAGACGGTTGGCTTGGAGCATTCCCGGCCGCCGGGGGTTTTCATCGCTTAAATTTATGGTGTAATACGCAGGGGAGGGGGAGTGGCGGGCGGAGATAGAGATGAGGATGCCCTCTCTACTGGGAAGCTTCAAGGACAAGCTGCGATGCATAACGCCAAAGGCATGATCAGCTATTAGAGCGTAAAAGAATTTAGAAACGCACCTGAATCGTACTAGGGATTTAGCAGGGAGTTTGGAGAGGATCTGGACGAGAATGTCTTGGGGAAGAAAATGAGGAAGAGATAGCGTTGAAACACCCGCCGTCTTCTCCGATGCGCTCATCGTATCTTACGAGCTGAGCGAGGTTTGCAGAAGCACAGTTTTAGGGTTAATTCGGATTTTGGAGCATCCTCGTGCTCGTACTAGATTGAGGATGGGGTTTTAAAGAATGCCGTCTCAATATAGAGTTGTATTTAGGGTAAAATTGTATTCTCCCCGACTCCCTCGATCTCCTCCTGATTGCTCCAATTGCTATACAACCAATGTTAGGGCCAAGGACCTTGTAGTCCAGTGGCATCAAACCCTTCCCTTTATACGGGAGGTGGTGGGTTCGAGCCTCAGTGGCAGCAATGCTGACTCTTGTGTACAATAGGTTGAGAAGGTAGTTATGAACAGATATTGCATTGTAATAGAGTTTGTAGTATTCAAAAAAAAATGTTAGGAGTTTAAATTTAACATTTTCTAATTAATGAGGGATTTGAGTAAAAGGAAATTAATTTTATATATTTTTATGGCAATGACTCAATGAGTAGGTTTTAAATCAACTAGTATTTTTGCCCGTGCGTTGCACGGAATGGATTTGTTATAATATTTCAAGAATATTTAGATCAATATACAATTATATATATTATAACATCGAATATTATATAGCGCAATTGATGAAATTGATTGGATCGATTATGTTTTCTGATGTTTTCCTGGCTTGAATTAGAACAAATAATTGTCCTATTACCCATGCATGGATAAATTTTTTTAATTATATATTGAGATAATAAAAATAAAGATGAAATTATAAAAAATTCTAATATTGAACGTGTACATTTATTTGATTATAAGATTAGTACAAAAGTATTACTCAATTAATTGAATAATATATGACTTGTTTGTCTAAAATTATCTTAAAAAGATCTATAAGTAATATGACTTATATAATTATATTATTACTAAAATAAATATGAGAATGCAACTGGATCCCTGAACTAAATAAAACTACAATTAGGCCATCGAACTAAAAAAGAATGCAATTGGATCCCTGAACTACATAAACTCATGCAATTAAGTACAAATTGACATGTTTTCAAAAAAAAAAAAAGGTCCACCTGTTTACCTACAATTGTGATGACATGGCGGTTACTAATTTAGTAATTTTAGAATAAAATTTGTAAATAATTTTTATTAAAATAATTAAATAAAAAAAAACAGACGTCTCCAGTAGTTCTTATGTTTTTTTTAAAAATATTATTAGTGATGATTATTATGTGTAAATTAATATTAGGAAACCTTATCTAGGGAAAATGAAAAGAATTACGTAGTAATATTTACCTAATTTCCATTCCATTTTTAATTGATGATGTAGAATATTATTATTGAAATATTTCCGTTTCATTTTTAATTTTCGTTCTTTTTTTAATTTACCTTTAATATTGTTTAAAATATGCCTTTGTTATTGATGATGTAGAATGTTTTCCTTTTTTAATTAAAATGCAATGATATGACCATTTCCTTTTTCATTTTAGTCAATTATGAATATTTTTTATTTGCAGTTAATTATTAATATTCATTTCCTTTTATATATTCAGTCAATTAGTAATATCAGATTCATTTTTAGTCGATTATTCTTTTTTATTTTCAGTTAATTAGTCAATTAGAATAATAGATCCAATGGTATTTTTACCTAATTTTTGTTCTATTTTTAATTAATGATGTAGAATATTATTATTGAAATAATTCCATTCCATTTTTAATTTACCTTTACTATCGTTTAAAATTTAAAATATGCCTTTACTATTGATGACGTTTATTATTGAAATATTTCATTTCCATTTTTAATTTACTTTTACTATTGATGATGTAGAATATTATTATTGAAATATTTCTGTTTCATTTTTAATTTCCGTTCCATTGTTTAAATTTGTGAAAGATTTACGATTTAATTGTGATTTGATTTATTCTACTGTGTAATATTATTGTGAAAAATTAAAATGCAATGATTTGACCATTTTCTTTTCCATTTTAATTAATTATGGATATTTTTTTAATTTCCAGTCAATTATTAATATTCATTTCCTTTTCCAATTGACATAATTTCTATTCTCTTTCCTTTTTTTAATTTTCAATCAATAATTAATATTCATTTCCTTTTCCAATTTACGTAATTTCCGTTCTATTTTTAATTGATGATGTAAAATATTATTGTGAAATATTTCTATCATAATATAATTACCATAATTACTAAAATCCCCCTACGTTTGGGTGGGAAATTTTGGAGGAGGATATTGCTTTTGTATATAGTATAGAGTATAGATTATTACTACTATTAATTCTAAATAATATTTTTGTCTAAATGGTTGACGTTACAAAAATTTAGAAAGTAAAGTAATTAAGGTAATAACATTATTATTATTATTATTATTATTATTATTATTATTATTATTATTATTATTATTATTATACTGGATAATTAGAGACTAAAATCATTATTTGATCATAATTTTGTATATAAAGTTTGCAATTTTCTTGCTTATAAATAACATTATAACCAATAAACATAAACACATAGTAAAGTATGATTATTTAAGAGAAATTAATTTATAATAAACGCCTCTAAATTTTGGGGGGGAAATTTGGTACAAATTAGTGGATTTAGTGCATAAGGAGAAAGTGTTGGCTCTATTTTCCAAGGTTAAACCCGATCAGGTCTTGGAATCGTTGAAGTGTCATCCCGCTGCACCTAAAGATAACAATACATACCACTTTAAGCATCACAAATAAAAATGTATCACCAAACCCCTCCCTTTCAAACACAAGGGTATTACCTTTAGACATCTCCATTTTGATTCCGGCCACTTGTGGGGATCACAATCTTCAATGCCAACAATAGTTCAAGTAAACCTAAAAAAAAACCACCACATAACGCTCATAATATTAGTTACTGGTCTAGAATTGATGTGAAGAAAAGACACATCACCCTCAACAATGCTAACACATTTGACATACCTCTGCTCAGAAGCTTCTTCCCCTTCAAACCTCATTTTAAATCACATTCCTATGGAGTAATTGTTTTTTAGATACTCCAGGTCATATGGAATGATAAATTCAGCTGGGCTTGTCCTGTAATATATGGTGATATATATAGCACAAAAATTGTGAAACAAAGGGTCCTCTCAAAGGAAAGTGTAATGATTTTACTAAAATAATTTTGAGTTTAATTTTACAAATTGCTTGACAGGAAAAATTGTCCAGG
>CM008336.1:24995612-25008535 GCA_002525835.2 Ipomoea batatas | reverse complement strand
ACTACGTTATTATTAAATAATAATTACGAATTTGTTCAACAGTTGAATACTTTCATGTTCCTTTCATCTGTCGTAATTTATTGGCCTACTGATCAACTGTTCGAGATCCATCCATTTGAGGTACCTTTAATTATGTTCGACAAAATATCAGACCCCATAAATACCATTTTTGATCATATTGTATTCAATGACCAGCTGCCGTTTCACGTACGTACTCAGAAATTGATGAATGCCAACAAAATATTAATGGCATTCTTTTGTCACTAGTGCAGTGGACCTAATGGATACTCCCAAGTATGGTATTCAATCTGGAGCGCTTCCGGTATCAGAAACCCACACTTCGATCACGATGACCGGGCAGGGCCATTAGCCTAATGGCCCGCCTAGTGTTGGAAGTCTAGCTGGGTGCAGCAATCAGAGGCGGTTAAACAAAAATCTTCGAAGATCTTATCCAAATTTGGTGCAGAGGTTACCTTTTTCAATATTAGGAAGGAAATGTGACTGTTTGGACAGTTTTAGTAACTTTCCTAAGTTCAAATTTGTTAATTTGTATAAATACCCCTGAGGTCACATTCTAGATTTTTAATAAAAAAGAAATTACCCTGTCACTATATTCTTTCAATCTTTTTTGTTATCTTCTTCTCGTTTTACAGTTGTGTTGGCTTGCCGTCTTACTACCTCGTGGCCGTAAAACCAACAAGACCATGCATCAATTAAATACGCTTGGGGTCACATTCTAGAGTGTTTTGATTTGTAATAAAAAGGCAATTACTCTGTCTCTATATTTTTTCAATCTTTTTCGTTATCTTCTTCTATCTTTTTCGTTATCTTCTTCTCGTTTTATGGTTGTGTTGGCCAGCCATCGGGCGACTCCGTAACCGTAAAACCAACAAGACCATACATTAATTAAAGATGTAACTAATCACCTGTTTTTATTGTAAATTTTTTTTCTTTTCAATTGAAATGGAGAATAAGCTTAAAATATTTTCATGATATAATTTTTTTAGAATGAAAAAATAATATTCAAATCCAAATCTACTATCAAATAAAAAAGTATAACATACTATTAAATTACATGCACTCAAATAAAGTTCCATTTTTATTAAACATTTATTAGGAGTCTTACACTAAAGAACAAGGTTAAACTTAGCTCTTATCCCCATAGTCGTTGGCAATCCTTAACCTTTCAATACGAGATTTACCATCCAATTTACATTTAAAAAATAGACGGTAAAAATCAGCTACACTAATCCTCTTAAAATTTGCTGGGGTTTGAGGGGTGATAAGGCTGGTAGCTGGACCTAATTCAGCATTCATCTTTGGGCTGTGAAATGTTGCAATGGATACCCTCTCTTTGTCTGGACTTACTACTCCTCTATGCTCAATACTACGATAAATTCCATTTGTAAAGATCTGCAAATTAAAATTGATTATTTGAGAACATGATAACATCAAACAACTTCTAATCTCGCAATGAAAGCATATAGAGCATATATGCCAAAGACTTTGTGGTCAAGCGGCATCCGGTCCACACTCCCATGTGGAAGGGAGTGGGTTCGAGCCTCAGTGGAGGCATCTGTTGATTCTTTGTGTGCTTCAGTAAGTTGAGAAAGTAGCTGTTCAAAGTCAGTAGAACTCAAAAAAAATATAGAGCATATATAATTTCATTTATTGGTGGCATTCCACCTTTTAATCCTTTATTTTCTCAGAACATCTTAAAACGATGATATTTTGGTCTTTGTTGATACAAAGTGGATTGACCCACTATATTTATATATTTATTCTTATGAAAAATCCCTAGTTCACTGGTCAGAGTGCTCAGTCTTCTTTAAGTGCAATTCGTGTCTCCGCAGAACGATTGCAGACAGAAGAGCACTACTCTTGACCCGTGAATTAGGAATTTTTTCATAAAAATAAATATATAAATATAGTTGTCACCCACTTTGTATTAAAAAAACTAAAATGTCATTGTATTTAACGTTATTTAAATATGTTACTTGACAAAGGACAAAAAATGATATGTCACAATAATACTAAGACGAACATGGAAGTTCTAAAAAAAAAAAGACTAAAAGCGAAATGACACTATAAGTGTTGGACAAAAAATGCAATTAAATCTTTTATTAATATGAGACTTTATAACTATTATAAAAATTCAAGAATTCATATTAAAAACATTTAGTTACAAAACATTAAAATTCTAGTGTCATGAAAGAAACAAAAAGTTAATGTTTAAGCTAATTAATTTCTTATAATTCGTTATTTACCAACTGTTAATATGTTTTTGATGACTCACTGTAGAAGTGGGTTATCATTAAACCAATCAACATTGGTTGAAAGGTGACAATTTGATTAGATTGACATTTAATGTAAATTGTCAAAATCATCATCTCTAATATGACTATTGTAAATTGTCAAAATCATTATCTCTAGTATGACTAAAATTGTGGTGCAAAAAACACTCTTAGCTTATTATTACCTCCACAGAATCTCCCACATTAACAATGAAGGCATTAGGGATTGGCACAATAGGAATCCAAACTCCATCCTTTTTTATCTCGAGACCCTTTGTTTCATTTGCTTGAAGGAGGATAGTTAAACCACCGGGATCGGAGTGAGGGCTGAGACCCATCACAAGCTCTGGATGGGGACATGGTGGATAATAGTTCATCCTCATTGATTGCATTCCTTCTTCGAAAAGCATTCTCATTTCTTCAGCTTTTATTCCCAGTTTCTTTGCCAAAAGGTTTAGGACCTTCATGGCAACCTTGTGTACTTCAACTGAGTACTCTTCTATAGTTTCCCTGCACGCTCCAAAAATGAAAAACAAAGAACACAAAACTATTCAAGGGTCCCATTTTACCTGTCCTACTTACTATTTTTCTTTGTTTAGTTTCTTTATTATTTTTTTACTTATTTTTAAATTTAATATTTTGTGTTTAATAGTACTTTTAGTGTAGTTTCTAAATATATAAATTTTATATACTAATACTAAACTTAATATTATGAAAATTGAATTGAAAATAACTTCAGTCAAGTCTCGTTAACCGAACCAGACATATAAAATGGGACGGGAGAGTATTACTTATTTCAAACTTCAAGCTCACTAAAATTTATTTTCGAAAAACCTAGAAAGTCTATTTAACTCATTTCTAGACTTTCTCATGGCCTTGGACCAACAAGTAGATTTATTTGTGACTAAAGGTAGGGTGTGACTCAATAGATCAATAAAAACTGGACTTTTATTCACTGCGCACAAGGAACTCTCATTTGAGAAGTTGCTCCCACAGCTGGTGAGATTCAATCCTTAGTCTGACAAATTTTATATCTATGACAAAAGGTGGGGTGCCCTCACACCTCAGCAACAGAAGATTGTGGAGAGGTAAATTATGATGGCTCAACTGATCAATAAAAATTAGACATTTGCTCATTGCAAACAAGGAGCCCTCATTTGATAGGTTGCCCCGATCCCACCATACTGGTGCTAGTGAAACTTAATATTTGATTTTTTGCAATAAATTTCATCTCTATGACCAGTTGTACAGAAGTAGATTTACTAACCTGAAAGGTTGTGGTAGCTTTGGAAAAAGTTTAGGTGATCTTATATGGGTTGGTAGGGTTTTAATGTAAAACATATCAGCCCAGTCCAGCTTCTGCTCTTGAGACACAATAAAGTGCTGACCAAACCCTTCTTTCTCCCCTTCCGCTATCCCATACTTGTTCTCCTTCTCTTCCAATGGCAGATTAAAGAACTCCTGGACCTCACGTTTCGCCTTCTCCACCACTGAAGACCTCACCCCATAATTTATCAGCTGAAAGAAACCCCAATCCTTGCAGGCACAGTGCAGCTTCTGAAGCTCCGGCGACTCCTCCCCGGAAAATTCCTCAGAAACTAACTTTTGCATGTCGATCACCGGGACATCTTCTGTGGCTGCAGAACAGGGTGATTGTTTCTCCGGTGCCGGAGATTTGATATCCTGTCGGATATACCGGCTTGGAACCACGGCGGGGTTCTCCTTGGCCAGCTGCTGGACGCTAGGCACTGGGAGAGAGACAGCTTTAGCTTCCATGGCGGCCATACAGAGAAACTAATTTTTGATGTTTTGTTGTTTTTGGTTTAGTGTGTGGCCGGCAGTGTGGTTCATATATACAGCAGAGTTGACGTGGTCATGCGTGAGCCATTTACTTTGTTACGTATTAATGTATTATTATCTGCCTGCAACTTTTTCGTGATTATATATTTTTACAATTTTTTAATTGGTTTAGTGGTAGGAAAAATTGAAACTTTCATATATTGTAATAATTGCATCTAAATATATTCTTAAAATTTGGCAAAAATATTCAGACATTTGTTTTTGATACTTGCACTTATATCTTGGGTGAGTCTCCTTTGAGATCGTTTCACATATCTTTTTTGTACGTAAGACGGTAAAGTCTAGAGAGAAATACAATGCTAATTACGGATAAATTTATTGTTATTATGATGGAAAATGTAATAAGTATAAGGAAAAGTGTGATACTTTTAATGCTCACGAAGGGTTTAGGAGCGAGTTTAGAGGAGAGTGGTGAATAGACTTGCTGGATTTTAGAAATTAATTCTCAAATGAGCTTGAATTTTAAAAATGTTAGAGTTTATAAACGCAACATAAATATTGTTAACCCTTTTTAATTTTGTGGCACGTTTTGGCTTGTTAAAATTTTTAGTTTGTGTACGTAGAAGAAAAGACATAAATAAGTGAGTAAAGATAAAAGATAGGGAGATAGATATTTTTATAGTGGTTCAATGAAGTAAACCTAATCCACTCTTCTAGAATTTTTTAGAAGGTTTCCACTAATACTTCACTCCAATACAAGTGCAGAGTACCTGTGCTTTCATCACAAAGCCAATTCAACCACAAGCCTCAAGGTTTTCATGGTTGGAAATTTTTAACAAAAATATAATTTTTTAAGTAGATATTTTATGGTACAAATATATGTGGGTTCACTTTCGACTTGAGTCGGATCAAAGTGAATTCAAGTTCTTTGTATAGGTGTGTGTGTATGAAAAATGGAATTTAATTTTTACAAAAATTAATTCCAAACAATGTTTGGTACGAAACCAAAAAATATTTATATAAAATATATAAATAATGAGAAAGGGTGATGGGGATATTGGGTATAGGTTAAGACTTGTTGGGCTGGCTTTATTGGGCTAGGGGATATGGCAGATACGGGTCGAGAGGCCCAGGTGGCAGAGGGGTGCCGCCGAGCTGATGGCCGGCCGTCGGCAAGGACGCCCGCGGGTGCGCTGGCCACGCATGGCTGAGGCACGACCAACGCGCCAGGTGTGCGGCCGTGCTGTGACCTAGTGCCCCTCGGCGCCCCTGTGTCGTGTGGCGCGGCAGGGAGGGGTTGCGAGGGGTGTGTGTGCGTGCAGGGTGAGGGCATGAGTTACGTGGCGCAAGAAGACAATACAGGATTTGGAGACGTACACGTGCACGGCCCAGGGAAGGGAGAGGTTACTGTAAATAAAGCACCTGGCTTCTCATCAAGACATATCTGAACACCACTAGTACTATAGCCTAGTGGTTCATGGTTCTTTCTTTCAACACAACTGTCCTGGTTTGATTCTTGGTTTTAGCGTAGTTGATCAATAACCCATCCTTTGGGCCATATATAGTGTTTGTTGCGGGCTCCCTTTTCCTACAAACAACAATCCCCTAAATCGGATTTTGAACCAATTTAGGATTTACAACAAGATTCGGTTCTGGATTTTGAATCAATGGTTGAACCAATTCAGGATTTACAGCAAGATCATGAACCGATGCACAGACTGAGCCAACTCAAGAACTGCTCCCCTTCCTCGTGCAATGTGGTGGAGATCCAACTTTAAGACGGTCTACATGGGTAAGACGACCAACACTTCCTAATTATTATGTTGATCCTGAAACTTTTTCCTACCAACAACAAGGCTACTTGTAGGAGAGGATGGATTTAATAGCATTAAACCATGACATTAACAACTGAAATAAATTCAGTTTTGTAACCTTCGTAACTGACAACTTAATCTAGAGTTTAGCAAAACTGTTTCGACCGTTTATTCTTAAAATATAAATTGGAACTAATTCAAAATTAATTCTTACGAATCAAAATTAACACTTCCAGAACGATACTCCGAAGAGTAGTTCGAGCAATACCCACAAATAGTTGTCTGACGATTACGAATGGTCAACCATTTGATTAATCCGAATAGCCAACACCATCGAGTAGTTAATAACTAGTAACTACAGGACCGAATGCTAAATACCGTTAAACGCCTTAAATTATTTTTGAAATATTGTGAATGAAATTTTTAGAAAGATTTCGTGAGTAATTAAATTCCCTTAGGACCAAATGCAACTACTCAATTCATCAATGCTGAAAATCAATTAAAAGCCAGCTAGCCGTCTTGTGATTGTGACTTCTAAGAGCTAAAAACATCTATCCAGGCATGCATCAAATCTGATGGAATAAATGACCTTTATTATTTGATCACCGGCTATCTGAATAAGGAAAATGACCTTTATTATTGTAAGACATTTTTGTTTAGCACAATTTTTTTCAAAAAAAAAAATAAATTTTATTTTATTTTTAAAAAAGCTTGTTATCTTCTTTGAAAGAGATAAATTGAAAAATTAAAAGGAAATGTAATTGAAGGTACTTGAAGGTAACAAGTTTGATTCCTGTCAATACTTTCTTGATCGAATCTGTCACATATGAATTTTAAGTGTAGTTTTCATCTCATGTATATATGATTTGTGAGCTACTACACAAGAATGGCGTATATCAGTGCACACCCTCAATGAGTAGTGGTTCCCTCGTCACTCAGAATTAAAGAAAAAAAGATTAAAGGTCTACCTTTTAGAACCACAACCGAGCTTCAAAAAAAATGCAATTAAATAGTGGCTGCGAACTTTTTTGTGGTCGAAATTTACCTGAAAATATTATAAAAATATTTTAATTGCACATATTTTACTTGTTTGATGATTGATTACATTTTTTAAAAATTTTAGTGGCCTAATTGTACAAAATTAATAAGCTAAGCTAAATGGAATATTTCTCTAAAATCAATGATTAATATTTGATTTTTGAAATAAAATATATGATATGACCTAACTTGATTGATTGCTTTTCTAAAAAGTTAATAATATTTTCTTTGCATTGTTTAATAAGATCAGGTCTGGACAATAATTTTACTTCTTTTATATTTATTCTCTCCTTTATTTTTTTTTAATTGACATGACAAACATTTTTTTTACATGACAAACATTTATTCATATGAATAGTAGTCAAGCTGTCACAAGGCATTTGCAGAAGCTAAGTAATCCTTTTAGAGACATTTGGTTTAAGTTATTCTATATCCCCTAGTCTGATTCAAGAAATGTGAGATTTTTAAATTAAATTTTAAAAATAAAATTTGTAGCATTTGTGAGAATAGCATTCATGAGAATTCCAAATACATTATATTGTCTCAAAATAATTTTTAGTTCTGTAGGATTAACTCAAGTAGTAAATGACCTGACCTAAAACTATTACTCCAAAAATAGGAAAGCTGAAAACCTAGGGTGTGTATGGTTCACGACTTACACACTAGGAATGAGAATTAAAATCATAGTTAGTGTTTACTTGACAACTTTTTAAAACTCAACTATGGGATTTGATTATTCCTTCAATTAAAAACTCCATTCCCTAATTAAAAACATGTATCATTCTATATTATTGGGTAATCTAATTTTTAATTTTGGATTAGTGCTTTTAGATTTTTCTTTTGATTTTTTTGTTCATATTGATGCTTTAATTTGGATGTCATTATATTAGGATAAATTGCCTTGACTTTTTGTTTTTATTGGTATTTTTAATACCTTTATACCCATTATAAAGTCATACATAACCAAATATCAATATTGATAATCATTCCAATTCCACCCTACTACCAAACATGCATGCAAAAATACTTTCACTAAAATCCATTACAATTATTAAGTATTTGATTCTCGATCATTCCAATTTTGATTCGCATATACGAACCAAACACACCCTAATGCATAAGAAAACAATTTTTAAATCATACATTGTTAAAGAGTACTTGTATGCCAAAGACTTTGTGGTCTAGTGACACCTGGTGTCCCGATTTACCCTCCCACATGGATAATGAGAATGAGTTTAAGCCTAAGTGGAGTTAATTGTTAACTGAGTTAGTAGTACTTAAAAAAAAAAAAAAGAGTATTTGTATGTAGAAGGTGGTGGGCATTTAATGCCCTCACTCTGAATTTTAGTTTTTGACAGCTGATATGGGGTCTTGCCACCATCCAAGAGGTCTCTCCTTAAAATTGATAATATTAATTACATTTTTGAAAGTATATAATTTTATCGCATGAATTACATTAATTAGTTGAACAGAATGAAAAAAAAAAATAAAAAAACAGAGAGAGAGAGAAAATATATATAATATGTGTAGTAAAACTCTCCCCAAAGTTCAATTTAGGAAAGTACAGAACAAAATATATGAGATAATGAGAGGAACACTGCTGCACTCATGCATGTGAATGCAACAACTCAATTCAATGCTGAAAATTAAATAATATCTAGCAAGCTGTCCCGCAAATTATTGTGTGGAGTGGGGACTGCGGGCTGTGTGGGATGTGCTCACAGCCTAAAACAATGTTAAATGTTATGAGTTATAATGATGTACATTATACGTTATAATAATGTACATTATGCGTTATAATAATGTATATTACGTGTTATAATAATGTAATTAATATGTTAGAATAATGTACATTATGAGTTAGAATAATAAAACATCTAGATAAAATAATGTATATTATATGTTAGAATATTACAACGGGTCATGTGAAAAAATAATGTGTGAAACGACGTTATTTTTGAATTGTGATCCTCACAATTATGCAGACCACGGTCCATACAATAATTAACTATTGAACTGTCCGGTAATTATGACTTCTCAGAGCTTAAAATAGACAGCCATGCGCCAAGTCTCACGAATTAAATGACCTTTATTATTTCATCTACCACCATCTAGTCTAGCTAAATAAGGAAGGAAAATGATATCTTCAACGTATAAGATTATGTTAGCGGGCTCGAGGGCCCTTTACATACATACATGGTCCTGGGACATAATTAACTCAATGCTGAAAATTTGAGTGTGGATGCGGTGCCTAGTAAATGTTCGAATTTAAATCCTGAAAGAGGTGAGATTCTGAGAAATAAATAAGCACTTAGATCATTGCATCACTGAGAATTATACGGTAATTCATCTCCTCTTACAAATTTTCTTGAACAAGAGATGTGAGAGACCTTAGATTTGGGGTTCAAACTTATGTTAATAGGTACAGTAGGTGTTTTCTCAAATCTCTCGATTGGATCGAACCGATATAGACTGGGAAACAGCCGGTTATGCACGCTAAGCTTTTGGGCATGCAGCCAGTATAACTCCCTCTACTTACCTAAAAGCTATTTTTAAAATTTCAAAATATTTAAAAAGTCTATTCAACCCCCTTCTGAATTTTTACTTGTATGAGACCAACAATTTTATACTCCAGGGACGTTTCGTGGTATTAACTAAATTACAAGATAACTCATTTCAAAACTATAATAAACATAACTTATATTTAAACAAAGACAAACTCATTTACATATACCAATAGCGTAACCATAACCAAACTTACAAAAGCACTAACATTATATTAAATTAGAAACATAATCGTACATAAACTTGCAACAAGAAAAACCACCCAAACTTACAAATATAATCCACTTTAATTTCATATAACATCAAATTGTCACGAGTTTAAATAATTTTAAACACATTTGACGACAAGATTGAATGTAGTACTTCTCGTCACTCATTGCCAATCCTCAAGACATCTACATGAGATTTGCCCTCCAGTTTACGCCCAAAAAACAGACGGAAAAAATCAGGTACACTAACCCTTTTGAACTTTGCTGAGTTTTGAGTGTTTATAAGGCTCGTAGATGGACCTAACTCACCATCCAACCTCGGACTTTGAAATGTTGCAATAGATATCCTCACTTTGTTTGTACTTACTAAAGCTCTATGCTCAATGCTGCGATAAATTCCGTTCGAGAAGATCTACAAATTACAATTAAAACATAGAAATAATTATAACAATAAACAACTTGTGGTCACTTTATTGATGCATAATTGAAGCATGTGCTTCATTTCAACTAAAGACTTAAGTTGATAGTTGAAATGCACATTGATGTTTATATTATATGCTCAACATGCCACCTCCACCCATTACTATACTTTTGGCATGACTCTGATGTCAAATTGAAGCATATGTTCCATCTCAACTAAAAGTCTAAGCCGATAGTTGAATTGCACATTGATGTTTATATTATATTATATGCTCAACAGAGCGGGTCATAGCTCACTGGTGAAAGCTTAATTGTGGCTGTGATGGCTATTAAATGACCGAGTTACCTCAGCTCCTCTCCCGAGCTCCCAGGGCAGGAGACGTAAGGAGCCCTTAAGATTTTGGGAGCAAGAAGCATTCAAATAACTAAACCACTAAGGTACATTCTGTGATTTACCTCCTCTCTGGAGCTCCCCATATCAGGAGATGTAAGGGACCTTTAAGATTTCGGGTTCAAACTTATTGATGCATTGAGCCACTAGAGCTCAAAGCACACAGATAACTGCATCATGTGGTTTACTTACTCTCTCGAGGTCCTAGGGCAGGAGATGCTTATTGATGCATAGAGTCACTAGAGCACGAAGCACTCAGATCACTGCACCACTGAGATACATCTTGTGATTTACCTCCTCTCCCAAACTCTCTAGGGCAGGAGACATAAGGACCCTTAAGATTTCGGGTTCAAAGTTTAATTAAGTAGTAGTACATAGTAATAAAGGAAACATTTTACCTCCACGCAATCTCCAACATTAACAATGAAAGCATTAGGAATAGGGACAATAGGAAACCAAGTTCCATCTTTTTTAATTTCGAGACCTGTTGTTTCATTGACTTGAAGGAGTATAGTTAGGCCGCCGGCATCGGAGTGAGGACTGAGGCCCATAACAAGCTCTGACTGAGGACATGGTGGATAGTAGTTCATCCTCATTGACTGCATACCTTCTTCAAAAAGCATTCTCATTTCTTCTGATTTTATTCCCAGATTTTTTGCCAAAAAGCATAAAACCTCCATGGAAAGCTTGTGCATTTGGACTGAATATGCTTCTATAGTATTCCTGCACGGCCCAGCCCAACAATTTAATGTTTTTGCATAAAGAGACGATGCAATGGCCGCACACTCTCATCCTTAATTGGTACAAGCTTTCTTTACAATGTAGTATATGTTCTATACTTTCTCAAACATTTTCAGCTCAAAGAATCTAAGTCCCCACCATCAGGATTTGAACCTATGATTTCACATTTGGAATGATAACGGTATTCCATCACACTACATATATGCTAGTTGGCATTATAAAATACTTATATGTGAAATGTTACTTATGAATGAAATACATATATGCTTAAAAGTATTTCTTATAATTAGAGTTTATGTATGTAATAATTTTATGTGAAATTTTACTTATAAAAGAAATTGTAATACTTATTAGAGTACTTATGATAGATATTGTAATATTTATAACTGAAATTCTATAACCTGATTCATTTTATAAATAAATGTATGTGAAATAGTCTCACACAAATTTTTGTTTCATACTTTTGGTTCATTATATGATGCTAATGGTTTTCATTTTGCGTTGACACTAAAATGTAGAGTTAGAGTACTATAAAAGAGAAATAGAAAACTTTTCTTTATTAACCGTTTTGGTCAGACAATATTGTTTTAGAGTACTATAAAATAGAAATATAGAACTTTTCTTTATTAACCGTTTAGGTCAGACAATGTTTTGGAGCGTAAAGAAAACAGTGGCCTCACTTCATTGACAACTCATAACATAACGACAGAATCAGCTGTTACCTAAATACGTGGTTCGGTGGTTGTCATATCATGTTAGAGATTATGAGATTTGCCCACACCTACTTATTAGTAGATAATATTTAAAAGAAGATATCAAGGTTTAAAACTTAAAAATGATACTCTTTTCGTCACATTTTATGTATCTGGTTCGGTTAATAATATTTGACTGAAGTTATTTTTAATTCAAATTTTCATAATATTAAGTTTAGTATTAATATACAAAATTTATATATTTAGAAACTACACTAAAAATACTATTAAACACATAAAATTAAATTTAAAAATAAGTAAAAATAATAAAGAAAATAAACAAAGAAAAAGAATTGGTTTGACCAATGAATAGTAGGTAGGATAGATAAAATGGGACGGAGGGAGTAATATTAATTAGGATTATACTTAAAGTGGGCAGATCCCTTGTATACACCATTTAGCTCTGTTTACTGAGTCACTGAGTTACAGTAATTTATGTCCTCTAACATGCTCTATCGAGACGAGATGTCAGGGGCCCTTGTGATTCAGAATTCAACATTTTTTGCAGTGTAGTAAAAATCGCGCTTTGGCGAAGCCTAACCATGGGCCTTTCCCATTTAGGCGCCACCTAATCGGCCGATTAGGCGTCTAACTTGGCCAAGTTAACTCGATTGACTCGACTTAGTTACTCCGTATTATTTTTGACAAAGCTATAATGAGATTTAATTAATTACCTGAAGGCTTCTGGTAGCTTTGGAAAAAGGTTAGGCGATCTTATGTTGGCTGGCAAAGTTTTAAGGTAAAACATATCTGCCCAATCAAGCTTCTGTTCCTCGGACACAACGAAGAGTTGACCGAACCCATCTATCTCCCCTTCCGCTTGCCCGTACTTGCTCTGCTTCTCTTCCAATGGCAGATTGAAGAAGCTTTGGATCTCGCGCTTTACTTCCTCCACTAAT
>CM008336.1:24979461-24995216 GCA_002525835.2 Ipomoea batatas | reverse complement strand
CAATGTGTTTTCTTTGGAGTAGTAAGATTTAGAATGTTTGAAGTATGAGTGAACTTTGGGGTTAGAGAAGTAGCAATTTGGGGTTGACAAGAGCGGGATCCGAGGTATGATTTGTTGTAAAATTGGGCAAAATGACAGCTTCAATTCACAGCAAAACTTCTATTGAGAGAGGGCTTAACTTCATTAATTTGAGAATATTTCCTTTTTATATATTAATAAGGTTGTCCATTAATTTCAGTATTTGAAATTATACTTCATTAATTTGAGAATGTTTCCTATTTTTTGTTAAATCATCCTTAGCTGGTCCTAACAATAGGAGGCATATTTAATCCTTGGGCCCGTTGCATATTTAATCCTGGGGAATTAATTATTATCAATGTGTAGGACAATGGGGAAGAAAGAATATAACATTAGACAACTTCAAAAGGACACCAATAAGAATATGACTTAATTGGTCAAAAGAAAGTTCAAGATAACCAATCTACCTATATGATAATGTCATGCAGACCTGATATTATAATTTGGCTGCAAATACATGTGTGTGCACACGTGCATGTGTTTTAATATTTGTCTTATATATGCATGAGTATACAGCTCACACATATCTAATATACTTTACAATGCAAATTATGCAATATAAGTTATCAAGAAAAAATTTAGAAAACATTACTCATTGGATTACCTGCACAAGCTGATTGTAGAGAGCATCATTATGGCAAAATGAAGTCTAGACTTGAGATTGAAAGCCTTCTATCTCAGTCTCCTCCAGTTCATCCTCAAGGTTCATTGCCAAAATGCGCGTCTCGCTAATAAAGCGCACAACAAAGAAGGTATCATATGCTCCACAAAGGCCTACAAAGTGGCAGTGACACAACAAAAAGGTCATGCATGGAGATAAAATGAGAATATAATAGCTCTTTAAGAGAAATTGACTAAAAGAAAACAGACCTTTTCATTAATCCCAATTCCATTACGAACAATAATTCGAAGAGAACCAAATGAGATCAATAGCTAATCGGCCGACTAGGTAGCCTAGTCAGTGCCTAGGAGGTCTAGTCGGCGCCTAGGAGGCCTAGGCGGTTAACACCTAAGCGGCCTAGGCGGTGCTTTGACGGCTTAGTCGGTTGCCTAGCCGGCCAGCCGCCTATACCACCATTTAAGGTGATACGCTAGGCGGTCGACCGACGCCGACACCTAGCGCCTAGGCGGGGATTAATCGGTGCCTAGGCGGGATTTTTGCAATACTGCGGCTAGCGGTAACATTATTATTTCTATTTCATTATTAGGCTATAGCTTGTATTATTTATTATTCTTAGCCCATTATTTGAATTCGGGCGAGTATCTCAAGCTTTGTACGTATTGTTTTGGGCCTAGAGCCTCGAGCTAATAATACTACTATTTTTCAATTCTCGTTTTGTATTTTTATACCCGGTTTATAATGGACCTGATTCCAACAAAACCATCAAAGTATTTGTTACTAGTACATTTTTGTTAAGCGTAGATACAATTACAGTCGTTATACGGTGGACCATGTTCACAAAACGACGTCGTTTCAGTAAGTGAAGAAACAACGTTCGTTAGTCGTAACGGAGCTCTGTAACTAATACTACAGTTCATCTCAAAAGATGTTGCCTCACATTTGTTTTGATATTATCGACTGAAACTATAGTTATATCGAACTGTAACTGTAGTTGTGTTGAAATGTAACTGCTGTGTGTATAAACTGATACTGAATAACAGTTTCACATTTTTGGGTATATATTGTCCAATGAAACTGTAGTCATATCGAAATGATATTGTAATTGTGCTGAAAGGAAACTGGAGTGTATTATAAAAGAAGCTGTAGTTGTGTTGAAAGGAAACTGAATAACAGGTTCACATATTTGAGTGTATAATATCGAATGAAACTGCAGTTATATCGAAAAGAAACTACAGTTGCGTTGAAATGTAACTGCAATGTATATGAACTGAAAGTGAATGGCGCGGAACGGAGGTCGTTTTAGCCGTCTGTTTTCATTAATAAAAAAGACGTCGTTTTGATGCATGGTCCACAAACCATTATGTTGTGGACCGCGATCCACAGTAAAATTTGCAACACAATTATATGACATCAAATATGTGCAGTTATCAAGTTATTTTTAAAAATGTAAATGTATAGACTATCAAATTGAGGAAAAAAATTTAAAAACAAAATTGTTTCGAACAATACTCAAATTCGAAAGAAAAACTAAAAAAGTAACCAACATGTTGCCCATGTAAAATTGATGACATTGTGTCCATTATTAATATTGAAGATAACAGTAATCGCTATTATTTTTCTTTAATTGCCAATCCTAAAGATATGAGTATGTGATTTCCCATCAAGTTTTCGTCCCAAATAAAGACGAAAATAATCTGCGACGCTAACCCTCCTGAATTTTGCTGGGGTTTGTGAAGTTATAAGATTGCTTGCTGGACCTAACTCGCCATCCAACTTTGGGCTGTGAAACGTCGCAATAGAAACCCTCACTTTGTCACGGCTTACTACTCCACGGTGCTCAATGCTGGGATAAATTCCATTTGTAAAAATCTGCAACATTGACTTAATTAATCACTTTATAATTGTTAAAATTAAAAAATTGTAATTCGATTGTATATGTTTAAGACTTTAATTTCACTTTCTCTCCAGTTCGGACAGCTTAGTTGGTCATAGGGGTGAAGTTTGGGAACAATAACTTGGAATTGAATCTTACCATCAGCCGTGTGTGGGAGCAACCTCTCAAAGTGAGGAAGACTCCTTGTACTCTCCTTGTACTCAATAAGCAAAAGTCTAGACTCTATGTTCAACTAAGTTACCGTGATTTACATCCTTTCAGATTCTCAGGACGGAAGGTGGGGCCCTTAGGGTTGGGATTCGACATTTTGGGAACAACAAGAAAAAACAAAAGATAAACTTAATTACCTCAACACAATCCCCAACATTGACAATGAAGGCATTAGGAATTGGCACAATGGGAATCCATTTTCCATCTTTTTTAATCTCAAGACCCTGTGTTTCATTTGCTTGAAGGAGTATGGTTAGACCACCAACATCAGAGTGAGGACTAAGGCCGATAACTTGTTCTGCTATGGGACATGGTGGATAATAGTTCATCCTAATAGACTGCATCCCATCTTCAAAAAGCATGTTCATTTCATCCGCTTCTATTCCCAAATTCTTTGCCACATGGCTCAGAACCTTCATGGCAAGCTTGCTCACTCCAAGTGAATAGGCTTCCACAGTTTCCCTGAAATAATATCCAAAAATGTAACATAAAAACACACACACACAAAAAGAAAGAAAACTTACATTTTTGTCCTTAAGTTATAAGATAATTGTAAGTTTCGTTCCTACTTGTTGGTCGTGTTCACTTTCGTCTTTAAGTTATAACTGACTTGCAAATTTCTTCCATTTTTTACAAAACATTGGGGACGAAATTTACAATATTAGCTATAACTTAGGTACGAGAAGTCGAGAAGTGAGTACGACCTGTTAAAAAAAAAAAAAAAAAATTTGCACCACCAAGGCACTAACAAATCCAGATAAATACTACAATTACTTTATAACTTAGGGATGGAAAGAATAATTTTCATTAAAAAAAAACTGTTTATTTCTAATAAGTAATAACCCAGGTTAGGAGATTTAATTACCTAAAACTGTCTGGCAGATTAGAAAAAAGACGAGGTGATCTCATTTGGGGTGGTTGGGTTTGAATGTAAAACATATCTGCCCAATCAAGTTTCTGTTCCTTGGATACAACAACTTGGCCATATCCCTCTACTTCCCCTTCCACCTGCCCATACTTGTTCTTCTTTACCTCCAATGGCAGATTGAAGAAGTCTTGGACCTCTCCTTTTGCTTTCTCCACCAGTGAAGTGTCCACTCCATGATTTATCAGCTGCAATTCAGTTCAACCGATTCCATTCTATTTTAGATTTTGCAATTTTGTTAACAAATTAAAACTTGTACAGTATAAACACATATAACGACTCTCAAATATTCATATTATAAAGCTCGTGTTGGGCGGAGATCGGTGAAGGTTAATTCCAGCACATTAGCCTTTTGAAAATGTGATATGATGGCTGTCTATATAAAAATAAAGCTATGACTTCTCTACAACTCGTATCAAAACCAGGTTACAAATCTAGGTCGTCTCAACAAGAACAAAAACTTGTTGGGCGGGTCCATAACCCCCTACTAGCTACAGAGTCTTAGCAAGAGCAAAAACTTTGCAGTTAAAACTGCTGGGGAGAGGAAATTGTTGGTGGAGCAAGTCCAGCACCCCGTATAGCTATAGAGTCCCAGCAAGAGCAAAAGCTTTACAGTTAAGACTGCTGAGAGGGGAAATTGTTGGGTGGAGCAAGTCCAGCACCAGGTTATAGCTTTTAATGTAGTGGTAAATACTTAATCCTAACAGTTCAATCATAAAAAAAGATAATAATTAGTCATTTTCATTTTTAGTCATATTGTTATTGGGGCATTGCCAATTTTAGTCCACTTCATTAATTTTTGCCACATTGCGGCCAGTCTTATTTAGTCATTGTCACTTTTAGTCCACCGTAAATTTTTTTGTCAAATAACCGTCCAAAATAGGGGTATTTTAGTCTTTTCTTGCTTTAATCATCTTCTTTATCCTTTGGCTTTGTAATGTGGCTCACATGACTTTCGTCGGATCTCTTCATTGGATGAAAAAGTGTAAGAAAAATCACTACAAAGGGTCAAGGAGATGACCAAAGCATGAAAAGACAAAAAATACTCCTGTTTAGCACGATCATTTGACAAAAATTTTAACGGTGGACTAAAAGTGGCAAGGACTAAATAAAATTGGCCGTAATGTGGCAAAAATTAATAAATTAGACTAAAATTGACAATGCCCCAATAACAGTAGGACAAAAAATTGGAAATCACTCATAATAATATTACCAGAAAGAAACCCCAATCTTTGCAGGCATAGTGCAACTTGCAATGTTCCGACTCTCCTGAATCCTCAGACAGCAATTTTTGCACGTCGATCACCGGGACATCGGAGGCGGAAAATGGTCCGGCCGATACCGGAGGTTCGATATCCTGGCGTATATAACGGCTGGCTAGCTCGGCCAGGTTCTCCTCTGAGAGAAGCTGGACGCTAGGCACAGGGAGAGAGGCACCAAGGCTCTTCGCATCAGTTTCCACCATGGGCGCCATCAATCTAGATCTTATTACTCTGCGGATATTACTTTAATGTCTCTGTTTCTATAAGTGATCAGAAGTTGAAGTTTTAGGCCAACTTATAAACTGTATGGTTAAGGGATGGCAGCCGCAAATATATATCCAACTATGGTATCCAAATAATTATATGCCTAACATAATACCCTGTTATGGAATCCAACATTCTCGATTGAGTATTTTCTTTCCAATACTCAATCAAGAATGTTGGATACCATAACAGGCTATTATGTTACAGTTCTTATATCGTGGACCGCGGTCCACAATGCATTGTGGACCGCGGATCCCCAAAACGACGTCGTTTTGATTAATGAAACATACGGATGAATTCGCACCACTCACTTTCTTTTCGTATATACTGCAGTTTCTTTTCAAATATACTGCAGTTTCTTTTCATATATACTGCAGTTTCTTTTCTATATATACCACTCAGTTTCTTTTCAAATATACTGCAGTTTCTTTTCATATATACTGCACTTTCTTTTCATATATACTGCACTTTCTTTTCAACATAACTGCAGTTTCCTTTCAACACAACTGCAGTTACTTTTGGATATAACTATAGTTTCATTTGATAATATACAACTGTAGTTTTATATGAAAAGAAACTGCAGTATATATGAAAAGAAACTGCAGTACATATGAAAAGAAACTGCAGTATATATGAAAAGAAACTGCAGTATATATGAAAAGAAAGTGAGTGGCGCGAATTCATCCGTCTATTTCATTAATCAAAACGACGTCGTTTTGGGACCGCGGTCCACAATGCATTGTGGACCACGGTCCATGATATAATTTGCGATTATGTTAGGTGTATAGTTATTTCGATACCATAGTTGGATATATATTAGCCGTCATATGATGTGTCTTTAATTGGATAAATAATCACACTGTGACCAAAATTAGATATTAGCTGTCATACATAGCACTCATTATGGAATATTAATCAATCCAATACCATAATTGCATACCATAAAATTATAGGTACCAAAACTTTTTATCCAAATTATTCACCATATGGGATAATAAAACTATTTTTATTTTTTATCCACCGGTTACCATAAATTGGCAACCACACATTGCATTAAAATGCTTTGTGGGGCCGGGGCGTGGGGCTCTTAGGGTTGGAGATTCAACATTTTGTGAGAATATCATAAATGAATTTATTTATCATCAGGGAGCTTGGTTGTTGGGGTTTGTCTCCAATATTGACTGTACCAATAGCTTTATGGCATAACTTTGGGGCTTCCGAGAGGGGCTGATCATTGCTAGAAACCATGGGTTTGACAATTTAATTGCTGAATTCGACTCGGAGGCGATGGTCCAAGCTCTTATTAAAGACACACAAACTGCACCTGAACTCAATACTCTGATCGTGGACTGCAAGGTGCTTTTGAGCCAATTCCATGCTATCAAAGTGGTTCATATCCTTCGTGAAGGTAACCAATGTGCAAATTTTCTGGCCAACCAGGGGCAAACAACTCCATGGGGGACCACGGTTCTAGAGACTCCGCCGGAGGGGCTGGCAACCTTTCTGCATCGTGACGCTCTGAGCTTTGCCACTTGTAGGCATCACTAGCCTTCCTAGGGACCTTGGGTCCCTTCCTCTCACCGAAAAAAAAAAATAAATGAATTTATTTATTAATAAAATAGAAAATACTCAATAGATATGTCTTTAATTAGATAAATAACCACTTTGAAGCCAAGATTGGATACCATAACAGGCTATTATATTAGGTGTATAATTATTTCGATACCATAGTTGAATATATATTAGATGTCATATGATGTGTCTTTAATTGGATAAATAACCGAGACCAGTATTGAATATTAGCTGTCATGGCACCCGTAATGAAATATTAATCGCTTCAGGCCAATACCATAATTGCATAGGATAAAGTTATAAGTAACAAAATTGATTATTAAAATTAGAGTAAATACCTAAAATGGTCCCACGATTATAACGAAATTCACAAATTAGTCCTCAACTATTGATTGAATCCAATTAAGTCCTTAACTTTTCAATTTTTACCCAATTAAGTCCTCCGTCCATTTGACTGTTTGTTGACCGTGATCTTTGAGGATATATATGTAATTTCATGCGCAAAGCTCCAAAGTAAAGTATTATGAAAAAAGAAAAATATTTATTCGATTACAGAGAGAGAGAGAGAGAGAGAGAGATGGCAGCAAGGAGTTGGAGCTTGATGGTGAAACCGTACGATCCTCCAAGAGTTGGAGCTTGATGGAGTCAACCACCGTGTTCTGCGGCGTCGAAACGGCGTTCCGCTGCTTGTCGTGCGCTACCAAGATTCACGCCACCAACAAGCTCGCGTCATGCCACGCACACGTCTGGGTCTGCGAGTGCGAGGTTTCACTACAAAAAAAATGCGGAAATAACGACGGATTTAGCGACGGATTCATTCCGTTGTTAATTTAACGACGGAGAAGCGACGGTTTTGCGACGGATTTACTTATTTAAAAAAAAGTTGAAAATTAGCGACGGATTAGCGGCGGAATTTTGCGACGGATAAATTTTGTCTTTAAATCCGTAGCTAATTTAGTGGTAAATTTTTGCGCATAAACTTGCGACGGATTAGTGACGGAATAGCGACAGATTTTTGTGAAAAATTTCGCGCTCTTTTTTAGACACAAAATAAACTCGAGAATAGTGAGCGCAAATTTTTTTGACAAAATCTAGCGACGGAAATTTCAATCCGTCGCTACATATAGCGACGGATTCAAAATTCCGTCGCTAGGCGCAATGGGCAATTTTTTAAAATAAAAAATTTAGCGACGGAAATTTGAATCTGTCGCTAGATGTAGCGACGGATTCAAATTTCCGTCGCTAAATAATTAATGGTGAAATGTCTCTTTAATGCGGATATTACTTTAACAGCATGTTTGGTTCACGGAATGAATTTTAAGGGAATAGGAATGTTATTCCTTGGGAATGGAATAGACATGGAATGGAATAGAATTTGTATTCCATTGTTTGGTTCATGAAAGGAATAGACTTTAGGAATGTTATTCTAGTGTTTGGTTGGTTGAAGGAATAGAAATGAAATATATGTTTAAAAGACATAAATACCCTTTTACAAAATATTATAGTAATAATAATATTATAGTAATAATAATAATAATAATGATAATAATAATAATAATATTATTATTATTATTATTATTATTATTTAAAATCATTATTGTTATTTAAAATCATCATCATTATTATTATTATTATTATTATTATTATTATTATTATAAAAAGTGGAAGAGTTACGTTGTGAGTACTTTCCTAGTGCAAGAGAAGCACCTGACAAACTAAAATTAGGTTCTTAACCCAAAACACCATTCTAAAATCTAAAGCTACCCGCCGCCATCCACCACTGGACAATCGAACTCCCCAGGCCATCAGAAGGTTGCGACTTGCGAAGATCCTCCGGCTGGGTGGCCAGCACCAGTCTGAGCATAAAGTTTATGATGAGATCATAGTCTCCATTTGCGAAGCCAAAGCCTCCACTACCAACGACATCCACAGACTGCGACGGAACGATCTAAAACGACGGGAAGTCACCGGACGCCGGTGACCGATCGATGATCGGACCATCTAAGGCTGATCGCAAAGATTAGACGACTCCATCCCTGCCACCCATTTCATGATTCGACGAAAGAGATGAGAAGACAGAGAGAAAGATAGCATAAAGTTTTTAGGTTAAACAAGGGCAAAATGGGAAGTAAAATATAAAAACTATTCCTGAGAACCCAGGAATAGCCTAATACCAGGGGGGGCCCTGGTAATAGCTATTACCCTTGCAAGGGTAATAGCTCATTCCCAGGAACATTACAAATGCGAACCAAACAACGGAATAGGCTATTACTGAGAATGCTATGTCATTCCCTGCCTATTCCGTGAACCAAACACCCTGTAAATGTCTCTGTTTCTATAAGTGATCAGAAGTTGATGTTTTAGGCCAAATTGGATAAATAATGTCTCTTTAATTGGATAAATAATTACTCCGAAGACAGAATTGGATATTAGATGTCATTGCACCCGTAATGGAAATTAATCACTCCAATACCATAATTGCATACGGTAAAATTATAGTACCAAAATTTTTTATCGAATTTATTCACCATATGATGGGATAATAAAACTATTTTTATCCCGCAAATTATATTGTAGACCATGGTCACAATGCATTGTGGACCATGATCATGGCTGATACTGCAGTTGTGTTGAACGGATACTGCAGTTGTGTTGAAAAGATAGTGCAATTGTGTTGAAAGGAAAGTGCAGTTGCGCGGAACAGAGGTCGTTCATCCGTTCAACACAACTGCAGTATCCTCTCAAAACAACTGCGGTATCCGTTCATCACAACTGCTGTATCAGTTCAACACAACTGCAGTTTCAGACGGATGACACGACCTCTGTTCCGCGCAACTGCAGTTCACTTTCAACACAACTGCAGTATCCGTTCAACACAACTGCAGTATCATTTCAACACAACTACAGTATCAGTCATTATCCATGGTCCACAATGCAACCATGGTCCACGGTATAAGAACTGATTTTTATCCACTGGTTACCCTAAATTGGCAACCACACATTGGGAGAAGAAATGAATTTATTTATTAATAAAATAGAAAATAGAATTATTCCACTTTTGGTCCTATCATCGTTTTATAGGCATCAGCGCAGCATATGGCATCCAACAACAATATAATAACAACAATATCATCAGCCAATTTTATAGGCATCAACATGTGATTTCCCATCAAGTTTTCGTCCAAGAAACTCACGAAAATAATCCATTACGCTAACCCTCTTGAATTTTGCTGGAGTTTGTGGGGTGATAAGGTTACTTGCTGGACCTAGCTCACCATTCAACTTTGGGCTGTGAAATGTTGCAATAGATATCCTCTCTTTCTCTCGGTTTACTACTCCTCTATGCTCAATGCTGTTATAAATTCCATTTGTAAAGATCTGCAAAATTGATTAAATTTCTAAAACTCTTGTAATTCAATAATATAAGTTTGAGATATAGTATGCTTATAATTACTTCTTAGGGACCACCCATCATGTGACGGTTGTAAATTAACTTAACCATAAAGTTCTTTGATTATCTGGTTGTCATATCTTACTTAAAATCAATCTATAGGTGATAAGTAGGTGGACATTAACCATTTAACCACATCCCTCCATAATAAGTCACAGAGCCCACGTCTCAAATCGAGCAGAGGTTGAACTCAGCCAACCCGACCGACGCCCAACAAAAGTCTTAGGTTAAATTCACGTTTCCTACGTACTATTGTATCAAAAATAAATAAAAATAGTTTAATTACCTCCAAAGAACCTCCAATGTTGACAATAAAGGCATTAGGAATTGGTACAATGGGAACCCAAATCCCATCCTTTTTTATCTCAAGACCTTGTGTTTCATTTGCTTGAAGGAGTATGGTTAGACCGCCTGCGTCAGAGTGAGGGCTAAAGCCCAAAACAAGTTCTGGTTGGGGGCATGGCGGATAATAATTCATTCTAATTGACTGCATCCCTTCTTCAAAAAGCATACTCATTTCTTCATCTTTTATTCCCAAAATTTTTGCCACAAGACTTAGAATCTTCATGGCAAGCTTGTGCACTTCAAGTGAGTAGGTTTCTATAGTATTCCTGCGCGGTCCAAAAGTATAACAACTAATGTTTGTGCGTATGCATGTATTCTATCATTAGAAAAAAAAATAATGCTTATACAGAGCAGCTACCGCCAAGTTAGTTAGCTAGACTGTTGACTTGGTACCACAAGGTTACAAATTTAACTCCCGATTGAAGTAGCCTATTGGTCTTTTTTATTTGAGCTGGTTAGCTATGGGCAACCTAGGCTAATTTATCTCATTGTGATCCTTTGTCAGCTAAGGTCACAAAGCAAGGTTTACCCATTGCATATGATGTTGACTTTGTACCGCAAGGTTACAATTTGACTCTCGGCCGGAGAAGCCGGACAACCTAAGTTGGTTTACCTCATTGTGGTTCTTTGCTAGCTAAGGTCACAAAGCAAGGTTTACCCATTACATATGTTACGTTGTTGACTTCGTACCACAAGGTTACAAATTTGATTCCCATTCGGTCAACTATGATCAACTATGGACAATCTAGGCTAGTTTACCTCATTGTGGTGCTTTGCCGACTAATTAAAGTCACAAGGCAAGACTTATCTGGTGCATACTCTAGAATAGTGGTTGTGAATTTCTCTTGTGATCTCAAAAACTGTCTGTTTGTAAGATATTAGGAGGTTTAATTACCTGAAATCCTCTGGTAGATTAGGAAAAAGTTGAGGTGATCTCCCTTGTAGTGGTAGGGTTTGGATGTAAAACATATCTGCCCAATCAAGTTTTTGATCCTCAGACACAACAAAGAGCTGACCGTATCCTTCTCTTTCCCCTGCCACCTGCCCATACTTGTTCTGCTTTACTTCTAATGGTAGATTGAAGAAGGCCTGGGCCTCGCATTTCGCTTTCTCCAACAATGAAGAATTCACTCCATGATTTATCAGCTGCACTTCAATTCATTTCAATTAATTACTTTCTACTTTACATTATTAGTGTTTTAACTAATTAAAAAAAAATCGACATGTTCAGGCCAGGTACGTAGAATTTTGAAAATGCCTATTAAAAATTCGATTGAAAATTAGTATAACGTACGATGTATTGATGAAGTGGTAAAACACGTCAAGTTCATTTATTAGCCAATCAGACCCAAAAATTTGTCCAATTTTTACTCAGAGATAATATAAACGGGAAAAATTCAAATCACATATGCAACCTCTAATATATTCAGAAGGAGAAAAAGGAGCTCGTACCGGCTTAATTCATTTATTCAGTAGGTAGTGTTTAGAAAAAAAAAAAATCAAGGTTCGAAATTTGACAGCGATAATGTGGAGATTATGCTTAAAGTAGACAGATCCCTTGTGCGTGACCACTGAATTATTTACAACCTCCCAAATACTCTATTAGACCGAGATTTGGGGCCTTTCGGATTGGGGATTCAACCTTGGGAGAACAAGAATAATCCTACATTAATTTTGGTCTCTCAAGCTATTAAGCAATCTAGTTCCTTATTTTCAATAGTAAAAGCATTTGAGAACCACGTTGAGTAAAATTGAAAATGAGTCGACCGTATTTTGGAGAAGAGACCAAAGTTTGAAACTCGGCGGCAACAACAGTGTGTGGATTATGTCAATTGTCCAAAGTGGACAAATCCCTTGTGCGCACGGTATTTGGGCATGTTTGTTGAGCTATTAAATTAGAATCATTGCCATTTTTTGTCCTTATTGTCCAAAGTGGACAAATCCCTTGTGCGCACGGTATTTGGGCATGTTTGTTGAGCTATTAAATTAGAGTTATTGCCATTTTTTGTCCTTGGGGCATTGCCAATTTTAGTCCACTTCATTAATTTTTGCCACATTGCAGCCAGTCTTATTTAGTCATTGTCACTTTTAGTCCACCGTTAAAATTCCCGTCAAATGGTCGTCCAAAACAGGGGTATCTTCGTCTTTTCATGCTTTGGTCATCTTCTTTACCCATTGTAGTGGTTTTCCTTACACATTTTCATCAAATGGAGACCTAAATCTTTCTATGCGGCGTCCCCTATTTTGGACGACTGCAAAGGGTAAAGGAGAAAGGAGAAAGGGACGACTACAAATGTGTAAGGAAAACCACTGCTAAGGATAAAAGAGATGACCAAAGCATGACAAGACAAAAATACCCTTGTTTTGGATGGCCATTTGACGAGAATTTTAGCGGTGGACTAAAAGTGGCAATGATTAAATAAGACTGTTCACAATGTGGCAAAAATTAATGAAGTAGACTAAAATTGGCAATGTCTCAATAACAATAGGACCAAAAATGAAAATGACTCATTAAATTACCATGATTTACATCCTATATATCACATGCTATGTGAAGGCCTTTGGAGTTGAGGATTCAACCACAAAAGTGGGATTATTTCTATGTATATTATTATTATTATAAAATACTTTCCCCAAAACCTATTATCATTACCAAGTATTTGATATTCATTCTGATTCTGATTCCATGTGCGAACAAAACACACCCATAATGTTAATCCTGTTCTACTAAATATTAATCAAAAAAGCAAAAATAAAATGTAAATATGTATGTACTTGAGTGTGAGTCAAAGAGGTTGGTTATAACCTGAAAGAAACCCCAACCTTTGCAGGCAAAGTGCAGCTTCTGAAGTTCAGAATCTCCTGAATCCTCACCCAGTAACTTTTGCATGTCGATCACCGGCACATCGGAGGCGGAAGATGATGATGTCGCCGGAGATTCAATATCGTCACGAATATAACGGGTTGGAACCAGGGTTGGATTCTCCTTTGCTAGCTGCTGGACGCTAGGCACCGGGAGTGATGATGAGCAACCAAGGTGGACTAGCGCATCATCAGTTTCCACGGCGGCCGCCATTGATGAATATTCTTATTTCTTATTGTATGGATGGGATATATATAAATGTCTGTTTCAAGTTTCAACTCTCATCTATCACAACTTTATATTTTTGTCCAACTCACACTCTACGTGTGGTGGAAAAAGGAAATAACCATGTTCCGCCAATAAGAAAGGTTCCTTCATTTAAAAGGAAAAAATGTAATTTTAGTCCCTCAATTATACATTATTAATGCTTTTAGTCTCTAACTTTTTACCATCGCAATTTACACCCGTAACTCTTAAAAAAAAATTGTAGTTTTAACTCCTGAAGTAACAAAACTATTAAACTCTATTAAAATTTTACTTAGTGCATATGCATTTTAGTACTTTTTAATGTTTCTTCTTTAATTATAATCTTGTTTAGTTTCCATATTTAATTTGTAAAATAAACAACATGATTCAATAAAGTCATGTAGAGAAAATATGGACGATGTGTCACAATTGAAAAGCGAAAATTTATCGTAAAATATTGTCAAATCTCTACTTTGCAGAAGAAATACCAAAACTGACAATGTTATAAAGAATAAAGATGATAAAATTTTAAAATATCCATTAAGTAAAATTTAATAATTTTGTTGTTCTAGGGGTTAAAAGTGTAACTTTTTTTGAATAGTTAAGTGTGTATATTGTCATGATAAAAAGTTAAGAACTAAAATCGCTAGTAATTAAAAAATATATATAACAACAACAACAAAAAACAAAAACAACAACAACAATAACAATAATAATAATAATAATAATAATAATAATAATAATAATAATAATAATTATTATTATTATTATTATTATTATTATTATTATTATTATTATTATTATGTTGGATGTTAGGTGTGATGTCACATCTATGTAAAACTATAATTGGATTATTTTTACCCCTTATTGAAAAAATTGTTTGGTGTAACATTAAAGCATTATTGTACTATTTGGATTCAACGCACAGCTTTCAGTACATTCATCTACACAAGTAGTGCGGGACGAATTAAGATATGTTAAAAATGAAATTTATGACGTTCAGATATAAGAACTATGTTTCGTTGTTTTCAAAAAAAAAAAAAAGAACTATGTTTCGTTCACTCAATTAGATTACTCCTTTTTATGTGAGAGGGTTGGAGAAAGAAAAGTAAGGGTGTTAAAGGAATATGAGTTTTTTGTGGGTCTAATGGCAAATAAAAAAAAAAAAACACAACTAGCTAGTACGCGTCTAGCACATAAGCAGCACGTGCTGGGCGCGTCATGCATGGTGGGCCTGACTACTTCTTTTTTTTTTTTGCTTTTTTTTGTTTTCGCTTCTCTCCTTTATATAAAAATAAAATTAAATACGATTAAAATTTTTTTAACATTTTTTAAATACAAAAGTAATTTAATAATACTAAAAAATAATAATATCAAATAACATGAAATACAATTAGAAAATTTTCAACATTTTTTAAATAAAAAAGTAATCATGATAAAAAATTTCTACTTGCTTTAATCGATGCAAAACCATGATAATTGCATCAAAATTAGCATTCTCTAGCATATTCTTCTCAATAAACAAAATCGCCAAATCATTCAATCTTTCTTGTGACATTGAAGATTAACCTTCTCTAGCATTTCTACATCTGATTTTTTTTTCTTTTATTCTTTTACTTTCTATTCCTGACGGTACTTAGTAACTCAGGGTAATTATATATATAATTATGATTTAAAAATCATATATATTCAAGAATGACAGAAATCATAGAATCCATTATCCAAATAAACAGTATATATTTACATTACTCATTAGATGATTATATATTTATAGCCCAATGCCCTATAGGTATGCTGTGTCGGCTAAGATGAATAGAGGATTAATCGAAATTGGGAAAAAATTATTGAAAATGACGAATGTGTTAGGGTGTCGATTCTAAATTATTTGATTAGGTGTTGATTTCCGACTTCCTTCAGATTGAATATTTGAATAGAGGATTAATCAAAATTTGAAAAAAAAAATTATTGAAGAAAACGAATGGATTAGATACTCAGGTGTCGATCCTAAATTATTTAATTAAGT
>CM008336.1:24915453-24929826 GCA_002525835.2 Ipomoea batatas | reverse complement strand
TATTTGATAGAGAAAAGAGTTGTAATTTATGATTATTTATATGAGAATAATGTCATTTTCTCATTATTTATAATTCCTCACTTGCATTCTTCCCATTTTGATTTGAGATAATGATATTATTAAAAGTGGGAGTGTTACCATAGCTAAGGAATTGAAAATGAAATTAATTTATTCAAATATATATTTTTGAAATGTCATAATATTTATGTTAGCTTTTCAGGAATTAGAAAGGTAATATTTTTAATTGGAACACTAAAAAAAACGCAAAAATAACGACGGATTTAGCGACGGAATTGTTCCGTTGCTAAATTAATGACGGAATAGCGACAACGTAGCGACGGATTTTTATTTTTGTGTTAAATAAATATTTAGCGACGGATTAGTGACGGACTAGCGACGGAAATTGCGACAAGATTATTCCGTCGTTAAATCCGTAGCTAATTTTAGCGGCAAGCTTTGGCGCAAAATATAGCGACGGATTTGCGACAGAATTTTCATGGGTTGACTCCGAAAGTTGTATTAATTTTACTTGTTACATTTTAGCGACGGATTTTTAAATCCGTCGCTACATATAGCGACGGATTTATTAATCCGTTGCTATCTAGCGACGGATTTAATCATTCGTAGCTAAAGTTTTCACGGTTGGATCAAGTTTATTTATTTTTAGCGACGGATTATAAATCCATCGCTATTCTGAATGTTTTTATTTTTTAACCTAGTTTATCAATCGTAAGTTCTTCCGTTCCCCTAACTCTAACAATTGCAATCCTCTTCAACAACAGGCAATTTCCCTTCCCCGGCTAATAATAGATGCGAACGTGGGTGCGACAGATGCCGAACAGGTAATTTCCCTTCCCCGGCTAACCCTTGGCCTGCGATTGCGACCGAAAAAAATAGGACAGGTATATATTAAAGAATGTTTTTGCACAAATAATATGTATGTTGCTAAAGTTTTTATATTATAATGTTTGTATTGTGATTGTAGAATTTTGCAGGATACAACGGAAAAAAAAAAGATTAAAAAATTTACATAAATCATGGTCAAGTTATTCGCACATAATTAACTACGAGTGACAATTAGTCATAAGTCATTTAGAGGGTCATCAAAACACATGCAATCATAAATGCAACATTATATTGTTGGTAGTTATATATTACGCAGTATTTGTTTCTCTATGCGCATGGTTGCAGTAGGCGCTAGCCGCTAGTCGGGCGCCCGGGTAGCGCCTAGGCGGCTTAAGCGGGGCCTAGGCGGCTTAAGCGGGGCCTAGGCGGAATCTAGGCGGCGCTAGGCGGGCACAAAAAAAACAATGGCAGACTTGCAATTTTCAACATTCAATCAATCATCCAATGATTCAAAGTAGCAAACTATAAAAAAATATCAGGATATGGTAATAATGTTTGTTAATTAATGAAGTATGAAATAAATCAAATAAATGAATAATTATTAATTAATAAATTGGATTATAGAATCAATGAATAAAATGTATTAACTAATGAAATAAATTAAATGTTTAAAGTTTAAAACTTTACCGTAGCAGTATACACTCCGACGACCAGTCAAAATCGGAATAACTCGGTCAAAATCGGATGAAATTGGTCAACTCGACCGAGTTGGCCGCCTAGGCCAACTAGGCCGATTTTGCCGCCTAGCCAGCCGACTAGGCGGCCGACCAATTTTTTACCGCCTAGCAACGAAAGCGGAACGGCCTAGGGGCGCCTAGGCGCCGCCTAGGCCGATTTTTACAACAGTGCATTTTATAGCTTTGGTCTCTCATAGCCAACTCCCTTATGGTAATGGGGCGATAACTTGACTGTTCAAACTCTAAAACATATATACACCGTAACTCAAGAACAATCTCATTTAAATTGAATGACGAGAAATTTACAATTATCACCCGAGAGTATAATACAACCAACTCAAATCAAAAGGTCAATAGGCGACTCCCACGAATTTAGAACCTTATGTGTGTGTGTGTATATATATACTAGTTTTACACGCACATTACACGACTAATTTAATACCCAATATTTATATTTAAATAAATAATTCAAAGTATATCAATTCAATATTATATATTAAAAATTCATTATAATTAACATTAAAATTAATGTTTAATTTACACTTTTCTAAAAATAATTATTAACATATTTATTGTAATTGATATGATATTAAATAGTAAATATTGCTTTTGGTTAAAATTACTTTAAATTTTATTAATTTACTTTTGGATAGATTTGTCATTGCCATCGTTTTCATTAATAGTGTCTCATGTACAATTGAATTACTTGTACACGAGAACAGGACGCGAACAAATCTTTCCTGAGGATAACCACTTACCAATCTCCTTGATCTTCTCTTAATGGGAATTGACCCAACAAATTCTTCCCTACCAGTTTCTTTGATCCTGACAAGTTATCCGATGGAGAGTTTGGCCCTGTTTGATAAATAATCAGCCTATCAATCAATTTTAACTTATTTGACCACTATTAGTTGTTTGGTTAATAAGATTTTTGTAACTTCAAAATACTAAAATTCAAAAGACTACTCAAAGCAGCCTTTTCAATTAACTTTTTGAAAAAAGAAATTATACAAAACAGCTATCAATTAACAACTAATAGCATATTGAAATTTGAAAATTTGAAATCAGTAGCATACAACATACTGAAATAGTGGATTAATCATTAAACGTATAAACCATATGGATTATGCAGTACTTAATTTACAGACAATATACACAGAATTTTTTTTGAGCTGTATGTATATATACAGCATACTGTTACTGCAATAGTGGACTAATAATTAAATCAATAAATCATATGGATTGTGGTCCTTTGCGGAGTACTTAAGTTACATACAATATACACAGAATACAGACAATATACACAAAATAATTTTTTGGGGGCTGTATGCATATATACAGCATACTGATACAGTGAAACTGGAATAGTGGACTAATCATAAACCAATAAATCATATGGATTATGGAGTACTTAATTACAGTGAATATACACATAAAAAAAGGTTGAGGATTGAAGATTTAGGGAATTAGGGATTTATCATTTATGAAATTAGGGCTAACTAAATAAGAGAATAAGGTTAAAGATTGGTTGTAACCTGAGAATTCGCAAGTTGTTCCCGACTTGCCGGTCGCCGGAGACGGATGGACGACGGTGGAACAATGGACTGAGATGAAGAGAGAATGTGGAGCCACTGGCTGCGGCCTGCGTGGGCAGTGGGCTGTGGCAGTGCCGGTGCGTAGAATCGGGCAACTAGTGAGGCACGGAAGAGCCCTAGAAGTGAAGGTTGAAACCTTGAGGATGATTGAAAATGGAAGTCTTGCAACTCGCAAGTCGAACGGAGGCCTGAAAAAAAAAACGGAAGAATAAAGAAATTAAAACAACGCCAAAACGACGTCGTTATTGACAGTAGATCAGCCTTCATAGCACACAATTGATAGTGCTATTCGAAGAGGAGAATGGTGGAAGGTATGTTTAAGGTGTGATGAAATAGTTATGTAGTAAACTATTGTTTTAAAAAATAATAATCTACTGCCAAGTTGGTGCTCATATTTTTTGGATGAATGTGCAGGCAATTGCTAGGGGAGAAGAAGGAATGACACTGTTTTTTGTTTGCTGCAACCCCAACTGTGGCAACAGGTGGAGGGACTAACATTACTGGCTAATGTGATTAACAACTTAGCTGGGGAATGCATTGAACCCTGACCTGTTCCATGGTATAACAATTGAGTATGAGCTTAGACCAATTCCGAGCCTACTCAGGACATTTTGTGGTCTAATAAAAAAAATAGTGATATTAGTTCTGCTCTTATTTTATTAGATTAGACTAAAATTTATTATTTTTATTTTGTCCGCTATTGAGATAGGACTTAATATATGGGACATACCCTAGAGCTTTGGCCCTCCCAAAATTTTTTTTGATTAATTTGTGTGTATGTATATATGTATGTATAGTTATTACATAAGTAAGTTTGGCAAGAGCTTTTTAGTACTGACTATCGTTTTTTTTTTTTTCCAGCAACTACTAATAATGTGGTAGGGGCACCAATAGTGAACGCAACAGGATATGTTGCCACGCCATTTGAATAAGGTGCAGGGCATATTTTGCCACCAAAAGCCATGGATCCTGGACTAGTCTATGATGCAAGTTAATGAAGTTATACTGACTATCTTCTCTTCCTTTGCAATAGAGGCGTCACTCTTGATTCTTCTTTCAAGTGTCCCAAACACACACCATCACCAAGTAACTTTAACTATCCATCATTATCAATAGCCAACCTCCGAGGATCCACGACAGTTAAAAGAACCGTCACTAATGTCGGAAAAGGCAACTCAACATACATTGTCACAGTAACACCGCCGTCAGGGTATGTTGTTCTTGTTTCTCCAATGACCTTAAGGTTTAGTCGGGAGGGAGAAAAGCAAAGCTTCAATGTAACAATTAGAATTAACAGTGTTAATAGGAAGAGAAATGGGTTTGCCTTTGGTTGGTACTCATGGACGGATGGGGATCATGTTGTGACTAGTCCAATTGCAGTATCATCGGCATAAGGTGATACATTATTAATTAAACTTGAGTAAAGAAATGAAATGTAATAATGAGAGCATAGTGTACTTTAATGGATTATTAATCAGGAATAATGGTTAATGAAAATGAGAAATTGATGTTAATTCGACCACTAAATCTGTCTATTTGATAGAGAAAAGAGTTCTAATTTATGATTATTTATATGAGAATAATGTCAATTTTTCATTACTTATAATTTCTCACTTGCATTCTTCCCATTTTGTTTTGAGATAAATGACATTACTAAAAGTGGGAGTGTTACAATAGCTAAGGAATTGAAAATGAAATTAATTTATTCAAATATATATTTTTGAAATGTCACAATATTTATGTTAGCTTTTCAGGAATTGGAAATGTGATATGTTTAATAGGAAAATGGTTCTAATTTTCTATGGACCAAAGTTCACCTGCATTGTGGACCCTTCAGATTATATGTCTTCAATTAACATATTATGTGCCCACAATTAATAAATTATGTGCCTGAATATAAATTGAATGCACAAAATATGTTAACTACATACACACAATAAGTTAACTACAGGTAAATAATAAGTTAACTACAGACACATAATATGTAAACATATTATACGCATGTAGCTAACATATATTGTGCCTGTAATTAATATATTATATGCATATAGTTAACATATGATGTGCATGTAGTTAACATATTATTGACCTTCAATTTATTTACAGACTCATAATATGTTAACAACACAATTTTTGGACCAAGATCTACAATGTAATGTGGACCTCAGTCAATTTCTTCATTTCACTACAAAAAACCCACTTTGACCCAACCTAAATTGGGAGGAGAAGTCACATATTTGTTCCACTTATCCCAACTCTCAAATCTTTAAAAAAAAAATGCTAATCTGGGTAACTCTTAGCTATTTTCCTATGGCAAAGGCATATGTACTCTTTTATAGGTAAGTATCTACAGACGCATAAGAAGTAGTAAATTAAATTGTGATTATATGATAAAGAAAAAAAAAGATTAGAAATGTAAAAACAAACTTGTATATTGTTTTACTGATGATAGATCGAGCAACGTAACAATATTTATTCATGGTACAACTTGTTCAATGTTTACACCATATAATACTTTGCGTGTGTGAAGTGAAGTGGTGATGATACATATTGCACTTCTATATTCTATTTATTGAAAATATCTACATATGTTCTGTCTTAGTTTCAGATAGATAGTCACATGATAAAGTGAATTAATCCTTGGACTCCAGCAGACGTTATATGATTTTCAAAATTTTATTTCACTTTATTTTAACGTCGATTTTTCAAAAAACTGACGTTATATATCCGGCGTTATATGTTGTTTCTGTATAATGACTGTTCTTCATCGTCAGCAGCTTCCTTGTTGGAATATTCTTCATCATCAATTCTCTTGAAGTCATCCACCACCTCTGTCGTAGCCGGTAGGTGCAACCCTTTCTTATATATTCCTATAGATTTTTAAGAAGAAATTCAATGATGTTAATTTCTTCTAATATCTCAAGGAGTAAAGCCATTATATTTGAATAATATGTGTTATCTCAAGGATTTGTTAACATTTTATTCCTAGAAAACTTTCAGTATTAAATTAAAATGTCTTTGCAGAAAGAAATCATGCATGTTTATATATATATATAGCATGTAGTCATCCATCAATGATTGTTCATTTCAATCTTATGATGCACCTACCATTTCCATCCTGCACAATTACAATGAAGAGGGGATGTGAATACACAACAAACTTCCATGAAATGCATAAATTATGAATTGCATGTGTATCACCAAAGACAAATTAAAGCTAAGTATATATGAATGTTCTATTCGTGCTTGTCCATTTCAATTTAGTAGATCAGAGAAAGACCCATTGGTAGAAAAGCATACATTTTCAAAGGTGTTTTCTTTTCTTAAAATACGTATGATTCTTATAATTTATAAGAAAAATTCTCAATGTCACATAATAATTAATACTGACAGCCTGAAAGTAATGAGTGATAACATTTTTATTATTAAAACTATTATTATTCAATAAGTTAATTCGATTAAGACTAGGAAAATAAGGAAAAGGTAATCATATCAAGAACAAAGATTAAATGAGATGTAAAATAAGGGCACACATATGTATATTATTTTGTAAGTGCACACTATAAACCTTAAACCCTAACCTCTAAACCTAACAAAATTGACTCCGATATCCTCCAACCAATGCACATCCAACCGTCCTACAATCCACTGCACATCCAAACGTCCTACGATCCACTGCACTAAGCACAATAATGCACATCCTTACAACCTATGATGCACCACCATTGACAAATATCCCCCAGCGAAAAAAAAAAATCCCCAAACACATACCCAACGCCCTCCAACCAATGCACACCTCAAAGCCTCACACTACACCACACTAACATAAAATGACATTTAAGTGGCTATTTTGTGGTACAAATATATGTTAGATTCACTTCCGATTTTGGTCGGGTCAAAGTGATTTGGATTCTTCATTGTGAGACAAAGAAATTGATATATTGTACGTTCAAAACAGGGCGAATGAAAAATTAATTTTTTCAAAGTAGACTCATTTAAGCTGGAAAATGAATGTGGAAAGACTTTGAAAAAAACACTTGTCCCACATTGGTTTGGGAAGTGGATTTGCACCATTATATATACAAGCCCCTTTTAGAGGTAATTTGAATTGTATATATAGGATAGATGATCTCTCTTGTGTGCAGGGTGTTCAAACTTTAAGCAGTCTTCTCTTTTATCTTATAGAAGAGTGTGAGTACACACGACTCGGATTTCTCCACCTTCTTCTTCCTTTTAATTTCTTGATTGTTGAGTTCATATTCTAATTTATAAAACTCTATATTTTAATGTAAAAAATTGTGTAAGACTGTCTCGGATCCTTGTTCGTGAAATAAGTTTGGTCTAAATACAAAATATAGAGTTTTATAAATTAGAATATGAACTCAACAAAATGTAATACTTATAATGGAAAATGGAAAATGTAATAGTAATATAAGGAATAAAGTGTTTATTACTGTCAACTGCCATGTAGGGATAGTGTGTTGATATTATCTCGGTTACCAATCCAAATGCTTGAGAAAGCATAGAGCATATACTACCTTGTAAAGAACTATGTGTATTTTTTTTAAAGTGTTTGTTAATTATATGAAAAAGTGTAATACTTTTGAAAATAAAAATTGTAATACTTTTATACTTTGATTTAAAAGTATTACATTTTTCTCAAAAAATATTACATTTTTCTTTATAAGTAACAAATATTTTATTATATTCCTTTATTACATCTTTGAGTATAAATATTATATTTCAATATTGTCCAGATCCTCCTCACCAATTTTAATCTGTGAGATAGTTTCACACAAATATAACCCCTTTTTTAAAATTTTATGTTTGAGCCCAGTTAAAAAATAAATATTTGAAAGTTAACAATGAAAGCCGGCAAAAAGTTTACTTCAAACATTGACCTTTTCGATATTATCCATAAACATGCTTTCTTGACACCACCTCAAACAAATAAATTTTAGATTGAACGTTTAGTATTTAGAAATGTTATTTAAACAATTTTTTTAAAAAAAAACAATGCCGTGTTATTTTTGTAATTATTGTTAATTTTATCGTGCAATTTTTAACACAATACTGTGCACTTCTCATGACTTTTAAGAAATGCACATTATGTTTTTAAAAATGCACAATAAAGTATTAAAATGTGCATGTTATAGTATTAAAAATTACACTTTGTAAAATGCAAAAATGCAGTGTACTTGGGGTATATATTTTAAAGTTTATGGTTAAGTTTAATTTTATTGTTATATTTGGTTTAGAGGTTCACTTTTTATTGTTTAGGATTTAGTATTTACGATTTAGGTTTAAAATTTTGATTTTTCGTTGATATTTTTAACAATTACTCAAAAATGCACATTATGTTGTTAAAAATGCACATTATAGTATTAAAAGTTCCATGGTAAAGTTAGCTATTATAATAATAATGCCACCATATTTTTTCAAAGTTGACAATAATTGTCAAAATGTCACCGCATTTTTTTAAAGGATATGATTCGTCCAATTTTTATAAAGGAATAAGGTTCAAATTGGCCACTGAACGTAACTTGAAAATGCAATTAGGCCACTGAACCAAAAAAAAGTGCAATTAGGCCACTGAACACTTCAAATGTATGTAGTTTCACCTGATAGCAGGTTATTATCTATTTCATCAGGTTAGTTGCTTACGTGGACGGTGAATTGATAGTTTAAAATATTTTTTAATAATAAACTATTAAAAAAATTAACATAATTTTTAAAAAAAAAACACACCATAATAAAGCAAAAGTTGTTTTGTGAAAGAAGTTGACTTTCCGTAAATAATAATAATAATAATAATAAATTAATTAATTAATTAAATTTGATTAATTAAATTTGATCAAGGTCAAGGTGGCAAGGGTATTATTAAGAAGGGTGGTCGCATGTGTGTTTTTTTTTTTATTATTTCTTTTTAATTTTTTTTAAATTTTTTATTTTAATAGTTTATTATTAAGCAAGTATCCTGATAAAATGTATGGTAACCTGCTATCTTGTGAAATACCATACATTTAGAGTGTTCAGTGACCTAATTGAACTTTTTTTTTTATTCAGTGGCATAATTGCACTTTCAGGTTACGTTCAGTGGCCAATTTAAATCTTATTCCTTTTATAAATGTAAGGCTGATCAAAATTGATTCTTAGTTTTGTCGTGTGTATGTTCTCATAGTATCCTAAGCCTATATGTGTGTGAGAGATTTTGCTAAGCTAATAAATAAGGTTATAATTTAGGTTTTTTTTTCTTACTTTTTTTTTTTACTCCAAATAATTCAAAGGATAATGATATGATTATATTAAACCAATTTTGCCAGTCAATATAATTATTAAATTCAACTTAACATAATCTAATGAACAAATATGGAGTCATGAAGTTAACTAAGATATTTCAAGTTGCAGAAAAGAGTATATAATAACTAGTCAAATTATCAGCAATTGGTTAAATTGGAATTTTATTGTCAACAACTCAGCCCACAGAAAGCCAGACGTGAAGAATTGACGTCGTCTTCTCAATCGGATTTCATAGATATGATATGGTCAATGTGCCTTACTTTGTAGTTCGCTTTTTTAATTACAACTAAACTTATTTGAACCGGTCTTAAATGACTAAGTAAGTGTTACAATTATAGATTCAAAATGGGTGTACTATACGACGTACCATAATTTTTTTATTTGCAGATGCCCGCGTAAAATAGCTTGGTAAACAATATACATTATTTTATTATCACCTTTGCGTATATATATGGCACAGATCAAAGAGGGAAATTCAGAACCAAAGTGTACTATTCAACGAAGAAAATGAAGAATTTTTCTGTGATTGTTCCGTTTATTGTCGTTCTTAATGTCCTAGCAGCAGCTTCATCTGCAGTAGAGAGAAAGGTTTCATATTTTATCTATCCATCTTTTATTTTTTTCTTTTTCTTTTAGACCACGTGGTATCTGAATAAATCCTAATTATAAATGGAAGCCACTTATAAGCTCGTACGTATATTCAAACTAATCCTTGTTTTCAGAGTGCATGGACACTCACTCCAATGCTCGATAAATGTATATTTATCCGTGAATATAATGAAATTCTTTTTGGTTTGTTGTTATGTGCAGGTTTATGTGGTATATCTTGGGGAGCACAGTGGGGGGAAATCTTTCAAAGAAATAGAAGATCACCATTGCTCCTTTCTCCACTCTGTAAAGGGTTCCAAAGAAGAAGCTAGAGCCTCTCTAGTTCACAGCTACAAGAATGTTATCAATGGCTTCTCTGCTTTGCTTACCCAAGAAGAAGCAGACAGGATATCAGGTCTGATGATCTGAACATTTACCACTATGATATCATGAGATCATGCATACTATTACTACTAGTTTTTGTTGTTGATTTACCAAATTTGGTGTATATATAACAGAAATGGAAGGTGTTATCTCGGTGTTTCATAGCGACCCCACAGAAATAAAGCCTCATACTACGAGATCTTGGGATTTTGTCAACTTACTCGAAGGAATAAATGGTAACTCAATAAGCGGAGGAGAGGATTTGTTGAGTAAAGCAAATGGTGGAAAAGATGTAATTGTCGGCATTATGGACTCAGGTAAGATATACCTTATTTCCTTATATTTGTGAAACAGTTAAAGCCACAGACTGATGGCAGTTAACTCTACTCTTTGAACTGCAACCCAACAAGCTATGATCATTTCCTTACACTTAGCTTCCATTATTTTATAATGTTGATATTAGGTGTGTGGCCAGAGTCTCCCAGCTTCAGCGACGAAGGTATGGAACCAATTCCTAGTTCATGGAAAGGAATATGCGAAGAAGGTGTTGCCTTTAACTCATCTCATTGCAATAGGTGAGATTTAATTTCTTTTTTCATTTATTATTATTTTCATTTTGACAAAAACTTATGTGAGACCGTTTCATGCACACAGGTCGAGGTAAGATAAAATGTAATATATATACTTGAAAATGTAATATTAATAAGGAATAAAAGTATTTTAGAGTTACAAAAAACTTATTAACCAAACAACTAATAGTGATCAAATAAGCCAAAATTGGCTTACCAAAGAAGGCCTTTTAATTACTTATATGAGAAAGTGTAATACTTTTAAGAAAAATATAATACTTTTACATTTTGATTTAAAAGTATTACATTTTAACTTATAAATAACAAAAGCTTGAATAATATAATATTTTTTATGATAAATATAATACTTTTATTAAAAGTATTACATTTATTATCAAAAGTATTACACTTCTCTCTAATAAACATTTTATTCCAAATTAATATTATATTTTATAGTATAAGAACTATATTTTCATATTGGCCAACCTGTCTCACGGATAACTCACACAAAGTTGACCCTTTCATTTTTGCATTGTTGACCAACAAATCCCTTTTATTTAATTTTTGCTTAAACTCACACAAGGTTGCCCCTTTCATTTTTGTATTGTGTTGACCAACAAATCCCTTTTATTTAATTTTTACTTAAATTAAATAATAGGAAACTAATTGGAGCAAGATACTATCTGAAGAGTTACGAAGCCACCTTTGGTCGTCTCAATCAGACCAGAGACTTCAGATCTCCGAGAGACGTTGACGGCCATGGAACTCACACGGCTTCCACCGTGGGCGGCCGAAGAGTCCCTAACGCCGCCGCCTTTGGTGGGTTTGGCGCCGGGACCGCCTCCGGTGGGGCACCAAACGTGCGCCTCGCGATCTATAAAGTATGCTGGCCAGTTCCCGACAAAACCTTAGCAGAAGGAAACACTTGCCTCGCAGACGACACTCTTGCGGCGTTCGACGACGCAATCTCCGATGGTGTCCACGTGATCAGCGTCTCCCTGGGCGCCATACCTAAAGGACAGTATTATACACAGAATGGTATAGCCATCGGAGCTTTACACGCAGTGAAACGCAACATTGTGGTGGCATGTAGTGCCGGAAATGATGGGCCGGAAGCGTCCACGGTGGCTAATGTGGCGCCTTGGATCATCACGGTGGGGGCAAGCAGTACCGATCGAGTGTTTTCGTCACCTTTGAAGCTAGGAAATGGAATGATTATTGAGGTATATATGTATAAGAACCCGGAATACCTTACTCATGACACTTCGTGATCTAAAGAAAAATTTGGAGTGCAATTGCATGCATTACGATATGTTTCATAACTTAGATTTTGTTTACTAACAGGGACAAACAGTGACTCCTATAAGGAGAAGAGCTATGCTTCCACTAGTTTACGCTGGCAATGTAGAAATTCCTGGAACCACCAATAGCACTACAACAGGGTAAAATGCATGCATATAATTTATTTGGAAAAATTACATTTTTGTTCCCTTCAGTTATATATGTGGTACAGAATTAAGAGTGATTCTCCTATGAGATTGTCTCAGAAATCTTTATCTGTAAGGTAGATTGGACCAAGATGAAAATTTAATATTTATACTAAATAATGTAATACTTTTAAAGAAAATTGTGATATTTTTTAAATAAAGATAGCCATATATATAACTTAGAAATTAAGTATGCACAATGAATATAATTCAAGGACTAAAAATGTAATTTTTCAATTTATTTTATTTCATCAAACTACATTAGACATGCATATGTGTAAAGTTGAGGATTCAATTCACTAATATATCTTCTTTTCAGGCTATGCAGACCGGGTACCCTTTCAAGAAACCTCGTAAAAGGAAAGATTGTGGTTTGCCGAAGTTTTCCTAGCATATTAGCATCGCAAGAGGTGCAAAGAGCTGGTGGCGCTGCTACCATTCTAGTACGTCAATATAACGAAATAGCAGTTAATGCTTTTCTGCATCCCACAACTGTTGTGTTCAGTTACGGTTTAATTGCAATCCTCAAATACATAAGTAACGATGAGAATCCGACGGCAACTCTTCTGCCGGGAGAAACTGTTGTGGGGACCAAGCCAGCACCGGTCATGGCTCCTTTCACCTCCGTAGGTCCCAACATCATTGAACCAAACATTCTCAAGGTATAGTTTTTTTGCTCTTATTAGAACTTGAACCCATGATCTGACCAGTGCTTACCATTATGCCTAAAACTATAACTAGTAAAGAAGACGTCACTTTATTTCCTTATACTATCATATATAGAGACATGATGCTAGATTTAGCTATTTACTGACCTCAGCCCAACAATTCCTTAGCCACCAATTGTTGAACTTAACCCTTTACGGGTCTACGCCCAACAATTTGGTCTTGTCACAACTTTAGCTTAGATCTCGCAATGATGAATACTTTATTTCGTGGGTTGCAGCCGGACATTACCGCTCCTGGAGTTAACATATTAGCAGCATGGAGTGAGGCGTCGTCTCCGACAAAATTCCCATTTGATCGCCGAGTGGTAAAGTACAACATAGTATCTGGAACTTCAATGTCTTGCCCACATGTTTCTGCTATAGCTGCCCTTCTTAAGGCCATTCATCCAGATTGGAGCAGTGCTGCCATAAGATCTGCCCTAATGACAACAGGTATGTATGCTTGGTGGCTATTCTCTTTTTTTTTTTTTGTTTTTTTTTTGAGGAACTCTTGTTTGAGATGGTCTAAGAGACTTTAATCTGTTAGACTGGTCAAATTTAAGATATTTAAGATAGTTATTTGTCATGATAGAAATCATAATACATATTTCAGAAAATTTAATACCTATTTGAAATAAATAAACGGTTATTTATAATATGTGTGTTATAATATTTATATGTGAAATTGTACTACTATTTAAGAGGTAAAATAATTATTACTAATGATTAATATTGTAATAATTATAATTGAAAGTATGATACTTACAATGTGTAATTTTAACGTAAATATTGTAATACTTATATTGTAAAAAATTTAATATCAATTTGAATTAATTAAAAATAAATCATTACTTATGATAGATATTGTAATGCTTTTATGTGAAATTGTGATACTATTTAATTAAGCTAAAAATTAATTGTTACTAACATAAATATTGCAATACTTATAACGGAAATTGTGATACTTAAAGACTTAAACATTCAGTTTTCTGCCACCCGGCCCGTCTCATGGACAATAATCTCTGAGACGATCAGATCACACACAAATTTTTGCATTTGTTTTACTAATTATCTTTTTTTTTTTTTTTTATTTTTGGTTGAGGGGCAAGAAGAAAAGAGATAGTGGGGGCGAGACAAGTAAAACAAAGGTGGTATATTAG
>CM008336.1:24657002-24668787 GCA_002525835.2 Ipomoea batatas | reverse complement strand
GTTATTTATATATACAAATTATTTTTTTTTAAAAAAAGGCCCAATTTAAAATATTGCACAGGACCCCATTTTTTATTGGAACGGCCCTGACTACAAAAATAAGAGTCTCCTTCACCAAGAACCAAATTGTATTAGAGATTATGAAGACGAGATAATGAGCGATGCTAACCAAAATAATGGATAGTAACGAAACTTTAATTTTTGGGCATCCAAAATAAACTTAGGGTGTGTTTGATTGGTGGGTTTAGGCATAAGGTATATTTATCAAAATGATTGTTATTGTTTGGTTGATAGGTTTTTAGAATACTATTATGGGTTTGGAATACCCCATTAATGAAAAATCCATACCCTAATAAAATAAGGGTTTCATTTCTCTTCCTCCTTTCTTCCCCAACTATTAATAATCATTCTCATTCCACCCTACTACCAAACATGCAAAATACTTTAACCAAAACCCATGCATTACCTTTACCAAGTATTTGATACCCATACCGATTCTGATTCCATGTGCGAACCAAGCACCCTAAATGACTAAAAAAGTTAAAAGAAGTTTGTTACATGTGCCTAGAAGTTAAGAAGTTGAATTGGTTACATGTTTCTATATATTAGGAGCAAAGTTTTCAATTCATGATATTACATGTACCATCCAAATTTGAAGCATTCAGCATTCTCTTACTGAAAGATACAAATTTTAATGATTATTTTTATTTTTATTTTACGTTCTCAAGAAATACAACAATATATACATCCAAATACTTCTTCATTATCTCCCAATCTCCATCCATCACAAAGTTTTCACCCGAGAAAATTCCCTCCCCACTTTGGTTTCTTCTCTCCCTCCATCACGTACCAAGCTAGTGTTTCCCAAGAAAATCCCCTCCCCTTCCCTTCTCATGGGTAAGTTTTACCTTATTATTATTTTGACAACCTGAATATTCCATGTAGATCGTAATTGCATAAGACAAAAGGTTAGAGAGTCGTCCACTATTCATGGGTTGTGGCCATCTGAGGCAGTGAATTATGCTATATATACACACCTTAGAGTTAGGTAAAACAGACTAAACCACTAATTTAAAATTTGAAAACAAAGACTAGGCCTAATTCTCTTAAGTCTTAACAAACTCCTCAATACTCTCCAGGAGGAAGTTAATTATTTTGTATTATTGGCATTGATATCACAGGCCACATACTCCTCAAGTTTTCAAGTTCGACATCCAACCCAAAGGGCTTTCACCTAGTTTTATTTGGCCTCATTGTTACAAAAGTTTAAAAAGTCTTCTCAATACACGGATTTTGGCGGCATGAAAAATCATGGCATAGTCCAAAGCTCCCTCAGGGGGATTATTAGTAAGTTTATATTTATTAACAAATAAAGAAAAATATTATATTAGAAATAATTATACTTTTTTTTATTAGTAATTGATTGCTTTAACTCTTTGTTTTATTTCATTTCGTTGAATGTATGTATAGATTGATCATTGACCGTGGAAGCAATTGAAGCAAAACTGGCCTAATTTGTAGGCAAAAAGGTAGATAAAAATCTTTGGTCCCAGGGGTGGCTAGGACATTGAATTACTCCTAAATCAAAATGCCTACTTTCGGAGGACACTAGGAGCTCATAACCTTAACAGATATTATAAAAGCAAATAAAGTGATCCTAACCCAACCTTTCAACCGACTTTCCCGCGAGAGATGCACTTACAATCGCACTAAGTGTTATGATGTGGTGCTTAGATGTTTGCAGAATTATATGACTGAGTTAAGAATCTGTTATGACTGCTTGGTCATAACAGATTCTTAACTCAGTCAGATAATTCTGAAAACATCTAAGCACCACATCATAACACCTAGTGTATGCAATTGTAAGTGTTCTCTAGTGGGAAAGTCATGATGGAGGGAGAGAAGAAGTCGAAGTGGGCGAGGTGATGGTGGTAGAGGAGAAGTATTTGGCTTTATATATTGTTGGATTTGTTGCATTTCTTGTAAAAGTAAAATAAAAATAAAAAGAATCTTGAAATTGGATGGTAGTGTAATATGAATTGAAAACTTTGGTCTTATATATATAGAAACATGTAACTAATTAACTTCTAACTTCTAGGCACATGTAACAAACTTCTTTTAACTTTTCTGTGTCATTTGGTTTATTTTGGATGCCCATGCCCAAAAAGTTACGTTACTCTCCATTTGGCTATTTGCCACCCACCTCCCTCCTCTTTGTCGGATTGGTTAGCATCGTTCTTTATTGTCATCTTCATAATTTCCAATTCAGTTTGGTTGAAGATTTCTTTGTTTGTGGTTTTGTTTCATTTTCATATTACTTAAGTGTTAGTGGTTTACAATTAAAATTTTAAGTGTGTGGACTTTGATTTATAGTGAATGAGTAGTTGTGTACATACAACCTTACCTTCAATTCATTAGTAATTTTGCTATTAATTATAAACTAAAAGTATGGAGTGTGAAATAGAAGCCTAGAAGGTGCTATTTAAATTTGTTTTACATCGTTTTTAGACCATAACCGGCCATTTATTGTTCATGCAAAGGAAATAATATATACTTTTAAGGTTAAATCCTGTAATACACAGAATCCAATTGAGGTTTACTTGGTGCACACCATTGAGTAGTGGCCTGTGAGTTTTTTTTAATCAACAAATTAAAGCTTAGCCAACCAAACTTTCAACTACAGTAAAGTTGTTTGGAGAACTACTAAGAATTGTGCTAGCCATCAAATGATCTAAATCCATTCTTGACTTCAATTCACCATAAACAATTAGGTGAAATGATTCGTCAAACTTTGTTTGTTGTGCTCTTACATGCAACAAATTAAATATGTGTAATGTGAGTTTTGTTTGTGAGTTCTTCGATTATTCTGATGAGGAAACATAATACTTAATATATTAATTATGAAATGACTGAATTGTCCTTGAAAAAATGATATTAGATGTCCAATTGTAAAGGAAGGACCATAGGTGGCTAGAAACAAAAAGTAAGAGGACTAAAAGTGGTTGATTTAAAAGTTGAGGACTAAAAGTAGTAGTGCCATCAAAGTCGGAGGACTAAAAGTGGTTAATTTAAAAGTTGAGGACTAAAAGTGGCGGTGCCATCAAAGTCAGAGGACATCCACTGGTATTTACTCCATATAATATAAATGTTTGTCACTGATGTATTGGCATAGAAATAGAATCATGTACAAATAATGCTTGTTCATATATGTAAAGTGATTCAGATATTTGTTTCTTTATCTTTCTCACCAATTGCAGATATTTGCTTCTTTGCCAAGGACCTTGTAGTCCAGTTTCATCAAACCCTTCCCTGTACACGGGAGGTGGTGGGTTCGAGCCTCAGTGGAGTCAATATTGACTCTTGTGCTTCAATAGGTTGAGAAAGTAGTTATGAACAAATATTGCATTGTAATAGAGTCAGTAGTATTCAAAAAAAAAAAATCTTTCTCACCAATTAATGCAACAAATTAAAGCCACTAACCAAACTTTCATTAAATAGGCATGATATCTTAGCTTCAACCACGGGAAACTTGTTTGGAGAACTACTTAGAATTGTTCTCCCCTTCAAATCTATTCATGACTTCACTCTAATCAATTAGGTGAAATGATAGATTCGACAAAATTTGTTTGTTCATACATCAACATATTGGAATTGGTTTTACTTCATTTTCAAATTACTGTTATTGGTTAATAATTAAAATTTTGTAGAGCCTCCCTAAAATGCGTGCGGACTTTAGTTTATATAGTGAATAAGTAGTTGTGTAACATAATACATACAACCTTGCCTTCAATTCAAATTTAGTAGTTTTTAATTGTAATTTGGGTATTGATTGTAAATTGAGAGAATGACACGTGAATAAAAGGTGCTATTGGAATTGGTTTCGTTTCTAGAAGTAACTATCTATTATTCATGAAAAGGGAAAAATATCTTTAAGGTTGAATTTTTTTAGTACACATAAGTGGGCTGGGATTTACCCTCTATTCTACTTGTACACAACCTCACATAGTGACTATGGGTTTCTATTTGTTGCGTAGACAGAAGTCGGATAGATCAGAATTCCTACTGATAATTTGAGAAAAATAACAATGAAGGAAACATAGATTTTACGTGGAAACCCCCTAAATAATATAGGGCAAAAATCACGAGCAATGATAGAAGAATTTCAGTATGAAAAATTAGAGTTACAACTTCTCTCTATCTAACAAGGAAAAAACAATGATAAATTCTCTCGTGATAGGAAGGAGAAAATACACTCAATATATATACTCTCTAATAACTCTAGTGTAGGATGAAGATTGGAATGGTTTATGGGATGAATGCTAATGAAAATGACCTCCCTATTTATAGTAGAAGGATTTGGGGTCATTCTATAAATAGCCCAAAGCTTAGGGACCAAAAAATAATTTTCCCTTTCAACAATTGTGGCTGCCTGATTTCCCTTTCAAGTTTCAACCTAACAATTGCGGCTGTCAAACATTGTTGTTGCATGCTCTGTTGCTCTGCCCTCTATTGCTCTGTTGCTGCTTGACTTTGTCGACAATCTCCCACTTGAAGATTAAATTATAACAATTATATATTCACATCATTCTTTCTACCTTGCACTTAACATGTTGCTTATATTTCCATCAGGCTACAGGAAGATCACTAATTTAATTTGTTCTTTAAACTAGTACCGTAATAGACTGACACCAATGAATTATGTTAAGTCTAGCAAAGACTTTTATAATTCGTCCCTATATAGCGACGGATATATCACTCCATCGCTAGACTTAACAAATTTGAGAGCCTCTTTGTAAATCTAGCGGGGGATTCGATGATTTTTTTTTAAAAAAAAAAACACTATTCAATAGTTTAGTGACAGATTATGATATCCATCGCTAAAATTTTTAAAAAATTATTTGTAAATTTAGCGACAAAAAAAATCTGTCACTAGATTGATCATTAAAATATTGCTATATAAATTTAGCGACGGAATTGAAAATCCGTCGCTAAAATGTATAGACAAACTGATTGTGATTTAAAATTTAACGACAGATTAATATATCCATCGCTAATCTGTAGCAACTAAAATTTCCGCGAAAATACTATCGCAAATTTGATCACAAATTTGTCTCTATTTTTTGCGTAAAAATTCACCGCTAAAATTAGCTATGTATTTAATGATGGAAAAATTCCATCGTAATATACGTCGCAAATCCATCGCAAAATGTCCATTTAACAAAAAAGTGAAACTCTGTCACTAATCCGTCGCTAAATTAGAAACGGAACCTGTCCGTCACTATTCTCGCGTTTTTTTTGGTTGTGATCGAAACAGCCCTCCTATACCCTCAATGGAAAAGAACTCAGCTTAGTTTCAAGGATATTCGGTCCAATGGTTTCCACATAGAAACTAAAACTAAAAGCAATACTGAATTCCTTGTCATGACCAAAACGGTTAATAACCAGAAAAAGGAAATCGAAGAGCTTCCTCCATTTTCTTCAGGCTTGTATTATTCCTATATTAAGCCCAAAATATCATGTGTTACATTCGTAGTAAAGCTTAAAAATACGCATTCTTTCGGTTTATGGCATGACCCCTTAGGTCACGCTAGCAAACTAAGATAAGCCAAATAGTTACAAACTTGACTGGTCATAACCTTCTTAGGACCAATATTCTTTCTCCAACAGACTACACTTGTGTTTCCTGTGCGAATGGAAAGCTTATTGTTAGGCCCTCTCGTCCTAAGGTTAGTTTTGAGTCACCTTTTTTTTGCAAAGGTTACAAGGTGATATTTGTGGACCAATTCATCCTTCCTCCGAACCATTTCGATATTTCATGGTCCTCATTGATGCTTCCACCCGATGGACACATGCTTGCCTGTTGTCCACTCGTAATATGGCATTTGCAAAATTCATAAGCCAAATCGTTAAGTTAAATGTCTAATTCCCCGATTATCTTATTTAAAACGTAAGAATGGATAATGCTGGTGAATTTACCTTGTCTGCTTTTAACGATTATTGTATGGCCATGGGGATTAAGGTGGAACATCATATACCATATGTCCACGCCCAGAATGGTCTAGTTGAATCTCTTATCAAAAGACTTAAGCTAATAGCTAGACCATTACTATAAAGATCCAATTTGTCACAATATTGCATGCTGCAGACCTAATATAACTCCAGCTAACTGCATACCACGAATATTCTCCGCTACAACTTGTACGTGGTAACGAGCATGAAATTTCTAATTTGTGTGTCTTTGGTTGTGCGATTTACGTACCCATACCACCTCCACAACGTACCTCGATGGACCCTCAACGCAGATTAGGTATCTATGTGGGGTTTGCTTCCCCATCGATAATTAAATACCTAGAGCCCATAAATGTGGACCTATTTACTACTCGGTATGCTAATTGTATTTTTTATGAAGATGATTTCAGGCATTAGAGAGAGAGAAAAACCAAGCTTTGAAGAAATGCTAGGAAATTTTATGGGATGAAAGAGGTTTTCAATATCTTAACCCACGTACTAATCAAACTAAGCTTGAAGTTCAGAAAATAATAAATTTGCGAATGAACTTGAAGTTCAGAAAATAATAAATTTGCGAAAACTAGCAAATAATTTGCCAGATGCGTTTACTGATTACCACTACAAAAAAATGTCTAATGGATTTAGCGACGGATTTTCATCGTTAAATACTTAGCTAATTTTAGCGGCTTTTAGCGCAAAAATATAGTGACGGATTTGCGACAGATTTTTTGCGGATTGACTCTAAAAATTTTAATAATTGTAATTGTTTAAGTTTAGCGACTGATTTTTGAATTCGTCGCTAAATATAACAATGGAATCAATTATCATAGCGACAAAATTAATAATCCGTCGCTATAATATACAAGCGCAAAATTCTTTCAATATTTTAGCGATCGATGTTATCATCTGTCGCTACTTTTTAGCTTTAACCCTAATTTTTTCGTCATGTTCAATCATCTCTTTTCTTCATATCTCCGTTCATCAACTCATCTACATCACTAGTCTCATCGGATATCAGCCCCATTTCCAATATGATTTAGAGTAGCGAAGCTCTTCTATCTATCATCCTAAAAACATAGATGGGTGACCTAAACAACGATTGAAGATGACGGGGGCTCAGACTCCTTTCTCTCTAGTATACAACGCCAGAGAGATAACGATGCGAGCACATAACGAAAACAGAGGTGCCGTGAGCATCTGACAAAAATAGTAGCAGAGGTGAGCAGAAGTGACGAGCAGTGGTAACGGCACAAGCTCCGACGACATTGTTGTGTTTCCTCAAGTAAGGTGCAATGTTCTTAGGGTTTTGGTAGAAATTTAGAGAAGAAAAGAATGAGAAATTGGGATTGGGAAGAGAAGACAAAGAAGATAAGAAAATAGAAATTGTTATTACTTAGCATAGCCAAAATCTCCTCCACCTACTGAATAAATACAAGAGAATATGCTCAACTATCAAAGCAGAAAAAACGCAACAGAAAGCTGCTGACAGGGTACCAAACGACGTCGTCGGATGCGGAGGCCAACTGCTGCTAACGGTCACTCAAAACGGCGTCGCCTGAACAGCTAACCCGACTCCAACTTCCTCCCCTTCATACGATGTCGTTTCACAATCTGATTTACTTAGCTTCTGCCTGCCACCCTTCCTCCCTCTTTCCTGATCAACTATGAATCCTTCCATAGCCGTAACATAAGGTTTGTTTTGTTTTCTCCTAGATCTGTATTATACTCCTTAGACACTACTGTCATAGGTTTAAAATCGAAATTATGAATGGTAAGAAATAAACTATAGGGAAGTTTGTGTCGTTCTGAGATAGGGAGTTTCTATGCTGCCCCATTTTGATTCCACTACTGGTAAACCTAAGAATAGGAACTAACGCAAATGGTAGTTCAAACGATAAAAGTTGGTGACAAATGGAGTAAGAACTTGTTATATGGATTTTATCAGTTACTTTTGCTGGTAAGGAATCTAAACAATTAAATTTTTTATTTATTTAAAGTGAAGACATTGTCTTTAGGTACAAGCTTATACATCAAAGTCTCAAGTTGTTCCTTGTAATATGTGGTTTAACTTTGTGTTTAATGCGTTCAAATTTTGACATTATTTGATATGCGTTAATAGTGTGCTTTGAAATTCAATGCATTTGCAAAATGGATCTTATAGAGAATCTGAAATTTTGATTTTTGGTGCTTCTGAATTGCAAGTTTCCAGATTTTGCAGTTGCGAAAACGTATAAATTTTAAAGTACTAAAACTTTATTATATTCAGTTCTCATGTCCACTTTCGTGGTTTCGATTAGGGTTTGTATTATGAGTGTTTCAATTGTACAATACTACCTGTGACAACTATATACAAACTACAGAAGTATACTAGGAATAGAAGTAGATAATAGTAGGAGTCCTAACACTCCCCCGCAAACTCAGGAAGGCGCAGCGACCTGAAACTTGTCACGAAGAAAGACAAAACGAGAAGCCGGCAGAGGCTTGGTAAAAATGTCCGCCAACTGATCCTTGGTGGATATGAAATTAACCTGAAGCTCACCAGCAGCCACCTTGTCACGAACAAAATGATAATCAATCTCAATGTGCTTCGTGCGAGCATGGAACACAGGTTTGGCACACATGTACGTGGCACCAAGGTTATCACACCACAGCTTGGGCGGAGAGACCACAGGCATGCCAAGCTCACGTAGCAAAGAGACAACCCAGGTGACCCCTGCACAGACATCCGCAATAGCCTTGTACTCTGCTTCAGTAGACGACCGAGCCACAGTGCGCTGTTTCTTACATACCCAGGACACAAGATTAGACCTCAAGAAGACAGCAAAACCACTCATGGACTTCCTATCATGAGGACAGCCAGCCCAGTCCGAATCACAATAAGCATGAATGACCGAATGAGAGGACTTGCGCAGTAGTAGACCCAGATGAGTAGTGCCCTTGACGTACCGAAGAACCCTTTTAAGCTGTGCCCAATGATCAGTCGACGTACGGAGCGTGCATATGCTGACACAAAAGATTAACCGCGAACGACAAATCCGGACGAGTGACAGTAAGATATTGCAAGGCACCAGCGAGGCTCCTGTACCGCGTGGGATCTGCATACAGCTCAGAGGAAGCACTAGAAGAACGAGATACAGGAATAAGAGTGGCCAAAGGCTTGCAGTCAGACATACCTGCCCGCTTCAGAATATCAAGCATATACCGCTTCTGAGAGAGCAACAGCCCCCCGTCAGTAGCCACAGTCTCAATGCCCAGGAAAAAAGACGGACTACCGAGGTCGCGGATCTTAAAAGCCACAGAGAGTAAATAAGTAAATAGACACGCAACTCCCCCTGAGAGTAAATAAACAGAGACACATCCGTCTTAGAGGCCCGAAAACCCACCGATAGTAAAAAGGTATACAAACGCGTGAACCACGCACGCGGAGCCTGTTTAAGACCATACAGTGACCTCTGCAGCAGACAAACATGATCTGGGAAATCAGAATCGGCATATCCAGGCGGCTGACTCATATAAACAGTCTCAGCTAAAGTCCCATTCAAGAACGCGTTGTGCACATCAAGCTGACGCACAACCCAACTAGAACAGAGAGCCAGAGACAGAAGCAAACGAATTGTAGTAGGCTTAACCACAGGACTAAACGTATCAAAAAAGTCATGACCTGCAACTTGATTGAAGCCCTTTGCCACAAGTCTGGCCTTATGCCGATCAATCGAACCATTCGCCTTTCGCTTGGTGCGAAAGACCCATTTACAGCCCACAGCATTCATACCTGACCGGAAAGGGACAAGCCTCCAGGTCTGATTCTATAGCAGGGCATTGAACTCAGCATCCATAGCCTCCCTCCATTCAAGAAACCGAACAACCTAAGTATAGCAGGTGGGTTCTGCAAGACACATCTCAGCAGACAAAGCAACCAACACCGCACCCTCTTTCTGAGCCCGACTACGTGTTATAGGACCAGGCTCCCGAGACACCTGGCGAGAGGTTGCAGCACGACGGCCACGAGACGGTACCACCACTGGCTGACTCACATCGGTAGGCAACACCACTGAACAAGGAGGAAAAGAAGGCAACCGGGCAACACCCTATGGCGGCGATTGAGGACACACAACAGGCTGCACAACAGACTTAGCAGCAAAAGGAAATACATGTTCATCGAAACGAACATGCCTATAGATGAAAACCTTGTTAGTGTTCAAGTCCATACATTGATACCCCCTAAAAGAATCAGGATAACTAAGAAACACACATGGAGCAGACCGAAAACTCATCTTATGACGATTATATGGACGAAGATGAGGGAAACACAAACAACGAAAGACACGCAGAAAAGAATAAGAGGGCGGTGATCGATATAAGACAGAGTATGGACTCTTATTATCCAAAACGGGTGTGGGCATACGATTAATGAGGTAAACCGCACACTCAAAAGCATAATCCCAAAACCGAGGGGGAACAGAAGAATGAGCAAGCAAGGTAAGGCCTGTCTCAACAATGTGACGGTGCTTACGCTCAACACGGCCTTTTTGCTTGTGAGTGTAAGCACACGACTGCCTATGAAAAATACCAAGACGCAGAAACTCAGAGTGTAATTTCTTATATTCTGCCCCAAGGTCAGACTGAACAGACTTAATACGACAACCAAAAGAGCTCTCAACCAATGCACGAAATTGAGCAAAAATTGCATATAAATCCGACTTTAAACGCATAGGATAAAACCAAGTAAAGCGAGTAAAATCGTCAATAAAAATTACGAAATAGCGATAGACATTAATAGAAGTAACCGGGGCAGGACCCCAAATATCAGTATAGACCAAATCTAAGACATGAGTACTAGAAGAACGAATACTGGAAAGAGGGAAACACGCAGATTTTCCCATTTGACAAGCAATACAAATAGAATCTAAACGACTAGAAGAACTAACTAAACAAGACTTTAATATATGACTCTGAGCACGATGGTGAGGATAACCAAGACGGCCATGCCACACAGAGGACGACGCCCGAGCCGAAAGAAAGGCAGACGGGGAAGACACCGGCAAGGAATATAAGCCACCCGAACTGCTACCCCGGAGGAGGACCGCTTTGGTGCGGATATCCTTCACAACAAAATAGGAGGGGTAAAACTCAAAAAACACACGATTCTCAGAAGCATTTCTGAACAGAAAGTAACGACGCAGACAAACCAGGAACATGCAAAACACGAGACATTTTAAAAGAAAGAGAGGGGGTAGAAAATGATGTACAGCCAACACTAGAAATAGGCAAGGCCTTACCATTACCAACCCGGAAAGAGTCAGTACCAATGTAGTCCTCAGTCGCAGTGAAGGAACGAGCATCCGGAGTGGCATGATCGGTGGCCCCCGTGTTAGGGAACCAAGTCTGAGATGCTAACGAACCTGAATCAGTAGAGTCCTAAAACACCATGTGAGCCTGTGACCCATCAGAATAGCGGCGATAACACGTCACAGCAGAATGCCAAGGCAAATCACAAATTTGACACCGCAAATTAGACCGCGAGCTGCCACGTCCACCACGCCAATTCGGCTGCTGCCCACGATTCCTTGACTGCCCGAACTGACTAGCACCAGCGCCACGCCACTGCCCAGCCTGTGGCGGAACACCATTGACAGCCTGCGACTGTCCGCCACGCCCCTGCTGCGAGCCGCGATGTCCGCCATGACCACAACCACGTCGAGCGACGTGAGCCACCGACGGCAGACCTCCACTGAGCGAATACTCCGCAGCATGCGCTGTAATACCCCGAAATTTT
>CM008336.1:24646792-24656867 GCA_002525835.2 Ipomoea batatas | reverse complement strand
AGATGTGGAGTAGCACCTCTGGATTTTGTGCGCTTCCGTTTTGGAAATATTAGTAAATATGTTTAACTATGCCTTTTTAGTATGGTGGAAAATCTGGGGTGTTACATGCGCGAACTCTTGAGCCCCCAACAAATCAGCCATCTCCTCCAAAGACAAAGGCGCAGGCCGTGAGGACAGTGAAGCAGCAAACGAACGAAACTCAGCTCTCAGCCCCCGGAAATCATAGATATTCATCTCGTCGGCGGTAACGGGGCAGCCAGCAAGCACGAGGTCTTCAAGAAGGACCTTCACACGTCTTAAATAATCTGTAATAGACGCATCACCTTGCTGCAACGTTTGAAGCTGGCCGAGAAGGTGGACGACACGAGCCCGAGACGTGGAGGCTAGAGCGAGCTCGATCGCACGCCAGGCCGCCATGGAAGTCTGCTGTCCAAGCACGAGAGGCATGACTTCTTCTGAGAGCGAGGAAATAATCAATGACAAAATAGCCTGATCCTGCTGGAACCACGGTGCGTATGCCGGATTCACGGTGGGAGCAGCGGTAGGAGGGGCCGGAATCGATCCATCAACGAACCCCATCAGGCGTTGGCCGTGATGAAACGAAACCAACTGCGCCCGCAAAAAAAAAAGTTGCGGGTATTTAGCTTGATGCTAACAAAATGGTGAGCCGAAGAAAGGGAATTCGGCAAAGGAAGAGCAGCGCCATCGGACACTGTCTGTTCCGAAGAGACAGCCGTAGACTCGCCGTCAGCCATCAGGAAGAACTTGGCGACTGATACCAGATTAGGGTTTGTATTATGAGTGTCTCAACTGTACAATATTACCTGTGAAAACTATATACTAACTACAGAAGTATACTAGGAATAGAAGTAGATAATAGTAGGAGTCCTAACAGTTTCGAAGGTTTCTGTTAAGGGTAGGTATTTCTTTTTGTTGCATACAATGTTTATAGGAGATCAAGATGCAATGAAGGAGATGATGACCCAACAGTTAGAGATCATACGAGTTGATATGTAGACTCAACTACAAGTTGAAAGAGCTTAAATTAAAAGTTTGATGGACAAGTTACATCGCAATGGCTATGCCATGATCTCAAACTACTCAAGTTGAACATTCTGTTAATTCAAATCGTGAAAACTTAGGAGACGATTACATTATGTGTATTAATATATTTGGTACAGTTTCTAACAATGTAACACTTAACAATGCTATACTTTTGTTATTGTTATTGACATTGAATTTCTTAATATAATATATTTTGTAATAATAATATTGAAGTATTAGATTTAATACATGTCTACGATATTAATTAATTCTGCGATATTAATTAATTGGTAGATTTATTTTAATTTTAAAAACATAGAAATGGACAAAAATCGTAGTAAATCTATAGCTAAATACTTTTTAACAATAATGAATGACAACGAAATAACGACGAAAATATCCGTCATTAAACTTTAGTGATGGAATTTTCTGTTGCTATTCCCTTGCAAATTTGTCGTTCAATGGTCGCAATGAGGAAATTAGCGACAGATATTAGTTTAACAACGGAAAAATCCATTGCTAAATTTAGCGATGGAAAAAATTTTGTCGCAAATTTTAGTGATGCCACTTTTAGCGATGGACTGATTCCGTCGCTAACCGTCATGGACGATCAATTCGCCTCTACAATTGCTCTTCACATTTCTTTTAGTAATCTGGATACAGAACCAAAATATATAGCAAAGTGTTGGAAGCCCTCTGATTGGTTGAAATGGAAAGAAGCAATTGAGGCTAAGCTCAACTCGCTAAATAAAAGAAAAGTGTTTAGTCCTTTTGTACTAATCCCTAAAGTTGTGATCCCAGTAGGATCCAAATGGGTATTTGTACGAAAGAAGAATAAACACAATAATGTGGTTAAATATAAAGTGAGATTTGTTGCTCAAGGGTTCTCACAGAGACTCGGAATAGATTTTGAATAAACTTACTCTCCTGTCTTAGATGGCACATCGTTCCGTTATCTAATATCGTTGAAAGTATAAATGAATCTGGAAATGCAGTTAATGGATGTTGTAACCGCATATTTATATAGGTCACTAGACATTGACATACATACATATATATATATATATATACATATATAAAAGTACCTGAGGCCATCCAAAATCCTTTATGTAATCAAAATATGTTTAGTGTAAAATTACAAAAGTCATTATATGGCTTAAAACAATCAGGAAAAATGTGTGATAAGTGCAAAGACACTCATATTTAAGGGTCTTTATGGGGTTGTTTTATGCTTAAATGCTATCCTTTGTGGTTGATTTATGGTCATAATTGCTTAGATGTGCTAATGTGTTGCAAAACTCTATCATATCTTGCACTTTAATTGTCTTGAAGGGTTTTTAGCTTAAGGAAAGGCATATGGACTTGACCGGTAGCAACCAAGGAAGAATCACTTGATGAAGCCTGTCAACGAAAGGTCCATGATCGTGGATTAGAACGTGGATGGAGAACAGAAGGTTCCACGATCGTGGATGAGAACGTGGTTGAATAAGTGGCACTATCCACGAGCGACCCACGCTTGTGGATTGGATCGTGGACAAGGCTCAACGAGATATTTGAAGAATGTGCTTTGGAGGGAAAGCTATTTAAGCTAGAATTAGATATTTTTAGAATGGACTTTTACCACTTAGACATTAGATTCAAATTTAGATTCATTTTACTTTATCTCTCTAGCTTACACATTATACTTTGAAGATCTTCTTGGAAATGAGAGCTTGACAAACTTCCTACTTGCAATCAATTAGGTGATCTACTTTCTTGCTTTAATCTTCACTTTAATTGCTTTCAATTTGGCGAATTTAGATTCAATGTTGATTTCAATTGGTAGAATGAGTGGCTTGGTTTTCAATTTGGAATTGAATTGTGATTCTAGTCATGATGCTAATGTGAATTGTATTTCTAAGTAGGTTTATGCATTGTAATGGATTCATGAGATATTTTTGTTATCTATGATGAATTGTTTGCTTCCTTTAAGAATGACCAACTCTATGGATTGTCTAAGGCATTGAATCTTAGCAAGGTCTTGCTAGGTTCAATGTAACTCCTAATCATAGGTGTTTTCCTGCTTTAAGTTCTGAAAGGCCTAAGTAAGAAATGAGGTGAAGACAACATGTTTGATAAAATGTCTCTTAGATATATATATATATATATATATATATATATATATATATATATATATACAATATAACCTCAATATATTCTATTTTATACCTAATATATATTTTTATATTTACAATATAACCTCAAGTATATATAATTATCAAACTCTAACCCTCCACCTCCAAAATCTCATTTTAAATTATGATTCAACTATAAACATTATTGCTAATCCTGTTGTAAATATTCTTATTGTTTAATTTTTTTTTATTAATTGTTCTTGCTTTCATAATATTTAATGAAATGTCGCAACTTAATTATGTGAGTTGATTGTTTATTATTTATGATATTATATAAGATAGCAAATAATAATACAATTGAATTTATTTCTAAACAAGTTAACGAGCATGTTGAAGTCGTGACTTGTTTTATTTTATATTTTAAATCTATTATGTTTGCATTGTGGTGATATACTTATGTAATTATGTATTAGGTATATTTCTTAAATTATTTATATATACTTATTAAATTTTTTAAAAAGTCTTAACATATAGGCTCAAAGTAGGACTTACTTTAAAGCCTTTTTAATGGCCTAAATTTTAAACAGGCTTTTAAAAAGACTTCAGGCCAGGCCAGGTCAACTATAGCCTAAAAAAAGCCTACATACAGGCCCAGGCTTAGGCTTTAGATTTCCATAGCAGGCCCAGCCTCCATGCCTAATTTTCTGAAGCCCGGCTCGGCCTATAGCCTATTTTCACCCCTACTCACAAGAATGTCATCCTTGCAATGTATATAACCTAAGTTCTAGAACACTAGAAACATTATGTGCTAGATAACAATTCATTCCTAAGTTTTTTCCTTATTGAATTCAAATACTTGTTTTGATCCTTGATATTACAACATTGCACAAGTCAAACTTGTTTTTAGTGACCTTGTATATGATGTGTGTGATCCTTTATTCCTTAGTTTAAGAACCTGTTAGCACTTCCAAATTTGCCTTCCTCAAGAGAACTATAAACTCAAGATTCATTCCAAATCTTTGACCGCCCAAAAATCGAGTTGGCAATGTGGTTTTGTAGATTGAGTGAATTCCTCTTAAAACAAGGATATGAGAATTAAGATATCAGCCCTTGCGTCTTCACTAAGAAATCGTCTGATGGATTATGTATTATTGTATTATATCCTTCTATGTAGATGATATAAATATTATAGGGACATGTAAGGTTGTCAAAAGGTCATGCTTGTGTTTAAAGATGAATTTGAAATGAAAGAATTGGGGAAAACAAGTTCTATCTTGGCCTGCATATCGAGCACCTCCCTGAAAGAATATTCATACATCAACCAAATACACAGGCAAGTTATTGGAAAGGTTCTACACGGATAAATCTCTTCCACTTAGTACTCCAATGATAGTCCGATCACTTGAAGTTGATAAGGATCCATACAAACCTAAAGAGGATAATGAGGATATTCTAGAACCAGAAGTCCCTTACTTAAGTGCCATAGAGCACTTTATATCTTACCAACTGCACTAGACCGGATATTGCATTTTCAGTAAATATGCTAGCTCGATTTAGAGCTGCTCCAAACAGAAGACATTGGAATGGCATAAAGCATATATTCTCAAATATTTGGAAGACACAAAGGATCTTGGGCTTCTATTTAAAAGAGACCAAGACACCACATTAGTGGGATATTCGGATGTTAGTTATATGTTTGATCCACATAATACTAGATCCAGACCAGATATGTATTCCTTTGTGGAGGTACTGCTATCTCATGGATATTAGTTAAACAAGCACTAGTAGCTACCTCGTCAAAACACTCTGAAATCATTGCTTTGTACGAGACCTCAAAATAATGTGTATGGTTGAGGTCACTAATACATAATATTCAAGGCTCGTGTGGAATAATGAGTATTAAAAGAACCCCCACTATTTTGTATGGGGACGACAATGCAGCATGTGTTGCACAAATGAGTAATGAATATGTTAAAGGAAATCTCACTAAACATATTGCACCAAAATTCTTTTATCCACATGAGCTACATAAGAGTGGTGAAATACAAGTTCAAAAGATTCAATCTAGTGAAAATCTAGCAGATTTATTAACTAAGTCCTTACCTACATCTACTTTTGAAAAGTATGTACATAAAATTGGTATGTCTAGGTTACGAAGATTGTTGTCTTCAAGGGGGGCAACCGGTGTGCCCCCACTCCCCCACCACATGTAATGTATATATATTAAGTATACTAACATTTAAACAATGCCTAAGTTGGTTTAGATGGTAAGGCTTTAATATATAATGAAATGAGCAATAGTTTGAGCCCTAATAGCAACTTTTAGTGTTTAGCTTTTTGGATTAATAGTGTGAATTCTAATTGGTTTTTTTTTTGTCACATTGTGACTTCTTCTCTTTTTTTTTTCTTTTTTTTTTCTTTTTAATATTAATAGTGTAGTGTGAATTCTAATTGTTTTTTTTTTGTCACATTGTGACTTCTTCTCTTTTTTTTTCTTTTTAATATTAATAGTGATGTGAATGATTTATAATGTGTTTTAATTTAAACTATTTTATCAAATTAATTATGTTTTATATTTTGTTTTAAATATTTTTTATCTTGATGTATTTTGATTTTTTATCACTAGTCAACAATATTATGACTCGGTATCTAAATTTTTCATTTTTTTTTTCAAAATATCTCGTTAACTTTGATCTTTCGCCCCCACTGGAGAAAATTTCTGGCTCCGCCACTGGGGGCAACAACATCTCGGTGCACATAAATTATCGGTCCAGAAGACCAACAACTTTTACAAGTATCTCAGTGTGCCCAGAAAGTTATGGTTGTACTTTTTTTCCCTACCTTAACTATGTTTTTTCCACAGAGTTTTCTTAGTGTACGGTTTTTAATGAGGCAACCAAAGCAACACATGCATTACCCATATATCATGTACTCTTTTCTAACTTAGGTTTTTCCCACATGATTTTTCTAGTGAGTTTTTAACGAGCTGAGGCATGAATATGGCTAAATAATGTCCTGCAAGGGGGGGGGGGGTTATAAAAATATAATCCCTCCGTCCCATTTTATGTGTCTGGTTTAGTTAACGAGGCTTGACTGAAGTTATTTTTAATTCATTTTTTCATAATATTAAATTTAATATTAATACACAAAATTTATATAGTTAGAAACTACATTAAAAGTAGTATTGTAAAAAAATGACAAAGAAAATAAACAAAGAAGAAAGAGTTAGTTTGACCAATGAATAGTAAGTATGACAGATAAAATGTGACAGAGAGAGTATTAAGTATGGACATTATTACATAATTGTAATAGCTAGATGATTTGTAACAACCACATTGGATTAGTGTGTTTGACTAGTTGATAGCATTAGCTGGTTGTAGAAAAATGTTTGATAAATTAGTTGTTAATTAGCTGATAACTGATTAAATGCAAAATAATTTTCTCAAAAAACTGATCAAAAAAAAAATTATTTTGAACAACTTTTTGAATTTGTCTTTTAAAGCAATAAGTTGTTACAAAAAGTTAATTAATCAAACATTTATATTGACTGTTTAACTAAGACAAATTAAACAACTAATAATGATCAAAGAAGCCAAAATTGACTAATAAGCTAACTTTGTTACAACTGAGAAAAACTGGGAACATAACATGGATTCACATAAACCATGTTTTCAGATTATAGTATGTTATAAGATAATTATTGTGATGATGTTACAATACTGCTGAATCAAGATCTTCATAATTGCTGCTGAAGCATGATAGGCCATGATAATACTTTAATTATACAGCACAATTTTATTCTTCAAGTTTACTTCACAACGAGATTCAATTATTGTATTCTATTAGACAAAATTAAGCCATTCAATAACTAACCATTTTCAGTAATAATTAAAATCGTTTTCTTCTACAAGAAGACTTTGGATGGATTATATCCATCATGATTTAATCTTAACTTTAATCACTTCATTGTATATAATATAAGTAAATTGATCTCTTGCCGGTACATGTTTAGCTCACTGGTTCAGTAGATAATATTTGAAAAAAAAAATGTCAAGATTCAAAACTTGACAACTATGTGGGATTATGTCCAGAGTGGACAGATGTGCATTGCATTTGAGCCTGTCTGCTCGGGCATTGAATTACCGTGATTTACATTCTCTCACATGTTCTGTCGTGCCGGAGTGTTGGGCCCTTGAGTTGGGGGAAAAGTATATTGCTTTCTTTAATACGACGTCCACATATATACAATAACTACTATACTAGACTATATATGACCCTGTTTGGTAAAATAGTTAGGTTATCAGCCAACTTTGACTTATTTGACCACTCTTAGTTGTTTGACTTAGTTAAAAAATCAATATAAGTATTTGATTAATTAATTTTTTGTAACTCCAAAATGATAAAATTAAAAAATACTGTTTAAAACAACTTTTTCAATTACCTTTTTTTTATAAAAAAAAAAAAAGAAATCATACCAAATAGCTATCGGTTAACAACTAATTTTATTTAACAAACAGCTTTCTACAATCCGCTAATGTTATCAACTAGTTATACCCTCTAACCCAATCAATTATCAAGCTATTAGCTAACAACCATTTACCAAATAGGTCAATAACTTTTTCCTCATTTGTCATTTGTCAATAGGATTTGTTCACATTAGAATGCAAAAACAGTATTCACGAAGAAGCTAATAAACGTTAATAAATGGAGGACAATACATAATTGCATATACTTTGGCGTGAAACAAGACACCAAGACTGTTGTCTGCCCTCCTTACTATAAATGTAGCAAATCTTTCATTCAGTTTCACCCCTCTCTCTCTCTCTCTCTCTCGTTCAAGAAATGGCGTTTCCACTTAAACAACGTTGTACTCTTCTCTGCATGATTCTTCTTCTTTCAGCTGCTAACTATTGTTACAGCCAAACCTACCTTTCCAAGGCAACCTATTTCACTACAGATGACGGCATGGGAAATCCAAGTACGCTCTCAACAAATACTTCTGTTTGATTCTTGATCAAAACAACATTCTTAGGATCACGCTAATATGTAGCCCATGACCCCGCTCTGATACCACTTTGTTGGATCAAACGCTTAACACTAGGCTAAAAGCTACGCAATTTTATTATCTTATACAATCACACATTTTCCTTTAAGCCATCTATCAGCCTTTGCCCAACAACCACCCAAGTCACTGAGTGTTAGACTTGGCCTTTATCGGCCTCCTCCCAAAAAACATTGTTTAAGGTTGGATAATATTGTATTAGCAATTTAGCATGTAGTTCTAACGTTTCCTGTATGTTACATCTTGTTGGTCAGCCGGAGCCTGTGGGTATGGACAGTATGGAAAAACCGCCAACGGTGGTCAAGTTTTCGCAGCCTCTGGGCGGCTGTACCAAAATGGAGCTGGCTGTGGCGCTTGTTATTTGGTATGCTCCTTACTATCAAATTTTATGATAAATATAAAGGAAATTGTACTTAATCTAGCCTATAAGCTAATTGTAAATTTAATTTTGTGTTATAACCGGTATGATTGACGTGAGTAGTCATGCACTCTTGTCACTTAAAAGAACTAGAGTGTTCAAATAATTTCTGGTATAAGAAAATCAATCTGGTCAGCACTTTGCCCCTTAATTGGGCGGGCTTGGTGCGAATGGGAATTAATATAAGTATAGTACCGATTTTGTGTTATAAACGATGTTACCCCGTGTAATCCCAATTTGTTAGCAATGTGGCTTTTTGGTTCCTCTATCAATAGGTCTGTCAAAATTTGCATCTTAATTATTCCACTATTTAATGGTACGAATGCATATCATTAACCATCATTATATCGATTTTCTTGTTTACCATTAGTGAAATAGAGACTAAGTGGCCTATATTTTTGTGTCTTTGCCACAAGTCATGTATCCAAGTTAGTATTCGTTTTTGAAAGAAAATAGAAATATGATGTGAAATTTCATTTCTATCTATGGCCAACTATAATCTTTAAAAAGTAATTAAAAAGGTAAATTTGTATTCAAAAAAAAAAAAGAAGGTAAATTTAAATCGAATTGTTAAGAGGAATGACAGAAGAAAAAAAAAAGAATAAAAAAAGCGTCACATCTTATATCACTGACAAATACTAAAAGTGGTGATATCTATACAATAAGGAACCCTATATATCTGTCACTACTCCATAAATTGGGAACTAAAAATACTACCACTGTGAAACCTTAGTATAGTGCGTTTCTTTTTTGGGTATCCCCCTCTACTGAAATTTTAAAAAAATGCAATTTTCAGCAGAATATATTATTCCAAGATGAGATTAGAGTTATTATTAATCCCACATATGAATCAAAGGATGTGTGACTTGCACATTTATTATGTTATTTATATTTAGGCAAAATTTGTGAAAGATTGGCTCTCTGTGATATGAGTCGGGTCAAGATAAAAAATGTAATACTTTTACTTTTTAATTTAAAAGTGTTATTACATTTTTCTTCAAAATTATTATATTTTTCTTTTATAAGAACAAACACTTGTCAACATTACTTATTAGGAAAAATGTAATACATACTTTGATGGAAAATATAATACTTTTACATCAAAATGTAAAAAAATATTACATTTTCTTTATAAGTACCTAACAAACACTTTATTCATGATAAATATTATATTACATTTGAGTATAAAAGGATGGAATTGTATGTTGATCCGACCCGTTTTACGGATTATGATCGATCCGTGAGACGACATCAGACAAGTGTGACCCTGTTATCAACGCACCTTTTTAGGTGTACGTTGCTTCTTGATGGGCTCAACTAATGACCTTTTAACATATATAGATCGAGTTAGCTTTGATACCAAATTAAAACGCGAAATTGATAATTGGAATGCACGTTTACTATTTATATATACTATGCTCAACATATATGAATGTG
>CM008336.1:24628994-24639900 GCA_002525835.2 Ipomoea batatas | reverse complement strand
TGTCATTTTATAACTAAAACTTAAATTTTATTTTTCAGATCCGTCTAGTGAAATATTAGTGGACAATTAAAAATTAAAAATAACTTTTAGCGACAGAGTGGATGTTCGAACCGAGTTCCCAGCCCCATGCTACTGGAGTTGAGGTCCGTCTAATAGAATATTACTTGACAATTAAAAATTAAAAATGCTTTCCCGTGGCAGGTGGAGATTCGAATCCCAACAAATTATAATATAGATCATGTTCCACGTTGCAATGTGAACCACATATGAATATTATTTGTAGTATATTGAATATTTATTTTTAATGTATACTAAAAGTTCATATTTTGGTAGTATACCTAAAAAAAAATGAACCTTCACTATACAAAAACTGAACTTTCAAAAAATTAACTGCGTATTATGTGTTTGTAGTTAACATATTATGTGTCTTTAATTTGATATGTTAACTACAGACACATAATATATTAATTAAAGACACATAATCTAAATATTATTTTGGATAAGAGTTAACAATAAAAGGTGGACCGTGGACCCTGGTCCATGATATAATTTGTCCACAACTCTTCCTTATGATAGAGTTGCATGGCGCAAATTATATCGTGGACCGCGGTCCACAATGGATTGTGGACCGTGAATCAAAACGACGTCATTTTGATTAATGAAAACAGACAGATGAAATCACCTCCGCCGTTCCGCGCTATTCACTTTCAGTTCATATACACTGCAGTTACATTTCAACACACCTGCAGTTACATTTCACCACAACTGCAGTTACATTTCGATATAACTACAGTTTCATTCGATAATATAAAAACACAAATGTGAAACTGTTATTCAGTATACACTGCAGTTACATTATATTTCAACACAACTACAGTTACATTTCGATATAACTATAGTTTCATTGGATAATATAAAAACAAATGTAAGGCACTATCTTTTGAGATGACCTGTAATATCAGTGACCACGGTCCACGGTATACTTCTCAAGTTGGAGTTGAGCTCCTCATGTTGGGTTAGGGTTGAACTCCTTGTTCATAAAAATGTACAATCGAATGTGGATATCAACACTATGTATGTTCAATTTACTTTATCATGGCTTAAAGATAAATTCATAGACTCTTTCAAAAAAAAAAAAAAAAGATAAATTCATAGACTCTAGAATCTAGATTAGTCTAACAAAATTTGAATAGCTTATGTAAATAAAAAAAATAACAATTAAAAATGCTATGACAAATGATGTAATCGTCAAATGTCAATGTTGATGTTCTAGTATAGGTAACGTTTTTAGGTATACGGTGTCAGACCAACAGTTATTGCATGGTTGTGTGCATTACGATCCAAAAATAATCTCGTTTCACGTAATTTTTTTCATGTGATTTGTTGTAACATGCATTTTTGTAACTCATAATGTACATTATTTTTAAAGCATAATGTACATTATTTTGATTAATAAAATACATTATCTTATTTCATAATTTATATTATTTTAACACATAAAATATATTATTTTAATACATAAATTATACTCCCTCCGTCCCATTTTATGTGTCTTACTTTCCTTTTTAGTTTGTCCCAAAATGTTGTCCTCTTTCTAAAAGTGAACATCACAATCATTCTACTTTTCTCACTTTACCCTTATGACTTTTCATTTCTTTATTGCTTTTATTTCCAAAAGTGAAAAAGTTGGGGGCATAATTGGAAAGCACACTACATTTACTTTAATTTCTTAAAAAACGTGCAAAAAGCAAATGAGACATCCATTTCGGGACGGAGGGAGTATTATTTTAATATATAAAGTATATTATTTTAACTCATAATATTCAATGACGTCGTTTTGAACCGTGGTCCACTGTATTGACATTTCAGACTATATAGAGCAAGAGATGCAACTTGAGTAATTCATAATGGACCAAGTCCACAATCCTGGAAAATGTTGGTCTGAAAGTGTGAAACCAAACATTATGCCACCGATTCTTTATTTTTTATTCACTTTAAAAAAAAAATTCTTGTCTTTTCTCTTTTCTTTTCAATTAATTAATTACGAAATTTGATAGGATATATTTGAAGAAAAATAGGTAATCGAGAATGATAAGACTTATCTTGTAGAATGCGTAACCCCCAAATGTGATCTCATGTTGCATCATGCCTTGCATGATCGAATCCCACGGATCGTGCATGATATTTATCCATATACGCGACGTTATCTCCAATCTTTTATAATAAATGGATCCTTAAATTATAAATTAAAACGTAATTAAATATGTATATTATTGTTTCAAAAAATATGTATATTATCAAAAATAAAATATAATTAGACACTTCAACTCTTCATTTTTATGTAATTTTATTAATAGTTTTTTAAGTTTGTATAATTAAATCAATTCGTAAGTAAATTCTAGATAATACTAGGTAAAATTGATTTTTTTTTTAAAAAATAGAAAAGTAAAATAAAAAAGGAAAAAAAAAATACACACTATCAGTGTCAGCAATTTTCTCTGCCTTGATTTGGATGGAGAAGTCATACTGACTTCTCTTCTCCGTAAAAAAATTGTTTTCTTTTTATTTTAAAGATTTTTTGAATTAATTTATTTGATTATAAATTACTTTCAAGATTTTTCTTCCTAAAAAAACTTAATTATTTTTTGAATTAAAAATATATTTTTACCGGTTAATTGATCGTAACCGGTTAATCAACTCAATTGTGTAAAAATTAGGAGTTGATGTGTCTAATTGCAACTTTTTATAATTTAGGAGCTTAATTACTTTTTTAACTTATAGTTAATGACCTATTTAATCATTTTATCTATAATAAATACAATATGTATGACAATATCCTTTTATATAATTATAATTTGTAATAAAAAATTTAATTTGTTAATAATTAAATTATTCTATTTGACAAAACTTGTTTGAGTTTAGGGTTTAGGCTTTCCCCTAAATAATAACTAAGTCCCAAACAAGGCTTATAGATAAACTGTTAATTTGTTTATAGCTCTATTTAGTACATAAAAAGAGTTTAAAATAATAATTTACTTTAAAACCTTACCTTAATTGTGTTTAAAATAATCTCATATTATTTTTTTCTTCATTATTTTTTTTAAGTGACACATTTCCACATTTGCAATTAAAATTGATGGAAAAAAATTGTTAAGATATCATTGTACTTAAATTTTGATGATGTTATGATTGCATTAGGACTTTAGATAAGATACTCCAACTCTTTTATCTTTAGTCCAGGCCAAATACTTAGTGTTTTCTTGTAAATCAGCTTGAGTATGTTCAGGCTGATCAGCTAGGTGTTGCCAAAATGTCTGTTACAATAAAACAATGGAGTTGAAAACAGTGAACTAGTGAGCTGCAGAACAACAGAAAAGCTTAAGCAGAAGCAGAACAACTAACTATGACTAGCTAGGTTCCTAACTGTAAGAAGAGTCTTAATTAAGTTAAGGCATTTCATCAATTGGGGTTTCCAAGGCAAATCAGTTGTGTCTAAGATGATTTATGATAAAGACACTTGGATTTATATCAGTTGTTGATGAAGAAATAATAGATGTTGCACGTTCTTTTTCAATTTGCGCTAACTCTAAGAAAAAGGACAAAAGTTGTTACGCAAGAAAATAAGCAGTACCATTGCAGCACGTTGGAGATAGTGACAGATTTAGACACCTGTTGCACTGGGGGTAACGGGCATATTCGAAGATTCTTAGAAGTTTGCCCGAAGCTCAAAAAAGTTACCCCGTTTTGCTCATATCTAGTGCAACCTGAGCTTCACAGTGAACTTCTAAGGTCATAGTCCACTTTTTTACTAACAACAACGCTAAAACACGTCATCTTTTTTTTTTTTTTTGTTAACGTTTTTACTTTTAACAACTTATCCAACGAATAATTTTACTAAACGCTTTTATTCATAATAAGCTAGTTTAACTACGCTCAATTTTTAGCTTCTAACTTGTCAACTTTTAACTTCTAATTTTTCAACTTTCAATTAAGTTTTTAGTTAAATTTGTCAAATATAGCCTTAATAATTAGAAACTTTACTCTCATTGAAAGCAATATTAATTATTTAGTAACAAATATTTAATGTGAACATCATTTTTATAAATAATTTTTTTTTTAAAGAAGAGGTATAGGCATGAGAATAGTTCATTTTAGGTTTGACTATTTTCGCTTTCTTATTTCCTATTAAATTCAAATTCAATTAAAATAATATATTAAAAAAAAGATGTAGAGATGACTTGTCTGATCTAAAGTCCGTAATAAAAGTAGCAAGAAAAATGGTAGATCTTTAAGAAAGAAATTCCACTCCCTTTAATTAAATTCTGTTAGCATTGACTAATTATGGACATCAACCAAGTAATTGGAGTATATAATACTATATATACCTAATGACAACAACCTAAGCTAGTGATGCACTGGTATTGTGATATGTTACATGTGCATGATGAAAGCATATATACTACTTGCCTCAAAAGTGGCAAATGGAGTGAAACATGATTATCGTCTTAAAAGGTTAATAGGTTATTGATTTAATTATTCTTAATATTTTCTTAGTCTAGTTCATCACACAGGATCTTCTTGATGTGTTTTATCTTTCTTGTATGATGATATTGTTGTTGTGCTGCAATTTTAAGCAAGTTGTTTAGTAATTCTTATAACTTGTTGAGTCTGGATTGAGTATAAGTTAATTGACCTTTAAAAATTAAATACACTATTCCAATTATTATGTCAAGAATCATCCTTTTAACTCGATTGTAAATAAATGATATTTAAAAACCTACCCGGCCTTTACAATTTAGTGGCCAAACCCACCGGTGGCACTTACACAATCTTCATAATTCATATCACTAATTAATAAATGAATCGTTTTCAAAAAAAAAAAATTAATAAATGAATCAACCACTCAATATTGCGCATTCTCCCATAATGCTACAACTAATCATCACAACAAGAAGCAAAACATGTTTTGACTGAGGCCTTACTAGTTTAATTAGTCATTGAAGTTAATGATAATAAAAATAATAAAAGTCATTTTGGCCATGACATGCACCATTTTCTCCGAAAAATAAATTACTGAAATGGTCCCTTTACTATGTCGAAATGATCAATTTGGTCCTGAGTTAATGGATGTCTAACGACAAAGCAAACGGATGATCAAATTAGTTAAGATTTTTAAAATTAAGGGACTTAATTAGTCAAAAAAATAGTCAATGACCAAATTAGTAATTTCGCTATAGTCAATACATCATTCGGTAATTAACTTTTTCAAAAATGGGAAAATGGCATATTTAGTCCCTGAGTTATAGGGGTAGTGTAGACTCAGTTCCTGAGTTATGGCCGTATCCGAGTTTAGTCCCTGAGTTATTCGCAAAGTGGCGAGTTTAGTCCCTGACCATTAAATTTGACGAAAAAATTAAAAAATATTCAATTTTTGAGGGGTAAAATAGGAAATTCACATTTTATTCTTCTTCTTACATCAAAACCACTTTTACAATATTATTTTTCACTTCTTAGCCTAATTATTTTCAAGATTCTTCAATTTTAAAATCATTTTAATAACTTTTAAATGAGTTGTTAGGAACCTGGCTCTCGTATAATACACTTAAGACTTAACACAAATAAAGAAATACATTATCATTGTATTTAGGTGTATGAAACACACTATCCTAACAAGTTTTTATTTTTTTACTAAGCAACAAATGTAATAAAATTTAAGCAACAAATGTAAAAAAATCTCAAAAGTTTAAATTTTATTACATTTGTTGCTTAGTAAAAAATAAAAACTTGTTAGGATAGTGTGTTTCATACACCTAAATACAATGATAATGCATTTCTTTATTTGTGTTAAGTCTTAAGTGTGTTATACGAGAGCCAGGTTCCTAACAAGTCATTTGAAAGTTATTAAAATGACTTTAAAATTGAAGAATCTTGAAAATAATTAGGCTAAGAAGTGAAAAATAATATTGTAAAAGTGGTTTTGATGTAAGAAGAAGAATAAAATGTGAATTTCCTATTTTACCCCTCAAATTTTGAATATTTTTTTAATTTTTTCGTCAAATTTAATGGTCAGGGACTAAACTCGCCACTTTGCGAATAACTCAGGGACTAAACTCGGATACGGCCATAACTCAGGGACTGAATCTACACTACCCCTATAACTCAGGGACTAAATATGCCATTTTCCCTTCAAAAATTATACATAACTTTTTGGACTACCGTCATTCCAACCTCTCTCGTTGTTATAGGTGTTAAAACTAATTTTGATATTTCAAAATAGTCAAAAGAGTCCATTTAAAAAAAAAAATTATATTAACTCAATAATCACAAGGTGGATTATCTCTTCATTTACATGCGCATGCAAAAAGGAGCAAAAATATTTCAACTCGCATGCATAAATCTATATAGTTAACACCCATTATCCACAACATGGAGGACTAATTAGTACATGTACGCATATGACTTGGTCAAACATATATAATGCCCTTTCCATATTTCCAACCACCATATGCATACTACATAAATTTCAACTGTTTTTAATTTGCTTTTAATTTACCCATCCAATCCCATGTGTTCTTGTTGGTGCAGCCCTAGCCTTTATGTTTAATTTCAAGATGTTCACATTCTTCCTATATGTATATTAAATATATATAATAATAACAGTATATATGTATATAACTGTATTGGATTGGAATGATAAAAGTCTTGGTCTTTTACCATGATTCATGGAGATATAGTGGATGATTCATACTATGCACTAGCTAGCTACCCCCGCCCTTTATTAAATTTGCTTCTACAGTGTGAAGTAATCACATTTACGAGCATCTCCAATAGTTGTAGATTTTGATGAGTTTTTATAAGTGTGACTTGGAAAGAAAAAATGAGAAGGAAGAAAATTGAAAAAAGGAAATTAAAAATAAAAGTAAAACAAAATCTGAAAAAATAATTTATTTTTTTTTTTAAAAAAAAAAAAGAAGAGAAAAGTGTTAAGATAATGCGCCTAGCGAACGCGTGGAGTCCACGTGCCAGATTGGACACGCCTAATGCGCATTACGTGCACCAGGAAGAGTTTTGTTGATTGCGGTGGGACACACATACCTAACAAAAACCAAGGTCTATGTAAATATCAAATTTATTATCTCCCTTTCACCTCATATTCGCACCTGCAAAATCCCCCTATTGGGATGCTCTTTCTTGTTTTTTTGCCATCATTATTTAAGGGTGTGTACATGATAAATTCAGCTCCTGCATGTGTAATAGCCTGTAAATCATACATGAGAGGTAAATCACACTCGAAAGACCCTGTACAACATGCTCAACCAAGAAAGCTTTAGTAAGAATCGAACACATTAACTTCTAGTACGGGAATTATATTCCACTTATTAAATCACCATTTTCAAAATGTTTTTGACCCTTTCCAAATTAAAGGTGTGAGTTGGGTATGATTACTCCATTAACTGCCTATAATATGGTGGAAGTTGAACTTAGATTCTTAGCTAATAGTCATGCAAGCATTAATGCTGCCTTTGATTTTGTTACTCCTCTAGAATAAGATTCTTAAAGTCAAGAATATGCGGTGAGTTGACATAGAATGTCATTTCATGATTTTCATGATATGAGAGGTTTATAGATACTATAACACAATATTTGATTTTCATGAATGTTTCAATGAGAACGGAATCTATTACCCGTTTTTTTAATCAATAGTTCTCGAAACCAATTGACTTAGACATCATTACCTAAATTCAATTCCCACTAAACTACATTTCTTAAGCTATAAATTGGATCCTTTAATTTATTTTCTTTTAAAATAAGTTAATAACCCCAAATTACATGATAAGATTAATTAAAATTAAACCGTCAAAATAGCCAATTGTTATATCATGGACCAAGATCCACATTACATTGTGGACCATGGTGCAGAAATTATGTGTTTGCAGTTAACATATTATGTGTTTTTAATTAATAAATTATGTGGTTGTTAATAAATTGAAGGCACATAATTAACATTACAGTTAACATATTATGTGCATGTAATTAATATATTATCTGTGCTAAATTTATTTTCAAATACATAATATGTTAACTACAGACACATAATTTGAATGTCATTTTGTACCACAGTTTATAATATCAATAGTTATACCATGGACCCGGTGTTTACATACTGAATGTATACAATTCAAAGTGTGAAAATTCAGTATATAAATTGTGTATTTTGGACGTGGGTCTACAGAATAATTTGCCTCATAATATAAGGTTGACCTGGTCCATGGTATAATTTGAGCAAATTATTATGTGGATCTAGGTCTAAAGATACATAATTTGCACATATACTAAATGTTCACAATTTTCCTTTTAAAAACTCACCATTTGTGATGACCATGTATTGTATTAACAAATTCCCAAAACTTAGAAACACAATTTATATTCTAAAAGTTCACAATTCCAAATACTAAAAATACATAATTTATGACCATGGTCTACCTCTAATCCATGGTATAGCAATTGGTATAATTTGCCCAAAATAGGCGATCGTCATATACTCATATCGTGGACCAAAACCCATAGTACACTTTTGGACATTGATTCAATACACATAATTTGACTTCATAATGTACAGAATTCATGTTCATGCACAAAATTAATGTTCATAATACACACATAAATACGATATAATGAACATGAATTATGTGTTTATATTAAGTGTTTAAGTTATGTTCATTATACCATATTAATGTGTATATGTGTTATGAACATAAATTCTGTGTATTATGAATATAAATTCTGTACTTTATGAAATCAAAATTTATATATTAGACCATAGTCCACTATATAAATTGCCCAAAATAGGGTAGTCCGATTGGGCTACCCCCACCATATAATTATATTGGGTTGGGAATTAAGTGGTTCATCTTTAATGGGTTGGCCTATTCAGGCCTATGGGTTGGCCCAACATATTTAAAAAAAAAAAATCCAAAACTTTATATTAAATTTGTTTTAGTATTTTTAGACTTTATTGAACTCTTATAAATTTATAATTTTATTTTTAGTTAAAAGTGAACATGGATGAAATATGGTGTTACAAACTTAAGACAGTGGAGAATCTGGACTAATTGTTGGCTTTTTTGAGTTGCAATTTTTTTTTCATCTAAAAAGAAAATTATTAGTGAGTTGGCTTACAAGTTAATCATTTTGACAGAGGGACCTCCTATTCATATAATGTTATTTAACTTTCTCCTTGGGCAATATAGTACGTCACCCTTGATTATCATGCGTGGCTTATGTTCATAGTTTGTATATGTGATATCAGATTGCATTTTTATCCTAACCGGTATCTTTTTATATGTCAAATTTTAAATTCGCGATGATATATAAATATAGTGTGAAATATAGATAATAGATTCTAGGAAAAGTGTTCAAATTAGTCACCGAATCATACACAAAAGTATAATTAGACTATCCAACTAAAAATGTAATTAGATTCCTAAAGAACTACTTTCCAAAATTATGCAATTCGACTTATATCTCTTGTTTTTTTTTTTTCGAGTACTATTGACTCTGTTACAATATAATATTTGTTCATAGCTACTTTATCAGCCAAATGAAGCACAAAGAAAAACCCTCCCCTCCCATCTTCGACTTGTTCCTCTTGTTATCTTGTTTAAAAAGTATTATTTTATAACTGATTTTAGTACTTTTAAATAAAATAAAACAAAATAAAAAAGAAAAACTCTCCCCTCCCCATCTTCGTCTGTAGGCCGGAGACGAATACGGGGTGGGGGTGGGTTTTTCCTTTTTCTTTCTTAAAAAATAATTTTACTTTATTTAAAATTATTAAAATAAATTTTTAAAAGATAATTTTTAATAAAATGACTGACATGTTAGCAATAACAAGAGGAACATGTTAAATTTGACAAAATTGTATAATTTTAGACAGTTTAATGACATAATTATACTTTTTTTAGTTGGATTGCTCAATTATATGTTTGCATGTAGTTCGATGGCTAATTTAAACATTTATTTATTCAAAAAAAATAAGTTGTGTTTAATAAATACTCCTTACGTCTCATTTTATGTGTCTGATTAAGTTAACGAGGCTTGATTGAAGTCATTTTTAATTCAATTTTTTATAATATTAAGTTTAGTAGTACTCAAAAAAAAAAGTTTTGTATTAATATACAAAAGTTATATATTTAGAAACTACACAAAAAGTACTACTCCCTATTAAACAAAAAATTAAATTTAAAAACAAGTAAAAAATAATAAAGAAAATAAACAAAGAGGAATGGTTGGTTTGACGAATGAATAGTAAGTAGGACAGATGAAATGGGACAGAGGGAGTAACAAGTTTGACCAACTCTAGAATGCGAGAAAAATCTGAGAGATTATATGTTGTAAGTTGGAAGAAAATAAGAGTGAAGAGATCGAAGAGAGATAGGGTTTAATTTGCATATGGGATAGGTGGTGTGTTCGAATTTTATTTTTTATTTTTAGAAAGAAATCCACTTAGGATATATAGTGTTTAAATTATCTACGTTGACGATAAGTAAGCATTTACCAGCTGAGTTGGGAACAAATGGACTTAATTGACTCATTTTATCAGTTTAGGCGATTTAAACGAAATATTTTTTTTTTTACTTAAGATGACCAATTACATTATCTGATTGACTTAAGAGTTGATTTGACCCTTTTTTTCTAAAAAAGGAAAATAGTGAATAATTTAGGTGAGTGAAATACAAAAGGTTGAAGACAGCCCCGCCATGAGATTTTGAACTTATCCACTCTCCAATATATAACGTTCATCTACATTTTAAATTTACAACCCATAGCAGTCGACCGTTGCCACCAAACCTAATTTCAAAATCAACAAACACTCACTAAAACCGCTTCTCACAAACCCCTCTCT
>CM008336.1:24603537-24615140 GCA_002525835.2 Ipomoea batatas | reverse complement strand
GTCTAATAATCGATTTCCTAGGATAATCGGGTCCGAATACTAGTTCCTAAAATTTTACGGTTCGTGACCGGCACGAACGATCGCAACTTAATAACAACTATACCTCTGTATAAAAATTCCCTTGACACATCGGGAGATCATCTTATGAATGTCATAGCCTAAAAATATATTTTCCGACCCTTAGACTTATGGGAAAGACAAGGGGTTACAGCTGCATAATAGGGCAGGGTGTGGATTAGGAATTTCGAGATCCACCAAAGAAGTAAGCCACATAGCCCTGCTAAGGGGCGAGCTAGCCTACCATTATTATTTAAAAAAATTTAATTCTCCGATTCACCAGCCATAATCCCGAACCCAATAAATAGTAAATAATAAAAACCCTAAATCTTGATTCCATAGCCCCACCTCTCCCTGTCTCACCGTCTACTCATTTCTTCATTTCCATTTCCCTCTATCTCCGTCACAAACAACCAACAACAACACCGAAACAACTTTTTCAACGCCGCCCTTTGACGTAGATTCAACATTGGTGAGCAGTGACACCTTATGACTAAAGTAAGATATTCTCTTGCTTTGTTGGTGTTTGTTATTAGCTTTTATATATTTGTTTTCAATTTCTTGTTGTTGATTTCATTTTTGGCATAGATAAGGGTACTATGCATTTATGTTGCGTTGTTGATGTACTTATTTCATTTGTTTAACATTATATTTGGGTTGATGTGGCTTGCTTTGCTCTAATTTTTAAAATTTTATATTTCATTTTATTTTCATTTTAAAAAATTATCAGTGCGCAAGGTGGGTTGAGGTTTTTAATAAACATGCGCTAATAACTTAATAAATATGTTTGTGGTGTGACAAATCTATAATAGTACTCCCTCCGTCCCATTTTACCTGTCTTATTTTCCTTTTTTGTCCGTCCCAAAATGTTGTCCACTTTCTAAAAATACACATCATTATATTTGTATCTTTACAATATTACCCTTTAACTTTAACAACAAATACACACAATACTAATTAGTGCAGACAACTATCTTACGCTCAAACCTCAAAAGGTGTGCCCAATTATAAAAAAAATAAGAACAAATCGGAGTAAATTTTTTTTCTTTGTTCTTCTCACTTCCATTTCAAACTGATTACTCTTCAGAATCACATCCATTATCTTTTTCTTCTTCTTTCATTTCTTCCTTCTTTTTTGCAATTAATGGGTTTCAAAAGTCACCACTTACGTATGCTTCTGTTAAAAGTTATTACTCCCTAAATCGATAACCTTTGCCGCCGTCGACATCCGTAGAGTGGTAGCAATCCATTAGATCTGTAAATATCACTATCTATGTTTTTCTAGCTATTCTTAAAGTTAAATGCATATCTGGTGATTTTTAAAATTATTAAGTTCATGTATTTTTTTGGGTATAATTACTATGTGTATAAAGAAGAATAGAACACACAAAAAATTATGGAGTATTTGTGTGAAGAAAGATAAAGAAATGCTCTGTGGCAAAGTACTCCATAGTCGTAAAATCAGATGACGGAAGAAGAAGAGTAGTATAGAGCAGCAGATTCATTTGAGAAGACAAGGGCATAAATGGAAAGAGTGTCTAATTGCTTTGTTTGTCTTAAAGTGCGTGCCAAAACTAAATAAGACATTCATTACGGGACAGAGGGAGTAATATATTTCTTCTTCCCAATTTCCTTTTCTTGCAGGTTGAAGAGTGGAATGGTTTAAAACTTTAAACTTTTGATCTAATTTTGAACGACCTCGCCTCATCGTTATATTACTCCTAACTTAATTTAATGTCTACTCGTCGTCGAATGGAAAACACACAACATGAAAGAAGGGATTTGATAAGTGAACTGCCAATAGAGCTAAATCAAAGAATTTTGGAATGCTTGCCCACCCGATATGCTGCCAAAATGGCCATTCTCTCATCCCTCTAGAAGAATGTTTCGTTGCAACATGTGTGGCATTTGTTTGTTCTTATATAACAAATTATTCTTTAATGGTGATCAAGATCGTAAAGGAGTTGACGTGCTTCCCTCGTGCATCTCCTAATGCACAAACAAACAACAAACATAATTGCCTATGACTTAACATCTAATTGTCAAAACACCCCTAAGAGTTTCCAAAATAAGGTATCCATAGAATTGAAATGAATATTACATATAAGATTTCAAGTTTTTTATAAATTAAATAATATTCAAAGAAATGAAGGGATGCAAGTATTTTTTTATATTAAAAAAATAACAGCATTCTCATCAAATAGGCAAGTAATGATTTGATTAAATGATCGAAATACAATAAAAACAAGTATAACATATTGGGTCGGCCTACCCTGCTACGCAATAAGGTAGGTGTAGATTTGGAATTTTTAGACCCGCCAAAAAGTAAGCCACATGTGCTAGCCCGGCTAAGAGGCGAGCTAGCCTGCCATTTTATTTATTTAAAGAAAAATATATTTTAAATTCGCTAATTCACCAGCTTTGATCTCGGATGCAACAGATTGTAAATAATACAAACCCTAAATGCCAATTCCATAGCCTCACCTCTCCCCCTCTCACCATCCATCCATTTCTACCTTGCCATTTCCCTCACCCTCACAAACAACCAACAATAACACCTAAACAACTTTGCCAACGCCGTCGTTTGACGTAGATTCGGCTTTATGGACCAATCACACCTTATGGAAAAAGGACGAGATTCCCTTACTTTGTTAGAGTTTGTTATTAACCTTTATATATTTGTTTCCAATTTTATTGTGATTGAATCAATTTTTGCATATATAAGTGTATTATTACGTATTATGTTGTTTGTTGTAATTATTTCATCATTTGTTTCACATTATATTTGTGTTTGCGTGGATGGCTTGCTTTGCTCTAATTGTTTTTTTTTTTTAAATTATCGGCGGCCAAGGTGCGTGTGTTGAGGTTTTCCTTTGCTTGCCTTTGGCCTAGAAGGTCACTAGCAGGTTTTTGGACTTCAATGCTCTAAAATGATTTAATTGCAACTTCTAAAAGTTTAAGCGCATAATTGACTTTAATTTCGGGTAAAGTTTAGGATTTTATTTGACCATTTTCCCTAAAAATAACAACATTCTCATCAAATATGCTAGTAATGATGCAATTAAATGAAATACTGTAAGACTAAGCCTAACCTATTGGGTCGGCCTACCCTGCTGCATATATAATACGGCAGGGTGTGGATTAGGAATTTCGAGACCCACCAAAAAGTAAGCCACATGGGCTAGCCCTGCCAAGGGGCGGGCTTTGTGGTTTGACAAATCTATAATAGTAAGTTTATAGATCTACAGAAATGTCTCAATGAATATGTAGTAGTGACTTAATTGACTTTAAGCTTATTTTTTTAACTCGACATTTAGTTCATTTAAAATTGTAAATAAAAAAAAATCAATATGTGTGTCATTTATTTTTTATAATATATAGTAATTTGAGGTTATATAATATATTTGAATATGATTTGAGTTCATATTGCTAATATATTTCTTCTTCCCAATTTCCTTTTCTTGCACGTTGAAGAATGGAATGGTTTAAAACTTTAAACTTTTGATCTAGTTTTGAACGACCTGGCCTCGTCATTTTATTACTCCCAATTTAATATAATGTCTACTCGTCGTCAAATGGAAACCACACAACATGAAAAAAGGGATTTGATACCCGATATGCTGCCAGAATGGCCATTCTCTCAACCCTCTGGAAGAATGTTTGGTTGCAACATGGGTGGCATTTGTTTGTTCTTTAATAACAAATTATTCTTTAATGGGGATCAAGATCGTAAAGGAGTTGGCGTGCTTCCCTCATGCATCTCCTATTTCACAAACAAACAACAAACATAATCGGCTAAAGTTTAGGAGTTTATTTAACCATTTTTCCTAAAAATAACAGCATTCTCATCAAATATGCTAGTAATGATTCAATTAAATAAAATACTATAAAACTAAGCCTAACCTATACGGTCAACCTACCCTGCAGCATAATACGACAGGGTGTGGAATAGGAATTTCGAGACCCACCAAAAAGTAAGCCACATGGGCTGGCCCTGCTAAGGGGGTAGCGCTAGCCTACCATTATTATTTAAAAAATTTTAATTCTCCGATTCACCTGCCATAATCCCGAACGCAATAAATAGTAAATCATAAAAACCCTAAATCTTGATTCCATAGCCCAACCTCTCCCAGTCTCACCGTCTACCCATTTCTTCCTTGCCATTTCCCTCTATCTCCCTCACAAACAACCAACAACAACACCAAAACAACTTTTTCAACGCCGCCCTTTGACGTAGATTCAACCTTGGTGAGCAGTGACACCTTATGGCTAAAGTAAGATATTCTCTTGTCTTGTTGGTGTTAGTTATTATCTTTTATATATTTGTTTTCAATTTCTTGTTGTTGATTTCGTTTTTGGCTTAGATAAGTGTACTATGCATTTATGTTACGTTGTTGATGTACTTATTTCATTTGTTTCACATTATATTTGTGTTGATGTGGCTTGCTTTGCTCTAATTTTTAAAATTTTATTTTTCATTTTATTTTCTTTTCAAAAAAATTATCAGTGGGCAAGGTGGGTTGAGGTTTTTAATAAACATGCTCTAATAACTTAATAAATTTGTTTCTGGTTTGACAAATCTATAATAGTAAGTTTATAGATCTACATAAATGTCTCAATGAATATGTAGTAGTGACTTAATCGACTTTAAGCTCTTTTTTTTTAAAAGCGACATTAAGTTCATTTAAAATTGAAAATAAAAAACAAAATCAATATGTGTGTCATTTATTTTTAATAATATATAGTAATTTGAGGTTATATAATATATTTGAATATGATTTGAGTTCATATTGCTAATATGTTTCTTCTTCCCAATTTCCTTTTCTTGCACGTTGAAGAATGGAATGGTTTAAAACTTTAAACATTTGATCTAGTTTTGAACGACCTGGCCTCATCATTATATTACTCCCAATTTAATATAATGTCTACTCGTCGTCAAATGGAAACCACACAACATGAAAGAAGGGATTTGATACCCGATATATGCTGCCAGAATGGCCATTCTCTCAACCCTCTGGAAGAATGTTTGGTTTCAACATGAGTGGCATTTGTTTGTTCTTTAATAACAAATTATTCTTTGATGGGGATCAAGACCGTAAAGGAGTTGGCGTGCTTCCCTCGTGCATCTCCTATTTCACAAACAAACAACAAACATAATTGGCTATGACTTAACAACTAAATGTCAAACACCCCTAAGAGTTTCCCAAATAAGGTATCTATAGAATTGAAATGAAGATTACATATAAAGATTTCAAGTTTTTATAAATCTAATAATATTCAAAGAAATGAAGGGATGCAAGTATTTTTTTATATAAATAAATTACAGCATTCTCATCAAATAATAACATTCCCATCAAATATGCAAGTAATGATTTGATTAAATTAAATACTATGAAAATAAGTCTAACCTATTGGGCCAGCCTACCTTGCTGCATAATACAGCAGGGTGTGTATTAGGAAATTTCAGACCCGACAACAAGTAAGACACATGGGCTAGCCCGGCTAAGGGGCGAGCTAGCCTGACATTATTATTTAAAACTTTTTAATTCTCCAATTCACCAGCCCTAATCCTAAAAGAAATAAATAGTAAATACTACAAACCCTAAATCCCAATTCCATTGCTGCACCTCTCCCCCTCTCACCGTCTACCCATTTCTTCCTTGCCATTTCCCTCTATCTCCCTCACAAACAACCAACAACAATATTGAAATAACTTTTCCAATGCTGCCCTTTGATGTAGATTCAACCTTGGTGAGCAGTTACACCTTATGGCTAAACTAAGATATTCTCTTGCTTTGTTGGTGTTTGTTATTAGCTTTTATATATTTGTTTACAATTTCTTGTAGTTGATTCTATTTTTGTTATAGATAAGTGTATTATATATTTATGTTGTTGCTTATACTTATTTCATTTGTTTCACATTATATTTGTGTTGATGTGGCTTGCTTTGCTCACAAGAAGAGATGTTACGCTCATAGTATAAATAGTAAACCTTGTAGTAGAAGGAGTATACGCTGAACATTCTATACTGAAACTATAGCAATATAATCGATTCACTTTCCTAATATACTCCAGTAGCATATTTACTATCAAACATAAAACATTTTATCAATAAAAAGAAACTTACGTCATCTACTATCAACCTACCCAGAATATCTAGGTATTTAGACTTCTTATCATAAGTGCGCCTAATGATACGTTTATTGAGAATTTTGCTTCACTAACACATTAGAGAAAAATTCATTGGCAAAGGGTCGACCTCTGATAGAGGATGAGAAATTTTTCCCCCTTTCTCCATGGGAACAAGTTGTATCAAAATTAAAGTTAATACAGAAATCAAAGCAAATGCATAAATAGAGGAGAAAAAATTGAAAAATTTTCAAACATAACTAATAATTAAAATACTAATGATAAGTGCTGATTTGTCTATATTTTCCCACTTTCACTAAGTCATTTTGTTTATAGATCATTCCAAGTTTCATGAGAATTAGTGTTTATTTGTCTTATTTTGTAAGGAGTATGAGTTGGAAAGCATTGAAGCAAAGATGATCATTTTCATGCATTTTGGTGGGCATTGGAGTCAAATGAAGACCAAATATGAAGCTATGGAGATGAATGTAACACTCCCAAGAAAGCCTAAGAGTGGTATTTTCAATGGTGTTGGTCATTTGGGCAAACCAAAACAAAAGAGAAGCAAAAGATCAAAGTGTTGCAATTATCGCATTGCACGTCGACGTCTTAATATTTTGACCATATCTCGACATAGAAAAGTCCAAATGAATTGATTCTTGAACCATTGGAAAGAAGACTCGAAGGGCTACAATTTTCATGAAGACAACAAAGTCTAAATCAGAAAGGGAAAACAGTCAAAATCAGCCTGCAAGTCGGATCTTCGTCGTAGGAGAATTCTCGACGCGTCGAGAATTATCCTAGACGTGTCGAGAATAGGCAGAATGCCTCCTTTTTCGGTCGAAATTAGCTTGATGCATCGAGCCAAGGCCTCGACGCGTCGAGGACCCCAGATATGCAAATTTTCAGCACGCCCCTGCTCCTATTTAAGTGGGTTTTCACTCATTTCTCCATGGTTCCGACCCATCTTAGAACCCTAGCTATTTTCTACTCTTTCTATTCATATTTTAGGGTTAGATTAGACTTATATTTAGGTTATTAAACATTTTGGAAGCTTGCATTGTAGCATTTAAACTTGGGCTTCAAGGATTTCATATCCATTTTCACTAGATAAGTTCTTCTACTCTTTATTTCATTTCTTGCAATTTACTTTCTTGTTTTATTGCTTTGATCTTTTATCTTGTGTTTGTTATGAAATTCATTGTTGATTATGAATCTTTTGATATTTTTATTATGATTATGTGTGATTAGTTCTCCCTGGAGGTAGGTAGGGATGTAGGCTAGGTATTTGATGGATGATTTTGAATTGGTTAAGGAAAGTTGAGACATGACTTTGATGTTGTTGATTGACATGATTATTTGAGTCCCGGTTAGGGAATGACAACCTAGCCTAAGTTCAAGGAGTTGATCAACCATGCTTGACCTTTGGGAAAAGGGGAGTGTGTGATGTTAAGAACACCAAGTGTTTGATGAAATGCCTCTTAGACATTCTTGAGTCATGGAAATGTCCTTGAATCTTCTAGGAGTGTGGGATGACCTTGGGAAAGGCTTCCCTATTGTTATATGGCATCTATCATCTTTTGGTCCCCAATTTGGTTTCACTATTTTGACCTACCTTTAGTTCCTATTTACCTCACCTTTCTTATTATTTGTTTTCATTATAGTGTGTTGTTTGATATTGTGTTTGTATCCAAATCAATCCTTCGGTTTGGCTAGATTTCCATGAGGAACATTAGTATCTTATGCTTGGAACACTAGAGCTCTACTCCTATCGCCAATCCTTGTGAGAACGATATCCGGTGTAAGGATACCCTCTTATACATCCACTCACCCAAAAGACTACTCCATCAACTAAGAACAAATTGTTCTCTTTTTTTTAGACTCATCATAAAATCAATGAAAGAAAGTGACAAAGAATAATAACAATACCTGAATTAGTGGGAACAAATTGAACAAACTTATCCATTACATCTGCAAAAGATTGTGTATTCCGGATGGTATAGGATGAGATATTATTCTCCCTTGTTGAGCATATAATATATAAACATAAATGTGCAGTTCAATTATCAACTTAGGCTTTTAGTTGGATGGAGCATATGCTTCAATTTGGTATCAGGGCTTGGAGCCCATCAAAATCAATGGGCGGGGGCTTAGCCTTTTAGTTGAGATGGAGGCGTGTTGAGTATATAATATATAAACATAAATGTGCAGTTCAACTATAAGCTTAGCCTTTTAGTTGAGATGGAGCTTTAATTTCCCTTTCTCCTTGGGAAGGAATAGTCTCTTGATTTTCTATTGAAATTAAAATTAATACAAAAATCAAAGCAAATGCAAAAATAAAATTGAAAAATTTTCAAACATAACTAATACCTAAATTACTAAGAACAAATTGTTCTCTTTTTTCATACTCATCATTTTGCTTCATTCCTTCTTTGGATGGCGCCCCTCCACCACTCTCCATTGCTGGACATATAAAATGAAAATCAACCAATAATAAATAGATTTAAAAAATGCAAAATATTCAACACAACCCACCGTTGAGAACACAAAGGTCACTCCGATCCACTCCAATTCTTTGAACATTTCATCATAATTTGCACGTTTTCTGCATTTGTTGATATTATATTTGGTGAAGTCTTTACCCTTAATTAGGCCCACGATGTTTAATGACATGCAAATCAATTTTATCGTGCAATGCATTTTGGCTCCCAATTGGAATTCCAAATTACATTGGAGATAAATGGGGGTAAACACGTGTCAAGCACATTAAGGAGATTGAAGCTTTCTTATGTTTTTGGTGAACTAGTGAATACCTATTGTGTATTTTCAAATGTCACATGACTTTATCTTCATAATCTATATCTATACTATATATAAAAGTATTATCCTCCTCCCAAAGTTTCCCGCCCAAACTTAGGGGCATTTTATTTAAAATATTGATTTTATTAATTAATTAATTTATTGATTATTTATTAATTTATTTATTGATTATAAGGTAAATTAGATGAACAATTATTTTGGGTAAATTATTGATTATATTAGTTAACCATATATATTTTCATAAATTTAGTAGTCAATTATTATTGCATATTATTATTATTTATTTATTATATTAGTTCTCCTCCTCCTGTTATCTCTCTCCCCGCCGATAGGAGAAGAAGATGATGAAATGGCAACAACGGGAGGAACCTGTCGTGCAATTTGGCGAGGGTCTGGATGAACAGCCCCTTATGGTGGCGTGTTTGGACTCGGAGGGGTCGAGGAAGGAGAGCACACGGTAGCCGCCGGTGAACTTAGTCGACGCCATGTATGTACCTGCGAAGATATCCCTCTTCTCCACCTTGGACGCGTCGAACAGGATGGGAAAGCTAACCGAATCAAGCAAAACCACAACCTTTGGGTTTTTGGCTATGAACGGACCAGGTGGCATGTTGCATCTAAACACACTGGATTTATACTTCTCCTTTCTGCTTCTCATCAGCGCCTTGGTTGTAGAAGAAATCGTAGCGGTCGGCGATGGGCCCCAAGAACGGTAATCCGTAGCCGCCGGGGATTTCCCAGAGGGGGAGGTTCTTAGAGTTATCGGACGTCATTTTTGTTTAGCAGGTGACCGGCCGGCGGAGGCAGATGGAATATAATACTCTACAATGAAGAAGAAGAAGAATCACTACTGGGGAGGAATTGAAGATAACAGTAGAATTTATTGCAAGATTCAAGAAAGAAATAATGCTACAATATATTTATGCATGTTTTAATCTTGATTAAAAATTATTATTTTTCTTTACAATCTAATTTTATAAGAATCCTGTAAAGAATCACATGATGATAACATGTTGTGGTTCATTCATGTTTTAACTCTCCTCTCCTCCCCAGATGAGAGGCGAACAACGACGACGGCGGATCTGCGACGGTGGCGAGTTCTCGTCCTCCGGTTATCTCTCCCTGCTGGTCGGAGAAGAAGATGATGAAATGGCAGGTAATGTTTTCTTCTTTTTATTATTTTCTTATTATTATTATTATCATTATTATTATTATTATTATTATTATTATTATTATAATAATAAGAGAGGAAAGAAAGAAAGAAAAGAAAAGGAAAAAAGAAGAATGGAACGTCGTAAGAAGAAAGAAAAGAAAAGGAAAATAAAAAGAAAAGGAAATGGGTGTTGATAAAGATGATGGTGATGTTTGTTTTATTATTATTATTATCCTGGAATAAGAAAATTTTCATAGAAAGCCTCTGGGATGGAAGGCGCCAAGGAAAAGAAACAGGAAGAACCAGAAGAAAAATGTTACTGGTGGAAGTTATGTAGAGCACGCGACCGCAAATTAAAGCATTTTCTATCTCCTTAACTAAGTCTTCGAATTCTGTAAACTTATTAAATTTGTGAAATTCACTTCTACTGTGATTCACTGCCTCTTCAAGCTTCCCAACCTGTGCAAGGAAATCAAACACTTTAAATTATTGTAGCAGCTCAACCGTAACTGAGTTATATTCTTAAAAAAAAATAGGAAACAAAGAAAACTATTAAAAATAAATTAATTAATTAATTAATTGTTCTTTTAGAAAAAACATAAACGGTTTCCCTACACCATTTTTACTTCAACACAATTCGCTTTTTCTTTGTTTGGGTCCATTCCCATGAAGTGCTTTATTGGGATCTAAAGAAAAAAATAGGGTCATTCGGAGTAATCAAGTTTTTTTGCTTACCTATTCTGTTAAGAGTATAATAATAATAATAATAATAATAATAATAATAATAATAATAATAATATAATACTTCGTAGTAATAATCTAAAACTATAAATATAATTTCTCTAATATTTCTCTTATATTAATAATATAATAATAATAATATTTCAAAACTCTTAATATAACTTCCTACTTAAATTTTCCTATTAAATCCGTTTATAACGGTAATTACAAATATAGAATATATCTATACTATCTATACTATATATAAAAACAATATCTTCCTCCAAAATTTTCCACAATTTTAAATCAAACCACAATTAAATCATAAATCTTTCACAATTTTAAACAATGAAACGGAAATACTTCAATATTAATATTCTACATCATCAATAGTAAAAGTAAATTAAAAATGGAAAGGAAATATTTCAATAATAATAGTCTACATCATCAATAGTAAATGCATATTTTAAATTTTAAACAATAATATAGGTAAATTAAAAATGGAATGAAAATATCAGTGCATCTATTATTCTAATTGACTAATTAACTGAAAAAAAAAAAAAGAATAATCGACTAAAAATGAATCTATTATTACTAATTGACTGAATATATAAAAGGAAATGAATATTAATAATAGACTACAAATAAAAAATATCCATAATTGACTAAAATAAAAAAGGAAAATGGTCAAATCATTGCATTTTAATTAAAAAAGGAATGGAAA
>CM008336.1:24570034-24580484 GCA_002525835.2 Ipomoea batatas | reverse complement strand
AGCGTGTTGTAGAAAGGTGTGTTTTAATCCGTCCTCTGGTGCATTTTAATACTTTGAATGATGTGTATTTTAACATATATTTTCTAATAAGTGTTATAGTGCATGTTTATAATCTAGGAGATTTTCAACGAGTGAAATTGTGCATTTTAACACACCTACATAGAATAGTTCATATTTTAGCACATGTTTTCTAATATGTGTAAATAGTGTATACTTATAATCTGACATCATTATCAATAAAAACCTTACACTAAATAAATTACAACCGATTACAAAACAAAATACGCAATAATAACATGTATAAAAATATAAAAGTGAATTTTTTTATAGGTAATAAGCATACATTTTTATAAAAATATAAATATCATTATTTGTAGAGGCATAAAAAATCTATAGTCGAATTTTGTAATTGCATCTAAAATTATAAAGTGAAGAAATCATTTGCAATTTGTCATAAAAATTATAGTAATAGTAATAGTACGTAATAATGATAATGATGATGATGATAATAATATAGAAGAAAGAAATGAAAAAAAGGAAGACAGAGGTGACAAAAAAAAAGAAAAGAAGAAGAGCAAGGAGGGAAAAGAAAAAGAAAAAAGGAGGGGAAAAATGAAAGGAAGAAAGAAGTGGGAAAGAAACGAACGCGAAGAAAGAAAGAAGCTGGGAAAAAAAGGCCACAAGCAGGAATTGATTTCACGACCTTGTGCACTGTTCATCTGAATTACTGTTCACCTGTCTATTCCATTCCTCCATTTGGAGAGTTGGAAGAATGAAGTTGAGAATGAAATTAGAAGAATAAATTTAGTAAACAACTTCTCCAATTTTTTCTTTTCTCACTTCTCCAATTCTCCATTTTTTTTTTAAAAAAAATCCTCTAGTTTTCCAAGTTGCTAAACAACCCCATAATCATTTATACACTGCCCCGCTGCTATCAATATGTTCAAATCTACATACAGATTTCAAATGGAAGGATACAGACCATGGGAAAAAGATACACACTACTGGAAAATATTAAAAAAAAAATAGCTCTAGGAGAAATAATAAGAAATTAGATGTCAAAGACCTTGTGGTTTAGTGGCACCCGGTGTCCCGGTTTACACTCCTACATGGATGATGAGAGTAGATTCGAGCCTCAGTGGAGGCAACTGTTGACTCTTTGTGTGCTTAACTATGTTGAGAAACTAGCTATGAGCGGCCTTCAACAGGGCTTATGAGTGTTAGGACTCCTACTTTAGACTAGTTCTTTTTCTATTCAAACTCTGTAGCTAGTATATATTCTCTCTGGTATCATTCACTAGGTTATTTTTTCTGATGGCCGCTAATGATGGTTCTGCCGGTGTTTCTTCCGAGCAGACCGTTTTAGATTCGGTAGCTCTTTCAATCCCGACTTCCTTGTCGTCGGCTCATCATTTTGTGAGCATTAAGCTCACTTATCGGAACTTCTTATTATGGCATGCACATATGGTCCCGTTTTTACGAGGTCAGAACCTCATGGGGTTCGTCGATGGGACCGTTCTCGCACCTCCGGCCACCTTACCCGTCACTGCCGGTGAGGTCTCTTCCCATGCGGCGGCGGTGAATCCAGCCTATGGTCCTTGGCAGCAGCAAAATCAAGCAATTCATTCCATGATTATTGCGTCGCTGACTGAGGAGGTTATGCCTCTCGTTCTCGGTAAGTCGACTTCCCGCGTCGCTTGGTGTGCGATTGAGTTGGCGTTGGCGTCGGCGTCTCGGGCTCGGTCAGTTCATCTCCTCGGCCAATTACAGACCTTGCAGCAAGGAGATGCGTCGGTGGCAGACTTCCTTGGGCATGTGAAGGTGCTGCTAGAAGATCTTGTGCTTGCTGGCCGACCGGTCTCCGATGACAGGATGAATATTTATGTGTTTCGGGGTCTTCGAGCCGAGTTCCAGGCGTTTGCAGCGTCCTTGGCGTCACGCCCCAGCCCCATCCAGTGATTAGTCTGGTGGAATTGTCGCTTCCGACGCTGGTTCTAATTAGGGATGATGATAAAGAAGCATGGCTAAATCTTCCCGATCCAGCCAATGTCCGAAAATCTCCAAGCCCATCCAGTGAACCCATTCGCATATAAGCCGAATCCTCTTACCCCCAAAGGCCGCCACCATGTTGGCCTGTTGGGTTGGAACTGATCCTTTTCAAATAGAGCTGGTATTTCTACAGCATAGTATCAAAAGTCCATATGTTATTATAACAACGTCCAAAAACCCAGTATGTATATCTTCATAAGAAATCTCCATACAAATCAAGCTACATTATTATTGATCACACTTTTAATTAGAGTTTATTACCGAAATGGTCCCTCGACTATTGCGAAATTACCAATTTGGTCCTCAACAATTTTTCGAACCCAATTAAGTCACTCGACTTTGAAAATTTTAACCAATTTGGTCCTCTGTTTATTTTACCGTTAAAATTAGGACCAAATTGGTAATTTTGCTATAGTCAAGGGACCAAATTGGTAATTTTTCTATAGTCAAGGGACCAAATTGGTAGTTAATTTTTCACTGAAATAGTCCCTTGACTATAGAAAAATTACCTATTTGGTCCCTTGACTATAGCAAAATTACCAATTTGGTCCCAATTTTAAAAGCAAAACAAACTGAGGACCAAATTGGTTAAAATTTTCAAAGTCGAGGGACTTAATTGGGTACGAAAAATTGTCGAGGACCAAATTAGTAATTTTGCAATAATCGAGGGACCATTTCGGTAATAAACTCCTTTTAATTATTTGTGGTATTAGCTCACATCTGGAGATGGCTTGCAATGTTTTCTCGGGTAAGCCCATCAACGTTAATCAAGTCAAGAATCCTTTTAGGTACGTTTGTTACGACTCTAAATTTGGCCTATATTTTTGGCCTTGAATTTGGCTGAGTAAGCCATGGATTGGCGTGGTAATTAATGGGCATTTGCCATGGCTAAATCGTGAAGAGGGAGCGGTTTAGAAGTTAGCCGCAGTGTTAGTCGGTTAGCTAAGTCGCGGCCACGTTGATGGTGCGTTGCTCGGACTCGGCACGGACACAGTCCGTGACGGAAGTACGCGGAGGCACAGCGGAGTTTGAAGACGGTGCAAAGCGGTTCGAGACTTTGGTGTTGGTCTAGGTGCGATTGACTAAGAGTCGGTTGGAGTAAATTGGCGCAGGTATCGTGTGTTGGTTTGCTGTCTGGATCAATGTGGCCGAACTTAGGCGCATTAATGCGAGAAGGCTCGGTGCGGTGTAGACTTAGCCGGACCGTTGCGGAAAATGCAGAGCGCGGACCAAGTAGTTGGGCGTGACGCGAAGCAAGCATGCTAGTGCGGAGCAGCATGGGCGCGGCTCAAGGCGGGCAGCCTTGGCGCGGACTTTTGCAATGAAGTGGTGCGAGACCGCGGACCAAGTGTGAGCAAGTTGCGGACCTGGTGGCCGGAGCGGTGCGAACTGCTTGGCGGTTGAGCAGATCAAGGAGGAAGTTCCACAAGCATGTGAGCTGCATGTGAGGCGGTTCAAAGGCATGTGCAGAGCATGTGATGCGATTCCAAACGTTGTGAGGTGGCAACGTTTGATTGGCCGTGCAGTTTTGCTTGTAAGTTGTAACTGTCCTAGGGCTATAAATAGCCTTCTTTGTATTCATTTTTGTTGGTTCAGTGTTGCGAGTATAGCATAGGGGTGTGCTGTAAACCTGAGCGGAGCCTTTATACGTAGGCAGCCTTGTCGGCAGGTATGGGACTACTCGGCAAGTCGCCTAGGTGCTAGGTGCGAGTTGTGAGTGTTGGTCGGCTAAGGGCTTGGCCGACGGGTGAGTCTTGTATATTGATTCGGCTTTGGGAATAATATATGTGGTCTTCGCACTAAAACCTTGTGTGTTGGCTCACGTTTATTTACTATGTTGCTTGGAACTTTTTCCCTTGATATCTGACCGACGTTGGCTAAGGTTGCAAACCAGTCCACTGTATGGTTTGTGAAAGCTGTCTGCCTTGTGTTAAGGCAGGCCGTACGTGGGTGTTCGGGTTCGAAAAACTGCCCCTTATCAATTGGGCTAATTTTCGAACCCGAAAACCCACATTCGGCTTACCTTAACCCAATGCAGTCAGCCTACACAAACCAGGCAGCAGACTGATTTGCAACCTTTGCCAACGTCGGTCAGATTTCAAGGGAAAACGATCCAAGCAACATAGTAAATAAACGTGAGCCAAACACGACAAATTATGCTGTGTGGACCTGGGTCTAAAACTACGTCGTTTTTGTCTTTTTTTTTTTTTAAATTAGTAAATATATTGTTGAATATAGAGTTGTCCAAAAATGTGTGAATGTAAAGGTTTCAAAGTGTGAATGTAGAGTATAGAAATCGTGAATGTAGATTTATGATTGTGTGAATGTAGAGTTGCCCAGAAATGTGTGAATGTGGAGGTTTCAAATTGTGAATATGGAGTATAGAAATCGTGAATGTAGAGTTATGCATATGTGAATCTGTAATAGAGTTAAGAAGTTATGTTCTAGCAACTTGTAGCCCTGTAATGTGTGAATGTGGAGTTCTCAAGTTGTGAATGTGGAATATAGGACCTATGAATATAGAGTTTTGAATGTGTGAATGCATAACAGTGGTAATATAGTTACTAAACATATAATCCTGTAATGTGTGAATGTGGAGTTTACAAATTGTGAATGTAGAGTATAATGTATGTGAATGTAAACCCAGGTGGACCTGGGTCCACGGCATAACAACACACAAGGTTTCAGTCCGAAGACCACATATATTAATCCCAAAGTCGAATCAATATACAAAGACTCACCCGTCAGCTAAGCCCTTAGCCGACCAACACTCACAACTCGCACTTAGCACCTAGGCGGCTTGCCGAGCAGTCCCATACCTGCCGACAAGGCTGCCTAGCCACAAGGCCTCGTTCAGGACCTAGACAGTACGCACAGTACCTCTCTCGCCTAACTCTGTTCACTCACACAATGAAATGAAATACAAGGAAGACTATTTATAGGCTACGGACGGTTACTGACCAACCGCCTAGTCACATGCTCCGCACATGCACTTGAACCGCCTCCCACATGCATTGCACATGCCTTAAGCCAACCGCCATCACATGCCTTGCACATGCTTGTGGAACTTCCCCCTTGATCTGCTCAACCGCCCAACCGCCAAGCAGTTCGCACCAAGGATCACCAGACGCGCACCGCTTCGACTACCTGGTTCGTAACTTGCTCGCACTTGGTCCGCGGTCTCTCACCACTTCGTTGAAAAAGTTCACGACAAGGCTGCCCGCCCTGAGCAGCGCCCATGCTGCTTCGCACCAGCACGCTTGCATCGCGTCGCGCCTAACTACTTGGTCTACGCTCCGCATTTTCCGCGACGGTCCGGCTGAGTCTACACCGCACCGAGCCTTCTCGCACCAATGCGCCTAAGTTCGACCACATTGATCCAGACAGCAAACCAACGCACGGGACCTACAGCAATTGACTCTAACTGACACTTAGTTAATCGCACCGAGACCAGCGCTAAAGTCTCGAACCGCTTTGCACCGTCTTCGAACTCCACTGTGCCACTCTCAGCCACAACGCACTAGAACCCAAGTTCGTCGCGCTACGAACTCACCAAGGCCCTCCGCGTACTTCAGCCTCGGACCGTGTCCGAGCAATGCACCATCAACATGCCTGCGACTTAGCTAACCGACTAACACTGCGGCTAACTTCTAAATCATGCCCTCTTCATGACTTACCTGTAGCAAAAACCCATTGCCACGCCAAATCCATGGCTTACTTAGCCAAAATCAAGGCCAAAACCATAGGCCAAAATTAGGGTCGTAACAAACCACCCCCACTTGAGAAGGTTGACGACCTTGTCAACAACTCAACATACCCGCTAAACCCTTAAGCGTTATCGGCTTCCCATACATTAGTTCCTAACAACAGAACTAACCCACCCCATACGATTGACATCCCCAATCATTTAGGCACACTATCTAAATTTACAAATTTTACAAGAGGGAAAAGTTAAACAACGAAATTTAGATAGTACATGACACCAATTTAAGTGTGGCGTTCCCATGGTGCCATCCGTCCCGTTCCACAGCCAATATACCCGCACCGGCTCGTACCAAGCCCGCTTGATACCCACGTTGATTCAACACTACAGCGCCCAGCAACCAGCCACACGTACTACGCAGTTTACGTTCCCAAGTCCGTGCACATGGACACAGCACGCCATCGCGACTTGTCCACACCCGGCCAAGGCCACTCGACAGGCCTCGCCTCATGCCAAGTCCAAACCCCTCCCGACACTCGTGCTGCCCAATGAAACAACACCCCTCACATTGAGCCGCAACAATAACTCAATTAGTTAGGCCAGTATCGGCATCATTTGCCGCACGCAACACCCCCACAAAGGCAGCACGCCCTCGAACAAGCGCCACTGTCCGAGCCATCAGCGACCCACGGGAAATTTTCATGGTATAATCAATATTTTAAGTAATCACTACTATAACTTAAATTAACATAATCCGTATATAGCATTTTGTCATTATTTAATTAAGTAAAAAATGATTGTAATTTCAAATTTCAAAACAAAAATATTTGTTTAGGATGAGCGGGAAAACAACACTTCTGTTTTAATATATACATACATACATACATACATATATATATATAGGGGCTGGATCCAATGAGATCACCCAATAAGATGAGATGATGAGATCCCATCTTAGCCATCAATAAACTAAGAATGAATGGTTATGATTAATATTACAATATTATTTATAATAGGCTAGAATAAAAATAAAAGGATATAGTTGTAATTTGATTTTAATCTATAATAAAGGAAATTAGTGTAACATGGTAATTGGCATATATTAAGGACTCCTAATCATGGTAACCCAGTAAAAGTTATTGTGTGATCATTTTATCTGAATGTAACACATAAGTCAAAAGAAAAGGAAACGAAATTCTCACAGCCAACAAAGAGACCCCATGGCCAGCAGCAAGACGGGTATGTATGTAAGAAAATGGATATGTTGAGTTTTACAATGGCTCGCGGTGTGTGCGTCCGAGGGTCATGGTGTGTGCATGGGTCTGGATAATTTGTGGTTGGGCACTGTATGCTATATGCAAATTACATTATGTAATTTTGCGTCCATTAATGGAGTTAGTGGTGGTTGGTTTTATGATTTTTGCTGATAACTGTATGCATTAATGGTATACCCGGATGGTAAAACCCTAATTGGCGGTAGTGGAATATGTAGTTTAGGTTTAGTTGGTGTGTGCGCTATAGGTTGATGGTGTGTGCATACGACTGGGTAGTTTATGCTTGTTCGGAGGTTCTTTTATGCGAATTACATTATACTATTTTTCGGTCTCCATATGGAGTTTTTCATGTTTGATTTTGGTATTTGATTGGTAAGGGTTTGCATTAATGTTATAGCGGGTGGAAAGGCCCCAATTTACAGCGTTGTAATATAAAATTCATGTTGATGTGGTGTGTGCGTGCGTGAGTGGTAGCGTGTGCATAACTCTGGAATTGTAATATATATTTTATGTTCGACGAGGGCTAATAGCGTATGCTGACACCGAATTAGTGTGCGTGCATAACTCTGGAATTGTAATAAATATTTTAAGTTAGGAGTAAGCACTAAGGTGTTTGGATTTGTGAGAATGGTCGTGTACGTTATTTTTTGTTTTGATTTAGCATTCTGATTTAATGCACAGACAGTAGAAGGTAATTGCACAGACCGAATTAGAGTTAAGTGTTGTTGTGCACAGACAACTACACTGACCTACACAGGGAGCCACAGTAAATAATTAGTTCATGTTAACCGTTGGGAAATAACCTTTTATGAGATCGAAGTAGTGTGCGCGTATGCACCTCAGCGTGTGCATGTTCTTGGTATTACAGTTTGGTCTCCATATGGAGTTTTTCATGTTTGATTTTGGTATTTGATTGGTAAAGGTTTGCGTTAATGTTGTAGCGGGTGGAAAGACCCCAATTTACAGCGTTGAAATATAAAATTCATGTTGACGTGGTGTGTGCGTGCGTGAGTGGTAGCGTGTGTATAACTCTGGAATTGTAATATATATTTTATGTTCGATGAGGGCTAATACCGTATGTTGACACCGAATTAGTGTGCGTGCATAACTCTGGAATTGTAATAATTTGTTTAAGTTAGGAGTAAGCACTAAGGTGTTTGGATTTGTGAGTATGGTCGTGTGCGTATTTGTTGGTTTTGATTTAGCATTCTGATTTAATGCACAGACAGTAGAAGGTAATTGCACAGACCGAATTAGAGTTAAGTGTTATTGTGCACAGACAGCTACACTGACCCGCACAGAGAGCCACAGTAAATAATTAGTTCTTGTTAACCGTTGGGAAATACCCTTTTATGAGATCGAAGTAGTGTGCGCGTATGCACCTCAACGTGTGCACGTTCCTGGTATTACAGTATAGCTATTATGGCATGTGTACTTTATCCATGGAATCTTATATAAATAGGTGTGTGTAGTTCAGTGGTCTGATGAACACACCTGCATGTGCACAGGTAACACCATATGCACCATATCTCAAACATATGTGATTATTAATAGAGATCATCATATCTCAAAAATCACTACAGTAAATTCCTCATATAGTAGTAATCATGTACACACTAATTTCCTAATATGTAACCACAGACATAGGCGCGTGGGTCGTCGGGCACTCGGGCTCGGGCGTGTGCAAAAGTATAATTGTATTTGTGTCTTGATTGTGGTTCTTTTTTGGCGCGTGTGCCCGATATTGATGATTTGTGCAACTGTGTTTGGATGTACTAGGTGCGTAATAGGGGGTTTGGTTTTAAGTAATTGCAGTAGGTACGCGAATGTTCATTTAGGGTTCTCTTAATATTTAACGACACATACACGACTAGTTTGGTTTGTTTCTTGCGAAGCGTGTGCATTTTGCATGGGTTGTGTGTGCAAAAGTCTTAGTAGGCTATGAAGGGTTTGAGATGTTTTGTTTTGCGCAGAACTTTTACTTTGTTTGTGATGCGTAGGTGAGCGCATTTGTGAAATTAGACATGTGCAATACTATGAGACTTGTCTGTGGATGCGTGAGCGCATTTGCTCGGAACTTGTAATTTGTTTCTAATGAGTAGGTGTGTGCTTGTGTGGTGTAGGGCGTGTGCAAAGTCTGAATAGTGTGTGCAATCATTCATTCACACACTCAATAACTCCAGCACAAACAACTCACCACCAAAGAACTATTTTAAAACATAACTCAAAACTATTAAAATAGCAACCTGGACACCACAACTTATTGAGTCCTAAGTTTTTAACAATTTTATACTTATACATGTGTTAATTTTTCATTCCTTTCTTGTTTAGTTGTAAATTAAAGAACTTGTTAAATTTTGAAATTTAAATTTCTATATCTAATGCTAGTTAAATTGATGCAAATCACTCTTAAATTAAAGAATACATGTCTTTTCTAAGCTGCATGCTTAAATTTTATACTTGTAGCACTTGTCTCAAGCATTCACGCACACACCCAATAACTCCAGCGCATACATCTCACCACCAAGAACTATTTTAAAAACAATTGTACTTGGTAATCAAACAAGAAAAAAAAATTGAAAACAAAAGGCGCGTGGTAATCAAACAATTGTGCCCACATATTCCACTTGCACACTTATGGTGATCATGCCGTTCGAGATGATATCCAACATTAGAATCTCACTTGTGAAATACCTCCTTAGTCCTTGCAAACACTTCAATGTACGTCTCAATGTGCCGCATTGCAAAAATAATGCACGCACAGAATGAGTCAACTACAAACACTATACAACATGGATTCACTGTGCACAAACCATTTACACGTGAAATGACAAATATGGTAAAACCTAGTTTGCACAGACATAGCTTAAAAAATCAACGCACATACTACAAACCATTGATGCACACACATAAATAAAAAACTTTCATGGCAAACTCGTACAAAACAAAACATGTATAGTTCGGTAATTTAAACGCACACACTTCGCAACAGTGATGCACACACATTAATTAAACAGTAAAAATAACCATAAACGCACACACTTTGCCCATTATAGATATATTTCGCACAGAACACACACATCAAACAAGAATAATTCACACATGAAATAACTAACACCCTGCATAGCAAAGTCGGGAAAACATATCAGTGATATTCTTGAATGAAGAAATGAAGGGTTCCATCACAGTACAATAACTCAAAACGCAGTTGAAAAGATTCAAACTACATGCCCACTACTGTTTGGTGTAATAGTACCAGTAATATTTTACAGCTCCGATTCGACAGCATGTTTTGTTGCCATCTGTGCTATATTAAAAGATAAAAGAAGTTCACAGAAGGATGTAAAGGTGTACTGTTTTCACAAGGAACTTGGTTACAAAAAATTAGAATTAGGTTCTTGGCATCAGAATATGGAATTGCATG
>CM008336.1:24524870-24542815 GCA_002525835.2 Ipomoea batatas | reverse complement strand
GAGGTGTCATCACACTATATAATAGTTGCCGCTATATTATCTCTTCAAACATTATCTTATGTACATTTGTTAAAAGAGTTATTTCTACTTTTGGTCCCACGACTATGAAACCATTTTCACATTTGATCCATTACTATTAAAATTTTTAGATTTGGTCCCACGATTTTTAAATCCTTGCCACATTTAGTCTCCGGCTATTAAATTTTTCAGATTTGGTCCTACGACTTTTAAATCTTTATCACATTTGGTCCATTTAACCTAAATTTTAGTTATCGATGATAAAATTTTCGGATTTGATCGGGTGATTTTCTAATCCCAAAATTAACAACTAATCTCCCTTCTAATTAAATAAACTGTATTGTTTGTATAAAACATTCCGTGCTTGTAAATTTAAATTTGTAATACAATTTTAACATTATTAAAGTTTGTATATAATATTTGTATTCTATAATCATAATATCATTAATTCAACACCATATATAAACTTTATAAAGTTGATAAAATATATAGTTTGCAACTTTATTTAGTCCCATTGGGAAAAATCGAAGAAAGTGATTTGGTGAAAAAATAAGTTCAAGAAAAAAAATTTTAACTTTTAAGATAATTCACTTGCCTGAAAGTGTATTACTGATAACTAAAGTTTAGGTTGAATGGACCAAATGTGACAATGATTTAAAAATTATGTGACCAAATTTGAAATTTTAATAGTCGAGGACCAAATGTGGTAAGGATTTAAAAGTCGTAGGATTAAATCTAAAAATTTTAATAGTTAGGGACCAAATGTGACAAGAATTTAATAGTTGTGAGACTAAATCTGAAATTTTTAATAGTCAGAGACAAAATGTGAAAATCGTCCCATAATGATAGGACCAAAAGTGGAAATAATTCTTTGTTAAAACTAGGGATGAAAATTTTCTTTCTACTGTGTGGGGATTCCCGATCGACCTTCACTCAATTGAACGGGAATGAGAATAAAAATTTGGAAAATGAGAACAGGGATGGGAGTACCCCATTCCATCCCTAGTACATTAGTTTTAAAGAAATTTTATGTGTGTGTAATATGTTGGAAAATTGCACTAAAAATGGCATTTTAAGTGGCCATTTTGTAGTATAAATATATGTGGGTCCACTTTCGATTTTGGGTCGGGTTAAAGTGGATTCGGATTCTTCGTAGTTAGACGAAGATATTGATATATTATACGCTCAAAATGGATAATGGGTGAATGAGAAATTGATTCTCAAAGTAGACCCATTTGAGATGGAATTCAAGTGTGGAAAAGCTTATGTATCGTTGTCCCACATTGGTTGGAAATGAACATTTGCCCCACTATATATACAAGAGTCCTTTTATGACTAAGTAACTTGTATAGCATAGAGGCTCTCTCTCGCGTGCAGGGGATGCAAATCAAATTTCAAACTGAGTTTAAAAAGGCTTGACTCGTGTATGCGGGCACGAATGTCGTCCGAAAAATTGGCCGGCTGAGACGCAAACAGCGACTCGCCAACTCTGGCGACCTTTCACCTACTGGATCCGTTCGTAGGAATGACTCTTGGTATTACGGTTAATTCCAATCATTATTTTAGAGTTTATTTCTTAAAGGATTTGTTAGTCGGTGTAAATAGGCTGCTAGACTCTGGCGACCTTTCACCTACTGGATCCGTTCGTAGGAATGACTCTTGGTATTACGGAATTAATATGATTAATTCCAATCATTATTTTAGAGTTTATTTCTTAAAGGATTTGTTAGTCGGCGTAACCGTGTAAATAGGCTGCTAGTGGAGGGAGGTTACGAATGAGAATTAAATGCCAGATTTAATGCTATGATCCCATCCTCCACTATATATTCGTTGGTGAGCAGCTGATTTGGACATACAAGCTACACCGATCACACCTACGAAACACCTTCTCCCTCAAAACTCTGCTCATCCTTTCCTTCAAGCCATCTGCGTTCATCCCACGGTTTAGTTCACCGGGCTCCAAGTTTGTGTGCTCAAACGCAGGAGTCGTAGTACGTTTTATCCTGGGAAACCTAGACCGCAACGTTCCAGCACCCCGGGAAGCGGTATATAAGGTTTTAAGGAAAGTGGCAACGCGGCTCGTACTTACAACCACCCCAAGTTCGTCCTGTTCAACCCGTCATCTTGCAAGGCCACTCAACACAGCGTGGTTCCTTCGTCATTTGTAACTGTTTAATCCTACGTGGATTATTTCTTCTTTCCTTGTAATTTATTTTGTTCTTGTTTTCCAATTTCTTTGTATTTCCGATTGTCTGATATTCTCTAACATAATAATATATAGTGATGAAATATTTCAATATCAAATTAATATTTGAATTTGAAAATTAAAATTAAAAGTCTAATATATAAAAATTGTACTAAATTAGTAGCTTGGCTATATAGTTGATTGGATAAGGGATCCTCTAAAAATTTCTCAAGGGAAGGGTTTGAGAAAATTTTTCTATTAGAACAAGAAGTATACTCCCTGTCCGATTGTCATTCCTGAATATATAAATAAATACATACATCAATGCATAATGTGTGAGAGAGTGTATATTTTAAGGGGGCAAAGTTGAAAAACCATGTCAAATTATTAATGTTATCTTACAATATTTGAAGTGGAGAATGAAATCACATTACCTTACACATAACCCTAGATGTAGCAACAACGGCACATGCAATATTTTGATAGTCATCACTTAATTTGAACCAAATGATGCTATATAATATAACCATGTTGGCATGCATTACTTTAATAATCTTAAATACCTTAAATCAAATGCCTACAGCTTTTCATTGAAATGGTCATTCAGTTGAAGTTATATAACATTACATATAGAATGTAAGTATGATAAAATTATTCAACATTGTTTGGCTTAACTAATGTGATTGTTTTGATAATCTTATATTACTATATGTAGAATTTTGAGGTAATGTGATTATTGTACCACATCTTCTTAATTAGGTATAACAAAAACAACAACGGCAACGACGACGGCAGCGGCGACCACGACGACAACAACAAAATAATAATAATAATAATAATAATAATAATATTATTATTATTATTATTATTAATATTATTATTATTATTATTATTATTATTATTATTATTATTGGCTTGTGTGTAGTTTGTTAGTCTGTTTCCTATTTGTTGTTGTGGTTACCTTGAGTTTAGTAGGTTGTTGGCTTCACCTTGTACTATAAATACTTTCATGGTGTAATGTAAAATCCATCAGTTCTTCACTTATCTACATGGTATCAAGAGCTATTCGATCCAAACTATAATTTTTTTTCTCCTCCCTAAGCTTTCTTTTTCCATGGCTGCTACGGATGCAACTCCCATTAATCCTCTCCCTAATGCGGGTGATGCTGCAAATAATGAACATACTCTCCTTCCCAATCATATTCATCCAGTTCCTAATGTTGAAGGTTCTCATACCATTCCTAATACTCTTCAACCTGGACAACCACTAATTGTGGTTACGTTTCACAACACTCAAAAACTCACCTCCTCCAACTACCTTACATGGAAAATTCAGCTTGAAGCCATTCTTATTGGCTATGATCTTGAACATTTTATTTATGGCAGTAAACCCGTCCCAACTGCTACTATCACTGTGCAAGATCGTGAACTCCCCAATCCGGCGTATTCCACTTCGATACGCCAGGATAAGTTCATTTTTGGTGCTATAGCTGGTACTCTGTACTCAGCTATCAGGCCTCTCATTTCGAGTGCCCGGACTTCTCGCGAGGCATGGAATATCCTAGCAAATACTTATGCTCGCCCAACCCGTGGTCACATAAAGCAACTCAAGGATCAACTCAAGAATATCATCAAAGGCGGCTCCACAGTTACCGAGTACATGCACCAGATCAAAAGAGTTGTTGATGAACTTGCCATTTTAGGCAAGCCCATGGAACATGAAGATGTTACAGACAAGATTTTTGATGGTCTGGATTCTGATTACCAATCTATTATTGATGTTGTTAATGGACAGGACTCCATTATCTCCTTTGAAGAATTGCATGAAAAGTTAATCAACAAAGAACTTGCTCTACACCGTGCGGTTCCTCCTACCACTATTCCAGCTACTGCTCATCCCACTCAAACCCGACCAGCAAGCACCTTTCAGACTCGGCAACCCTCATATCCTCGCTTCACCAACAATTCATCTCGACCTGCTCCAAAACCCTTTCTTGGTTGCTGCTAGTGGTGTAATGTTCAAGGTCATGTTCTTTTTAATTGTTCTATCTTTCATGGCCAATACCCAAATGTTCAGTTTCCCCCTCGTCCTACACGTAAACAAGAGGTAAAACCACAGGCACATGTTGCTGCTACCTCATCAGTTCCACCCTCCTGGTTGCTCGACAGTGGTGCCTCCCATCATGTTACCACAGATCTTTCTAATCTTGCTCTTCACACACCATATGATGGTACATATGAAGTTATGATAGGGAACGATTCTGGTCTTCCCATCTCACATACTGGTTTTATCTCTCTCCCTTCTACATTTAAATCTTTTTCCCTTTCCAATGTTATATGTGTTCCCACCATGTGTCGAAATGTTATCTCTATTTCTCAATTTTGTCGTGATAATAATTCCCTTATTGAATTCTCACCCACTACCTTTTGTGTTAAGGACATTCAGACGGGGGCACCCCTCGTAACCGGACCATCTAAAAATGGATTTTATGAGTGGCCGACGTCTCCTACTTTCTCTTCTCAAGCCTTCACCACCATGGTTTGTGACAGCAATTGGCATCACCGCTTAGGTCATCCCTCCACTCCCATCCTCGACAGACTCTTGGTTCGTTTAGGCGTTCCTAATTCTTTTGCTCAGTCACATTGTAATGCCTGTCTTAGTAATAAAAGTCATAAGCTTCCTTTCACAAGCTCTAGTCTTACTACATTTGAACCGCTTGAGGTTGTGTTTAGTGATGTTTGGACTTCTCCATTATATTCTTTTGATAGTTATAAATACTACATTGTTTTTGTCAATCACTATACAAAATATATATGGTTGTATCCACTAAAGCGAAAGTCTGACACATATGATGTGTTTGTACACTTTAAGTCAATTGTTGAAAAGTTTTTTAATAGAACACTTCGAACCCTGTACATTGACAATGGTGGTGAGTACAAAGCCATGTCTTCTTTCTTAGCACAAAGTGGCATCTCTCACCTCACCTCTCCACCACACACCCCCGAGCATAATGGGTATGCCGAGCGACGACACCGCCACATTGTTGAGACGGGTCTTGCTCTTCTTACCCAAGCTTCCATGCCACTTAGTTACTGGACTCTTACCTTTTCCACTGCAGTCTACCTCATTAATCGCCTTCCCACACCAACCCTTAATCATCACTCCCCTTATTCTAAACTATTTGGTAGTGAACCAAAATACTCTAGTCTTCGTAGCTTTGGGTGTTTGTGTTATCCATGGCTTAAACCATACACTATCCACAAGCTTTAGTCATGTTCATTACCTTGTGTTTTTGTCGGATATAGTCCATCTCAACATGCTTTTTATTGTTTAAAACCAACTACAAATCGTATATATGTGTCTCGGTATGTACGGTTTGTGGAAACTTGGTTCCCGTTTGCACATATTGCCCAAAACCTCTCCCGCCCATCTTCCTCCAACTTAGGTGAGTGGTGTTCCATCTCTCTTCCAGTCTCTTCTATTACCCATTCACCAGTGCCACCACATTACCAAAACGCTACATCAACACCCCTCCATAATCTTCCTCCAAATTCTCCTATAATGTCCCCTCTGTCACCGGTGTTCCCCTCACCTCCTGTTCAAAATAATCAATCATCTCTAACACCATCTTTGTCCAATTCTACATCCCACTCTTCTCCCTCTGGTTCGTCACAAATGAGTCAAGTTTCATCTCCGTTGCCTCAACTTCCTATTACTCCTCTTCCTGATCCGCCTGCATGTGTACTAGTTCCTGCCCCACATGTCGTTATCACTCGGTCAAAAAACGACATCTTTAAACCTGTTCGAAAATTCAATTTATCAACTCAAGTTGTTCCTACTGAACCTGTTTCTGTTAAGCAAGCTATGCAGGATCCAAACTGGTTGGTAGCAATGAAGGATGAGGTTGCGGCGTTAGCCCGTAGTGAGACTTAGGATCTTGTCCCTCCTGATCCGTCTCACAATCTTGTGGGTTCCAAATGGGTCTTACGCCTCAAATACCATCCAGATGGGTCCATTGCTCGGTACAAAGCTAGGTTGGTTGCCAAAGGTTTTCATCAACGGCCGGGGCTTGACTACACTGAGACCTTCAGTCCAGTTGTTAAACCAGCAACTATTCGATTGGTCTTAAGCCTAGTTGTCACTCATGGGTGGGTAACTCGTCAATTGGACATTAACAACGCGTTTTTGAATGGAACTTTGAATGAAGATGTGTTCATGACTCAGCCTCCTGGTTTTATTAATCATACACTCCCTCAGCATGTGTGTCTGTTACGAAAGTCGCTATATGGTCTCAACTCTCAAACAAGTCCCCCGGGCTTGGTACACTTAGCTCCGCAATTACCTTCTGCAAGTTGGTTTTACAAATTTGAAGGCTGATACTTCATTATTTTACTACACTCATCGCACAGACTCTGTTTATGTCCTTGTGTACGTGGATGATATAATTGTAACCGGTAAACATGAAAAATATGTTTGTTCCTTTATTTCTTGTCTGGCTCGCATGTTTTCTTTGAAGGATCTTGGTTCCCTTTCCTTCTTTCTTGGTGTTGAAGTGTCTCCCTGCTCGCACGGCCTATTTCTCAACCAAAAGAAGTACATTTATGACTTGCTCTGTCGTGCTGGGATGGTGGGTGCTAAACCTGTGGCCACACCTATGGCTGTTTCTCCTCCACTACATCTCACAACCGGTCACACTCTTTCAGACCCGTATGAGTTTCGAGCACTAGTTGGAAGTTTGCAGTATCTGTCATTAACCAGACCAGATGTAGCATTTGTTGTTAATAAACTTTCTCAATTTTTGGCAGTAGCAACTACAGATCATTGGGCAACACTAAAACGATTGCTTCGGTATCTGTGCGGAACTTTGGATCATGGTATTTTTCTTTCTGCTGATTCTCTAGTGCAACTTCATGCTTACTCTAATGCGGATTGGGCTGGCGACAAGCATGACTACAGTTCTACAAGAGCCTATATTGTTTACTTAGGTTGTAATCCTATCTCGTGGAGTTCTAAGAAACAACGAACTGTTGCCCGCTCTTCTACGGAGGCTGAATATCGCGCTGTTGCTAGTACTGCTGCAGAGCTTGCTTGGATTTCTTCTCTCCTGGGCGAGCTTGGATTTTCTCTCCCCGAGAAACCAGTTATTTATTGTGATAATATTAGCGCCGCCCGTCTGTGTGCAAACCCAGTTTTTCACTCTCGTATGAAGCATGTTGCTCTTGACTTCCATTTTATTCAAGAGCGTGTTCAGACTGGTGCACTTCGTATCTCTAATATTCCAAGTGATGATCAATTGGCTGATGCTCTTATGAAACATCTTCCTTGCCAGCGGTTTCAACTTTTATTGTCCAAGATTGGCCTCGCCGAACGGTTGTCCATCTTGCGGGGGCATGATAACAGATAATATATAGTAGTGGCTTGTGTGTAGTTTGTTAGTCTGTTTCCTATTTGTTGTTGTGGTTACCTTGAGTTTAGTAGGTTGTTAGCTTCACCTTGTACTATAAATACTTTAATGGTGTAATGTAAAATCCATCAGTTCTTCACTTCTCTACAGTAGAATTATGATTTTAGTGAAAAAAATGCATTTCTCATAGGAAAATACTATGGAGTATATGTACTTCCATTCTCTACTCCCAATTTTTACTTTCATATTTAAAATTTTGATGTAGACACATTTACAGGGACCTACATGGAGAAAATAACCTATCAGTGCCTGCCACATAGGGAGTAAATTTAAGGCAGTAAAATTTGAGAGTTGTACATGTATTAGAACTCCTTCTCATATTATTAATCTTCAATTAAGACTAAGTAAGGGTAAACCCATGACAACAAATTTGAAAATTTCAGGTTTGACTACATGGGGGTAGGGGTGTAGGCAAAGATAGTTTTTGTTAAACTATTCGTGTTCATGTTGGTAAACGTTCATTTATGTTTGTTTATTAAGGTAAATGAACATAAATAAAAAAAAATTAGAACTTATTTAATAAACAAGCAAAGTCTAAGCACTTGTATATATGCTCGTTTGCTAAGAGCTCACAAACAAGCACATTTATTGTTCGTCTAATATTGTTCATGAATATACTCGTTTAGTGTTCGTTTAATAATGTTCACGATTATGTTTGTCTTTTACTTTAATATTAGATGTTACTACTTTTAGACTTATTTGTAATATTTTTATAGTTGTTATGTTGTTTGTTTATTTATTATTCATAAACATAGATTATTTCTTGTTCACGAGCAAATTATGATTATGAACATTTACAGATATTTGTTTGTTAGTGTTCGTGAACAAAGTTGTTTGGTTGTTTATGAACGCAGCTAATTGACTAAACAATCGAACATGCTCGTGAACGTGAACATGCTTAGTACTAATAAACGATTAACAAACAAATTAAACACAAATAATATTTTCAAAAACCTTAACAAACGAACAAAAACACAAACACTCTAACAATCTTAATAAACGAACATGAACAAGCTCTATTCATTTGTTTTTGGTTCGTTTACAACTTTACCTGTGGAAACAATCTATAAACTTTCTTAGTTTGAGTTGATAATTAAGCTATATGCATCTTATGTTAGTTTACCTTCTTGTGATCGTTTACTAACTAAAATCACAAGACAAACTTCATCCAAAGCATACTTTCAAATAAAGAGACTATGGCCCTGTTTAGTAAATAATCATTATGACTTATTTGACCACTATTAGTTGTTTGACTTGGTTAAAAAATCAATATAAGTGTTTGGTTAATAAGCTTTTTGTAACTCCAAAATTCTAAAATTCAAAAGGCTACTCAAAGCATCATTTTCAATTAGCTTTTTGAGAAAAGAAATTATACTAAATAACTATCAGCTTACCAAACAACTTTTTACAATCAGCTAATGTTATCAACTAACCATACCTTCTGACACAAACAACTAACACAATCAGCTAACAGCCATTTACCAAACATGAACTATAGATTTTTACGTAAGTCATAAAAAACAATCGAATAACTTTTTTTTTTTGACCCTAACAATCGAATAACTTAATTAATGTTGGTCATGTGATTATTTCTGATTGATATAGCGGATTTGCCTTGGCTTGTACGCCTTAATCTACCAGACATAACGCAACCTTTGATCCCAAGATTTTTGTTTGTGTTTGCAGACAAGAGTTTGACGTCGTCCATCCATTCATCAACAACGTAACATCAAATTGAACCCAACATTAATATTCTAATAATTGATTTTTAAATCAAATTAAAGAATAATTGAGATATTAGATCTACACAAGTTGCATCACGTACGTGTATGCAATAATGCATTATTGCCACATGCATGCATGCATGCATGTAATAAATAATTAAGAGGGAATAAGTGCAGTGGTTAATTAATTAGTAATTACATATAAGCAGCAGATCAGACCGACACAAATAATTGTTGTGGTTTAGCATCACGGGTTGGTTACGCCAAAAACGTCATTTGATGCTTAGTGTTGTCCAATTACTTATCTCGATCTCACGTTTTATTCTTGTGGATGTATGTGTGCCCACAAAAATTTAATCATACTTTATTCATTATGCTATTACTAAATTAAGTGGGCATAGTACATACGATGAGTTAATTAAATAAAACTACTATTACATGATTGATGACAAATTTGGTTTTATTAATTTTTTTTTTATTTTATTTTTTATTGCTAAACCATCCAACATTACATGAGTATGTTTGGAAATCCAGAAAATGATTTCTAGAAATCATTTGTCTGATCTTCGGTGTTTGAAAAGGTGGAAACTTAAAGTCAATGGAAATCATGAAATAGCATACTCTACATTAAATAAGATGAACCAACATTAGAACTTGCCGCCCTTGCAAGAATATAGGCCAACAAATTCGCTAATCTATGAATGAACCGAAAGGCCCACTACTACAAAATTGATCATATAAGCATAGCTTTAAACTACACCTCTTAAAAAAGGTGTAGTGGATTACCAAAAAAAAAAAAAGATACTACTTTTCGCGGCACCCACCGAGATCAGGTGCCGCGAAAAGTAAATTATTAAAATAATATTCCCTCCGTCCCATTTTATGTGTCTGGTTCAGTTAACGGGGTTTGAATGAAGTTATTTTTAATTCAATTTTTCATAATATTAAATTTAATATTAATATACAAATTTATATATTTAGAAACTATACTATTAAATATCTTCAAAAAAAAAGAAACTATACTATTAAACACAAAAAATCAAATTTAAAAATAAGTAAAAAATAATAAAGAAAATAAACAAAGAAGAAAGAGTTGATTTGACCGATGAATAGTAAGTATGATAGATAAAATGAAACAGAGGGAGTAATTAACTTTCTATAGCACCCACTGAGAGTAGGTGCCATGAAAAACCCGTCAAAATTCTTCGACATGCGCATATTATCAAAGTGTCTGGCAATGAATCTAAGTCCAGGAATGACAAATTTGATATTAGTAGAGTGCCTTCTTTATTTTAAAGCTCAGTTGATGCATGCCAACTCCAAATAATTAGTAAAGATTCAACACCTTTGTTAAGAACACTTGAGTCTCCCATGAACCAAAGGAGGAAACAATGTACTAGACTACTAGACAATGAAGAATGGACACTCCACACATGACGATAGAGATGCGTGTCTTAATTAAGAACAAGATTGAAAAGAAACTAATTCTTTAATACAAAATGTCAAAAGATTATTAAAAAAACAAAAAAAAAACAAAAAAAAAAACAACAACAACAACAAGAAGTTTAAGGTAAGTATTTATAGAAATACCCACGTCACTTTAGTTCACCATAGTTAAGGAATAACCAAATCAGCTAATTTTCTTTTGGAGGTTGAGAGGGGTACTCAACAATCAATCAAATATTACAATTCGCACATTTCCAAATCACCATCTTAGCTCTGCCGATTTCAAGATGACCCTTGTTTTCTATTAGGGGTGTCAAATTGGGCCAAGTCCGCGGGTTGGCCCGCACACACCCCGGGATGGGGCGGGTTAGGGCCGAAAAAAAAGGCCCGCAAAATAGCGGGCCTAACGGGCCTGGCCAGGTCCTAATAATTTTTTAAAAAAATATATATATATATACATATATATATGTATACATATATATATGTATAATAATAATAATAATAATAATAATATAACATAAAGATTAGAGTTTTCGCGTAAAGAATTTCGACCCAACAGCGCCGCACTCCAACTTCGACCTAAGTTTTTGACTTTGCAAGTTTGCGACTCCCGTCTCTCGACTCTCACCCGCAAGACGCAACGGCCGCAACTCAACTTCGCAGTCTGCCGCACCACGTCCGGCAGTCTAGCAACGGCAGGGCGGTCTCCTCTGCTCCGGCCGCCACCATCCACCGTCACAAGCTCTACTCCAGCAGTCCAGGTAATTTGAAAATTTTTCAATTTTTTTTTTTTTGGATTAATTCCGTATGGCAGTGTGTAATCTGTGTATAATGAATTAATGACCAATGTATCATGTATGTCTTGATTGTCTTCAATCTTCATGAGTTCATGTATTGTTGAAAATTTGAAATTAAAGTTTATTTGATAGATTAAACTATATTCCAGATTTCCAGTTTCTTTATATTATTATAATTTATAATTTTAATTTTAATTTGTTAGGTTAATTTTCACTTTTTAAGTGTGTATGTCTTCATGAATTCCAGTAGAATAATTCTACATGATATATATTAGCCATGTCACATTATATTATTATACTATATGTTTATATTAGTTGAATTAGTAGTTTAGTCAATAGTCAAGTACCTATAGGCTAGGAGAGTTTTATGCTAACTCTCATATAGGTACTGTTTGTATCTGTAATTCAGTTAATCAAGGAAATCCTACGTTCATCTGGTATCAGCCTAGGTTAGGTCCTCCCCGTTCTCAACAACCTAACTCCCTTCCGATCCTTTGTTTTTTTCCCCTCCGATGACGACGCCTACTGCCGATGGAGCCATTACTCCGGCCATCGCCACTCCGTCGCCACCTACGGCACCTGCCATCTCCTCCGCAAACCACCATGTGACCATTAAGCTCACCGCCAGAAACTACATATACTGGCGAACCCAAATTCTCCCCTTTTTACGTAGCCAATCTCCATTAGGTTACCTCGATGGACCATTACCTTGTCCTCCGTCCACCGTCCCCTCCGCCGTCCTGTCATCGGTCACAGCCCCGCAGCCTCCGGTCTCCAATCCGGCGCATGCGCTGTGGGTGCAACAGGATCAAGGGATCCTTTCCTTGATCTTTCCTCTCTTACCAGCGAAGTCATGTACTTGGCTGTCGGCAAGGAAACGTCACGCGACCTTTGGGAGTCGATCATCGCCGCTTTCGCATCCCAATCGCGCACCAGATGCCTCAGCCTCCTAGGGCAATTTCAAACCCTACGGCAAGGCAACTCGACACCGGCTGAATATCTAGGGCAAGCCCAGATGCTTGTCGAGGCGTTGTCGTTGGCCGGACGCCCCTTAACTGCCGATGAGCAGATCCTGTACGTTCTCCGGGGATTGCGGCCGGAGTTCCGTTCCATGGCGAGCACCTTGACGGCGGCTGCGACGCCAATCACCCTTCCGCAACTGGCCGATCATCTTCAGGCCCAAGAGTTTCTTCATGCAGAAGAGCTAGGCGGCGCAGATCTCTCGCAGTCGCATAACGTGCCCGCAGCGTTTTACGCTGGACGTGGCAATAATGGATCCAATACCGGCGGCCGTAATTCAGGTGGCCGCGGCGGTAGGCAGTGGCGCGGTCGTGGAAATGGAAATGGCGGGCGTAACGGTGGTCGTAATTCCCCGAGGTGTCAAATTTGCCGAAACTATGGTCACACTACCGTGAATTGCTTTCGGCGTTATGATGACAGATCGGCGCAGCAAGCCCATGCGGCATTCTCCGGCGATGGTGCGATCTCGTCGGCGGCCGACTCCTGGTTCCCGGACACGGGAGCTACGGCCCATGCCACACCCGACGTCGGCTTGATTGATCATTCTGAGCCGTACACTGGAAACGATGTTCTGAAAGTGGGAAATGGTTCAGGTTTGGATATCACAAGTGTGGGTCGCACGGTTATTCCCTCTAAGTTGCACCCTTTAAAAATGACCAATATTCTTCATGTCCCAAATTTTTCACTGTCGTTACTTTCTGTTTATAAATTCACTAATGAAAATGACGTGTTTTTTGAATTTCATAAAAATTGCTTTCTTGTGAAGGATTGCACCACTCAAGCAGTGCTTCTTAAAGGTGTCACATCGGGCGGTTTGTATCGGTTGTTACTTCCTCACAGTCATAAAGCCTTCCTTTCCGCCCTAGCGTCGTCAAAGATTTGGCATCAGCGGTTGGGTCACCCGCACAGTCAAGTCCTGCACTGTATTCTTAAACACTGTCCAGTCACTTCTCCAAAAGATCATGCCTTAGAGGTCTACTCGGCCTGTCAACTCGGGAAATCGTCACGATTCCCGTTAGATAGGGTTTCAAATAATAGTACTTCTGTATTAGATTTAATATTCACGGATATATGGGGTCCGTCACCTGTTATTTCACATTCTGGCTATCGCTATTTTGTACTTTCTGTAGATGACTATACCAGGTATACCTGGTTTTATCCATTGCGTGTAAAATCTGAAATTTATAAAATCTTTACTTTGTTTCGGGCAATGGTAGAACGTCGATTTTCGCGTTCTATCAAAGCCATACAGTCTGATTTGGGAGGGGAATACCGTCACCTACATAACATTTTTGAGTCATTAGGAATCTCGCACCGTCAGTCATGCGCTTATACCCACGAACAAAATGGCAGGGTAGAACGTCGTAACCGGCACATAGTCGAAACAGGGCTTTCTTCACTCGCCCAAAGTTCAACACCTATAAAATACTGGGATTATGCCTTTGAGTCAGCCACGTTTCTGATTAACTGCTTACCCTCCTCCGCCATACAGTTCCGAACTCCTCATTTCCAAATATACAACACTCATCCGTCGTACACATTTTTCCGTGTCTTCGGCTGTCATTGCTACCCATATCTTCGACCCTATAATCGTCACAGAATTGAGTACCGCTCTGCCCCTTGTGTCTTCTTAGGTTACCCAGTCACTTATAGGGGATACCGCTACATGGACCTTAACACTGGTAAAATCTACACCTGTCGCCATGTTCGTTTTGATGAAAACGTTTTTCCGTTTCAGGAACCCTTGCAAGAGATTGTCTCTTCAACTTCTACAGATTTACCCTGGGCAACTGCTCCTGTCTGTACGACTATCTCTCCATTGCAGTCAGATCCTACCGTCTCGGACCCCTTCGTTCCTCCGAGTGACTCATCTCGAACACAGACTGACTCACGTTCGTCATCCACTTCCAAGACGCAAACACCTACTGCTCAAGGTAAAACTAAACAGGCTACAACAGGTGTTCATGCTATGCGCACGCGCAAAAAGACCAAGGGTACAGGGGAGCAATTTTATGCTTTACATACCACCACAGACCCAACTTGCTATACTCAGGCCGTAAAACATTCTCATTGGAGGGATGCAGTGGATCAAGAATTCAATGCCTTACTGTATACATGGAAGTTAATACCAGCAACTCCGCTTATGAATATTGTCGGCTGTAAATGGGTGTTCCGCACCAAACGCAAAGCAGATGGCACTATTGAACGGTATAAAGCTCGACTAGTCGCAAAAGGGTTTAACCAAGTTGCTGGTGAGGATTTCTTTGACACCTTCAGTCCGGTAGTGAAACCCACCACAGTCAGACTTCTGTTCTCGCTTGCTGTTTCACATTCCTGGGTTCTGCGTCAGCTAGACGTTCATAATGCCTTCTTGAATGGGCATCTATCCGAAACAGTTTATATGAAGCAACCTCCAGGGTAAGAAGATCCTCTCAATCCCGATCACGTATGTCAGCTACAACGTTCTCTGTATGGGCTAAAACAAGCACCTCGTGCCTGGTTCAAACGACTGCACCACTTCCTACTCTCTGCCGGTTTTACGTCCTCCAAAACTGATGTCTCCTTGTTTCACTTCACATCTGGTGATTCTCGGGTTTTTCTTCTTGTTTATGTTGATGACATCATCATGATGGGTAACGACGCCGCGTTGGTCGATTCTCTCCTTCTCTGCCTCAGTAGCACCTTTAAGATCCGAGACTTAGGTGCCCCGGGGTTCTTCCTTGGGATACAGACTCTGTCTTATGGTGGTGGATTTCTGCTCTCACAGAAGCGATATATGCAAGACATTCTTGTTCGAGCGGGCATGACTGACTGCAAAGCGCTAGCCACACCAGCAGCTGTTACACAGTCCACCTCACCGTCACTGGAGCCCCATGACAATCCGACGCAGTATCGACGTATTGTGGGCGCCTTACAGTATCTGACTATTACTAGGCCAGATTTGTCCTTTTATGTGAACCGGCTTTGTCAGTTCATGCACGCACCCACGGCAGATCACTGGGGATTGCTTAAGAGGGTTTTGCGTTATGTTAAAGGTACACTGGAAATGGGCCTTCATATTGCACCGTCTACGCATTCTACTCTACATGGTTATTCTGACTCTGACTGGGCAGGGTGTCCAGTTGACAGGAAATCTACTAGTGGCTATGCCGTGTTCTATGGTTCTAACCTGATCTCATGGGTCTCTCGGAAGCAACGCACGGTTGCTCGCTCCTCTACAGAAGCCGAGTACAAGGGTTTAGCTGACCTCGCTGCAGAAGTTACCTGGGTGATTTCCTTACTTCGGGAGTTGCAACTATACTCGGGTAAGCCTGCGACGCTATGGTGTGACAATTTGGGGCTACTTACATGGCTGCTAATCCGGTGTTTCATGCACGCACCAAACATGTTGAGGTCGATTATCACTTTGTTCGGGATAAGGTTGCTTCGGGTGAATTCACAGTCAGCTTTGTCTCCACTCAAGATCAGATAGCGGACATCTTCACCAAACCGTTACCTGCACAGCGCTTTTCTACTCTCCGAACCAAGCTCAATGTTGTCTCCTCTCAACCTTGCGCTTGAGGGGGTATATTAGTCATGTCACATTATATTATTATACTATATGTTTATATTAGTTGAATTAGTAGTTTAGTCAATATTCAAGTACCTATAGGCTAGGAGAGTTTTATGCTAACTCTCATATAGATACTGTTTGTATCTGTAATTCAGTTAATCAAGGAAATCCTACGTTCATCATATGTACTATATATATTGTTATAGTTTAAAGTTTAAACTTAATATATTTTGTTATTTTAATGGTAGGGCGATCGGGAGATGGATACGTTATCATCCCAACAGCAAAATTCTCCAAACACTAATGTTGACTGTGAAGTTGATATGCGGCCAAATGAAAGGGACAAAGCAGTTTCACTTGAACCTACAGAAGTAATAGAACAGACTAAAAATTTAGAAAGCCTTACTTCAGAACTAAGAACGTAACTAATATCCAACATAATTCATGGCTTTTAGACTTCTAAGTTCTAACCATGTTTGAGCAACATCTCCTTTGATTAAATTCTCGATCTTCCACTTCAAGTCCAATTGTATGTAATATAGATGACTCTTCATTGGGTTTAATAATAGGGTACGGTTGTCTATCAATCGTTATATCCTGCACCACGGTGCACATAGCAATGTGCACCATTGTCCAAAACGACGTCGTTTCAATGTTAGTGGACGCGGACGCGAATGATTCCAGGAAATTCATTATTTATAATACACATAATCATTATCTAGAATACACAGAACATTTGTCTAGAATACACAGAATGTTTGCCCAGAATACACAGAATATTGACACAAAATACACAGAACTCATCCTCCTAACATTCGAATGCACAAACACATCACAACTTGTGTTAATAACATGAATACACAGAATATTGACACAAAATACACAGAACTCATCCTCCTAAACATTCGCATGCACAAACACATCACAACATGTGTTACTAACATGAATACACAGACAGTTGCCTAGAATACACAGAACGATTGCCTGGAATACACAGAATGATTACCTAGAATACACAGAATATTAACATAAATACACAGACCGGCCGAAACGGGAAACGTGATTTCAAAAAGAAAAGGACGATTAGTTTACAATGATCAAAACGACGTCGTTTAAGTACGTGATGCACATTGCTATGTGCACCGTGGTGCACGGTATAATTTGCCATTGTCTATGACTTAGGCCAATTAAGTTTTTGGACTCCTTTTAAATTACTCTTTACCCAAGAAATTGGATCCAAATTGGGTTATATTGCACCTCGACAAATTTTAACGTTGACGATAGGTTGATAATTGATAGAAAAAATAATATTTATATGTTTACATATTTTACTTTAACTCCTTTTTATATTATAGTATATATAATAAACACATGTCATTTCATACTTTTGGAAACATAAAAATCAATATTAACTTTTATATATATATATATATATATATATATATATATATATGCAGCTACGTGAGAATGTGCAGAGTAATCTCATCCCTCCATCTAGTAATTAAGGATTAAAAATTAAAGAAAAAAAAGAGAGAGAGAGAGAGAGAAAAAATGCAATGACAATTCCATAATTATAATGCTACACTTAAAAACACTTAATAGTGCATCTAGAGATAATTGACAGTACACGCACATGAGTGCACTATTTTAGATCATGAGTGTATTGCTAGTTATCAATGAATGCATTATCAAGTGTTTCTAAAGGTACCATCTTAAATATAAAAATGCCACCATATT
>CM008336.1:24473834-24486225 GCA_002525835.2 Ipomoea batatas | reverse complement strand
TGCAGCGGCTAGGGGGCAAGAAATTCTCAGGGGAGTCAATTTTGCATCTGCAGCAGCTGGAATCAGAGAAGAAACTGGCCAACAATTGGTACATTATTTACCATACACATATATTATTAAATTAAAGAAAAATGACATATTTAACCTTTTAAGTTATATCAATATAGTCTTAAATTATTGTTTGTTATGAAAATAATTTAGGGATATTTTTGTAATTTTGCCATGTCAACATTTGGAGGAAGATGTTCTTACCATGGATAATGTAGAGCTCCAATTCCAAAGATACATGTGGTCATATATGTAGGGTTTTGAACAAGTCTGGACAACCTTAATCAAGTTGGTCGAATAATTGGCTTGATAACCACAAGATTTTAGATTTGACTTTCCTGTAAAGGCTATCTATTAGTCTTTTTTGTTCGAGCCAGTCAATTATGAGTAACATATGTATTTTACTTTCTTGTGATCCTTTACTAGCTATGGTCATAAGACAGGTTTCATCATATTCAAAGTAGTCGTCCTTTGAATAGCGATTGTCGACTTCTCTTTAAATCAAAGGTTCTTACCAAATTAAACTTAACGGTCTAAACCTAATGAAAAATGATAACAATTTAAGGATTGAACCGTTTATGTCTATAACTTACGAACTAGATCTACCATATTCTCATAAATTAATTATAAATTCTCTCCTTTTTTTTTCACTATTTATTAATTATTGTTTAATTTATAAATATGGATATATATGTATGCAGGGAGCCAGGATTAGTTTCTCTGGGCAAGTAAGAAATTACAAGAACACAGTGGATCAAATAGTGCAAATAATGGGGGATGAGGACTCTGCAGCAAATTATTTGAGCAAGTGCATATACTCAATTGGAGTGGGTAGCAATGACTACCTCAACAACTACTTCATGCCCCTTTACTACACCACCAGCAGGCAGTACAACACTGAGCAGTATGCTGACATTCTCATCCAGCAGTACACTGAACAACTTAAAGTAAGCACATCAACAATCCTCTTAGAGTATACGTACAAACACCTCAGTTAGTTCCTAAATGATAAATTATAGGCAAGGATACAAAATCGAGCCTAACAGTCACAGTGTGAGAGTTACACCTAGTATGTTAAGCTTTTTGTGCACACCAAACACTAGTCCTTCCATCTAAAGGAGTACTGAGTTACTGTGATTTTCTTCTCTACTAGGGCCAAAGTGTGAGAAAAATTTTTACTTTTGTAGGTAAGAGTATCACCAACAACTTAAACCCAATATAAAATTTTTTCTCTTTCCACTGCAAACAGAAGTCAGAGGATGGTTGCTAATAGACTACCATCTAAAACGCACCCACTAAGCAGCTTTTGATTTTATTTTTTTTTCTCTTCCCTTACACCCACGAAAAAATCTCCAAATATTGCAAAATACCCTCTCTCATCATCCTACTCTCTCTCCCCTCACCTCACCTCAAAAGTCAGAAAAAACTTTATTTGTATCATTGTTGAAAATGCTCTTAGATCTTTCAGAATTTTTTTAAAAATAATTTTATAGGTGACAAATGGACAGTTTAAGTTATTATTAAAACAATTAAAATTGGTTGAAGGGAAAATTGAATGGTCGAAGACAGTAAAAAAATATAATAATTGATAGCTTTTTTTTTGAAACATAATAATTGATAGGTTAAAAATAAAATTCCCTTAACAATTTATATCAAAATTTAATTATTCATAGAAATAAGGATTTATTATATATTATTATCATAATTGTTTTTCGGATGGATTTAGACTCTATACGATTACGGGGCACGGAAGTTTGTATTGAATGGAGTGGGCCAGATCGGGTGCAGCCCAAACGCGTTGGCCCAAAACAGCCCAGATGGCAGAACCTGCGTGGAAAGAATCAACGTGGCAAATCGGATATTTAACGACAAATTGAGGGCACTTGTTGACGACTTAAACGCCAATACACCAGACGCAAAATTCACCTTCATTAACGCCTACGCAATTTTCCAGGATATAGTCAACAACCCCTCTGCTTTTGGTAAATTCCTCTTTAACCCCACACATATTTAATATTAGAGCTGTAAAAGCAGGCCGACTGGGCGAGGCCCATCAAAGCCCACCTTATGGCAGGAGCAGACTAAAAAGCCCGTCAAAATACTGACTTTGGGGAGTCTGCTTGCCAGCCTGCGTGTTACATGGGGGTGGGTTAAAAAGCCCGCTAAAATACGGGCTTTGAAAATTAGAGCCCACCACGCCTTTTGATCTGTCCATACTCCATATATACTTTCTTAACCTGTTGAAGCACAGAGAGTTACGGTCTCACTAGGGTTCGAACCAAACAAGTTACTTGTGACCTCTCAGGTGGGAGGGTCATAATTATGCCGTTTGACCACAAGGTCTTTGGCATATAAATTGAGTTGAATTTAATAGTGAAATATATAATTGCATGCAGGATTTAGAGTAACAAATGCAGGATGCTGTGGGGTAGGGAGGAACAATGGGCAAATTACATGCCTTCCATTGCAAAATCCATGCCCCAATAGAGATGAATATTTATTTTGGGATGCTTATCATCCTGGTGAAGCTGCAAATACTATTGTTGCAAGGAGATCTTACAGTGCCGAGAGCTCATCTGATGCATACCCATATGATATTAGTCGTCTAGCCCAACTTTAATCTATAATATAATTAATTACACATAAATTATCTATATTCTAAAGAATATAATTTTGTGCAATATTTGATTGTATGTCGTGTATTGGAATTGTGATTATTATAATGTTTTACTCAATGTTGTATTTTTGAATATATAATGCATTTGAGTTAATTTTATTGTACCATCAATTTTTTTTTTAAATGTTATTTAGATGAAATGCGTTTAACATGTTTAGATCAAGTCAGTGGTTCACCACTACAATTGAAATTTTAAATAGAGGAGATACAAATTAAGTGTGAGCGGTCTAACTAACCATATCCAATCTCATTGACACTGCTTTAATTTCATTGTTCCCTATATATATATATATATATATATATATATATATATATATGATTCAAAATTACATTCAAGCTTATGATTCAACTATAAACATTGATGCTAATCTTGTTATAAGTGTTCTTATTGTTTAATTTTTTTTTATTAACCGTTTTTATTGTCATAATATATGTAATGAAATGTCAAAATTGAGTTGATTGTTAATTGTTTATGATATTATATAAGATAACAAATAATATAATAATACAATTGAATTTATTTCTAAACAAGTTAACGAGCATGCTAAAGTCGTGACTTGTTTTATTTTATTTTATATTTTAATGCTATTATGTTTGCATTGTGGTGATATACTTATGTAATTATGTATTAGTTTTGTATTAGGTATATTTCTTAAATTATTTAGATATACTTATTAAAATTTTTAAAAAGTTTTAATATGTAGGCTTTGAATAGGCTCAATGTAGGACTTACTTTGAAACCTTTTCAATGTTCTAAATATTAAAGAGACTTTTAAAAAGGCTTCATGCCAAGTCAGACCAATTGTAGGCTCAGGCATGAGCCTAACAAAAAACGTACATATAGGCTTAGACCCAGACTTAGGCTTTAGATTTCCGTATCAGGCTTAGACCTAATTTTTTAAAGTTTGACTCGGCTCGGTCTATTTCCCTCTGATTGCAAAACAATGCCATTGAGAATTTAGCCAGGCTAAAGAGTCATTTTTCTTCTTTTTTTTTCTTTTTTTTTTTATAATTTATCAAAAGGAGAGTCAAACCCGGTACCTTATATTACGCACCCTTTGGAGATAATCCTTCATCTTTAAACTTATCCAATATTTGTATTTATAGGATGTGACAGTAGTGCTATAAACAAAATGGAGTGAGTAGTTGAAAGTGAATTAGTTGCCAATTCAAAAATAGCAATTTTTCATTTCAATTCATTCCACTATCTTAATTAATTCTTAAACAAGGTAGGATCCCCGATCACCGCTGCAAATTAAATACATACATACGCAAACGGCATTGCTGCGTGTCTTGAACACGAAAGCAGATAGCCATGCAGCTTACAGCAAGGCACCTACGTGTCCTTTCCACAGCCACCCACGTCCTCGCTCCCCTTCTACAAAGCCTCCTCTTCTCTTCCCAACTTTCACCGCCTACAAATTAAACTTAATTTCTGGGAATTTATAATTGTAGTGTGTCCATATATGGCGTCGGCGGTGGAAGGCGAGAAGATGCCGCCGGGAAAGGCTATGACGATGGGGCAACACATGGTGGACAAAGGCGCCCAGATGCTGCAATCTTTGACACCCATTAAAGAGATGAGCCAGCACGCCTGCACCTTCGCAATCTACAGCCACGATATGAGCCGTCAGATCGAGACTCACCACTTCATAACCCGCATTAACCAAGATTTCCTGCAGTGCGCCGTCTACGACTCCGATGAATCCCACGGCCGCCTGATCGGTAAACCACTACCGTGTTTTTATCTTCCACAATTAATAAGAAAATATGTACCTTACTTTTAAAAGGGAAAAATAATTTATTTTCTAAAAAAAAAAAAAATTACCACTCAAAATTCATGAAACAGACTTAGGGACGCATGGCGGGTCATCCTTATGTACACAGATGGTTGAGGAGCTGAGCAACAAGCTACACTATTCACTCATTTTACATGCATTCTAAGGATGGCGACACTATAAATAAGGCCCCCACCCACCCACCTACCCATGTAGGACATCATCAATTCAAAATAGTTATACCACGGATCCCGGTTCACTTTACAAGGTTAAATCGTGTTCAAAATACACAATTTATAAATATATTGAATTTTCACAACTTGAATTGTGAACATTTAGTATGTAAATCACAATTTACATATTGAATGACATTCAGTAGGTAAATTGTGTATTTTGAATTCAAGAATAATTTGCCATCAATTCACCTTATTCTCTCGTCTTATTGGATTCTTGTGGGCTTGTCTAGTAGGCTGTTTTATTTTAAGCATTCTGAACCTTTGGGCCATTAAGCTTTTTATTTATTTATTAAGCAACAAGCCCTCTTGTCAATATTATTTCAAGGGCCTATTTTCTAATTATCTTCTTATTTTTATTCCTTATTTCATGTACCAACCAAGTTTTATAGTAGGCTCGGTACATAAAAAATCAATAATTATACCATAAATTCGGGTCCACTTTGTAAGGCGGACCCATCATAATTTACATACTGAATGAATATTCAGTATGTGAACATTTAATATATAAATTGCGAATATTCAGTATGTAAATTGTGTATTTTGACTATTGTTGGATAGGGGTGGAGTATATAATTTCTGACAAATTATATGAAGGCTTGCCTGAAGATGAACAGAAGCTGTGGCATTCTCATGCTTATGAGGTTTGTAATTACTTATATTATTAGTATACTCTAATTAATTCTCCCACATTATTTTCAATCATTTATTTGGAAACAAACTGTAGTTTCAAATGGAGATTAAATAATATTGAGCTGTCCAGATCAAATCAGGATTGTGGGTGAACCCTAGAATCCCAGAGATGTTGGGTAGATCTGAGCTTGAAAATCTTGCCAAGACCTATGGCAAATTCTGGTGTACCTGGCAGACTGACAGAGGTAAGTAATAATGGTCAAACTTGAGGTGAAATAATGTTAAGAAATTTAAAATTTGATTAAACAAAGAAGAAGAAGAAGAAAGAACTCAAAAGTATCAAATAGTGTAACTGAGCTATTGACTAAAAGAACAAAAAATCATTGATAACCCTTTTAAATAGTGTATCTGTTCATCTATATACTTTCTCGATCTATTGAAGCACAAATAGTTAATATCGGCACAAATAGTTAATATCGCCTCTACTAAGGTTCGATCTCATAACCTAGAGAGTCAGTACATGTCATCTAATCGAACCTCTATATGGGAGAGTCAGTACATGTCATCTAATTGAAAGTTGTTAGTATGATCATTTCCTTTTTCATGGATGCAGGTGATAAGCTTCCCATAGGGCTGCCATCGCTAATGATGTCTCCCCAGGCAGTAAATCCCGGAATAGTGAAACCGGAGCTAGTTCAGAAGAGGGATAAGAAATACAACATATCAACCAACAGCCTAAAGGAATCCCGGGTGGAGATAGCGGAGCCGGAGTGGATTAATCCTCAGGCGGATTACTGGAAACAGCATGCCAAGGGTTTCATCGTCGACGTAGAACAGACTGAGATGAAGAAGAGGGAGGGCATTCAGTTTCCATGATCGATAGATAATCCACCTTTGCTAATAATAAGCCTCATAGTCATATATATACATATATGATGGAGAGGAACTTAGTTATAATCATATATAGATTTGTGCATGCATTGCATGTTTCACTAATAAATTCGTACTGTCTTCATTATACAGTACTAATGAATTTGACCCTTCATCATATCGACATTTGCCCAACAAATTAAGTCAATAATTAGTCTCTTTCAGGTCATTTGCACTACATTTTTGTGTCATTTGCTCTTCAAAAACAGTTAAGTATAATTTTTATTTTTAATTAATATACTATTACAATCATGGTTGAAAAATCTCCCGAGGGCCTAGGATGCCTAGGCAGGGATTAATCGGTGTCTAAACGACTAGGCGGATGTATATTTTTTTTATTTATTTTTTATTTTTTAAAAGTTTATTTAGGTATTTTCAATTTTTTAAAGACTAATAATTATAAATTATATAATACATTAATATTTAATATTTAATATTAAAATATTAAATATTAATTATATAATACTTTACTATAGAAACGGTGTCCTTTTTGAACCATAGTCAACAAAACTTTGTGGACCATGGTCCACGATATAATATCTGGTGCTAGCCCTGCACTCTGCTTTAATTTATTTTTAAAATTTAAATTAATAATTTTTAAAAAATTATTTAAATTTATAAATTATATGTTTTGAATTTTTAATTTTATCATATATTTGTATTAAAAAGAGAGAAAAAAAATAGTAATTTGTACCAATATGCAACTTTGATTAATTTCCAAGAACAGTAATAAGAAGGATAGAATATAATAATCAGGATTCAAGAATATCATATGAGCCAACGGAGATAAGAGGCCGGCATGGTGGCCGGAGATGGACCCTATTTACTCTCATCCTCATTCTCAGACATCATCAAATCGTCGTCACCTATTTGTTGCCTGTACTTGTACCTCTTAGAAACAAACAAATATATCAAGAAATTCACAAAGCTCAATCCAGACAGCAACGCATAAAACAGCTCCAAATGGTTCCTGTTAACGTTGTTCCCTCCCAGCCATCCGCCGCTCTCCGTCATCCCCTTCGTCGCGCTGTTCACCACTTTCACCAGCACGGAGCTCGTGAAGTAGCCCAGCGACATGGAGCTCCACAGGAAGCAAGACGACACGGATTTCAGGTCCTTGGGCGCTTGCGAGTGGAAGAATTCGAGAAGTCCAACGTAGGTGAACATGTCGGCTATCCCGAATATAAAGTACTGGATCGACAGCCACAACACGCTGATCGGCAATGGCTGCAGGATGGGGATGGCGTCCACCATGTTGCTCTCTCTTGCCACCTGTTGTAGAAATTGTGAAAAGCTTGTATATAGTTAAACCTAAAGCTAAAGCTATTTTTCAATGTTCCAAAAATTATGTCAGGCACCGATTAATAACCCTAGGAATTGACCGACCGTCTAGCATATCACCATAACCGGTGATCTAGGCGGCTGACCGACTAGGCAGCAAACTAGGCGGCCTAGACGCTAACCATCTAGTCCTTCTAAGCACTGACTAGGTCTCCTGGCACAGACTAGTCCGCCTAGTGCCAATTAATTATTGTTAGCTTCTTTTTTAAATGAGTTATTTTCTTAAAAATAACATTATTTTGAACGAAATAACTCTAAATATAATTATTTAAACTCTAGATGTTTTTTAGATAATATTTAATATTTTAGTATTAACTATTAAATATTAAATAGTAAGTGTTAAAATTTTTTTAAAAATTTAAATAAATTTTTAAAAAATAAAAAATAAAATAAAAATACACGGACTGGCCTCGATTAATTCCTGTCTAGGCCTTTAGGCTAGACACTCCGAGCACCCGTAGAGCAACTGACTATTTTTTCAAGCATGCTATTTATACATGTACATGGAGATAAGTAAGTAATAAAAGTAATAATACAGAACTATTCTACAGGATGAAACTAAGTAACAAATAAATGAAATCATTAATCCTTAACACCTGTTTCCGTTTGAGTTCTAGTATGGCCGCCGCGGCCATGGACAGAGAGGAGAGGAGCAGCCCGACGGCGACGCGGTGGAGGTGGGTTATTCCGGTGGGGATTCCGGTGAGTCGGCGCATGGCGGGGACGAATACTCGGTCGTAGAGGGGGATTAAGAAGATGAGGAAGAGGATGGGGAGGAAGGGTAGTGAAGAAGGGAGAATGTGGAAGGATTTGGTGATGTTTAAGTCCATTGTGGAGCCTTGTTGGATTGAGAAAGTTTGGAGTTGGGCAAGGCAAACTGTCATTATCACTGTGCATAAGAACACTGGGATGAGGCTTACTAAGATTTTTGCATTCTCCACTTGTGTCACCCTGCAAACTCTCCATGGATTCGGTTCTTCATCCCATGATGTTTGAATTGCTGCTTTGTCTAGGAATCTGGAAAAACAAAATCGGATCCTTAGGATCAAACACTTAATACTAAGCCAAGAGATATAACTAACTAGTAACAAATGCACAATTTTATTTTAAAGAAAATGGTATTGGACTTTGACCACCTTCAGGCCTTGGCAAAAAAATTCCTAATGTGGCCTTTCACCCTACTCAGTCCAACAAAAATAAACCAAAAAGAAAAATATAATGTTCTTTAATTGTATAGAAGTCATGTTTGTACCGTCGAAATTCTTGTAAGTTGTAATAGTACTCTTTAAGTAATTAATTAACCTGTTTTCAACCAAAAGATTAAAAAAAAAAAAAAGTAATTAACCTGTATTTGTTAGTGTGGGGTAGAAATTCAGCATCAATTGCCGCAGCTTCTTTGTCCTTATTACTGATCTCATATAGCTCACTGGAGTCTTCCGGAAGTTGTAGCTTTCTGTTGTGGATGGCTGCGACAAAGACCTGCCATCCAAATGCCACAATAATATACATACAAGGCTAATATATATATATATATATATATATTATTCAAGTTCTCGTACTGCAGACTAGCGGTCATTCAAATTAGGTATGCAAAAATGCACCAGCGCATAGTGCATTCTTGTGGTACAGTTATACATACTTAATGGTATAATTCGCAGAACAAGGGCGCTCCAAATTGAAGGTATCATGGTACCTGAATAATTTGGGTAATGGCACTACTTCCTTGAATGACATACACACGATAAAATGGCAAGCCAAGAGTGAAGAAGATTCCACCAAAGAACATAGCCACCGTAGAAGCGGCAAAGCCCCAATCCCATCCCTTATGTTGGATAAGCCAGACGAAGAGCGTGAGGCTCACCGCCCCTCCTATACAAACGCCCAGCAACAGCCAGTTGAAGAAGCTCGACATTTGGGAAGCCTCTTTCGGGTCTTTATCGTCGAATTGGTCCGCCCCGTGCGACGGCACCGCGGCTTTCACCCCCGCCGATCCGATCGCTACCGTGTAGAGTGACACGAATAGGATTGCGGCGTTGCGGCCCCCAACTTCCTCGCACTTTTGAGCCGTGTCTAGAGGGTTGCATGGAGGAGGCTTTAGCTTAGTGTAGTGAGCTTGCATTGCTAGAAGGCCTAGCCCCTACATCAACAAACAAAAATTATACACAAAAACATAAATAGAAAATATTAAGTGCACCTTCAAAAGTAAAACTCCTTCACATATCATGAGTTTTTATTAAACGGATGATGATCTTAATGTAGTCGGATTAGTCTTAAACCCACAGGACTCGATTGTAGCACAAGCCCACATGTATAACTCTAGTCTTTATTCGCACACAAGGAATTCAATCCACATGTATTTTCCATCATCCTGAACCTTTTTCCCATTCATATTTTCAGTGGGATTTAAACCCCACATTGCCGCCTTAAGTCGTGGCATCAAGTCAGGTGACAAACCACTATACGAAGCCTCATTGGGTGTTGGGCGTCAGTTAGGTCGGTCGAGTTCAATCTCTGTTCAATTCGAGATGTGATGTTGTGGGTTACCTCGAAGGAATATGATTAAAAAATTAATGTCCACCTATTTATCATTTGGTTTAAGAAGGATATAACAACAAGAATAACCAAATACCTTCGTGATTAAGCGTTGCTTGACTTAGAGGATGGGTTGTATAGTGCAACGCTGAGATCTATCATCAGGCACGTAATTCATTTTTTGTTTGGGATAAATCAAGCATGTAGTACCCAAAAAAAAAAAATAGATTGAAGGGAACAATATCAACCAAGTTGATTAACCCGTTGACTTGGTAATTATAAAGTTACAAGTTCAACTCTCAAGCAAAATCCCCTCAACCGGTGTTCATGTAGACTTACCAAGAACTCAATCCAGGCAGAAATAAGAACAGCCCTGAATCGGCCAATGTAGGTATCAGCTAGGACGGCGGCTACAATAGTGAGAATGTAAGTTGCGCCGGCGAAGTTAGTCACATGGTTGGCTGCATCGGCTAGGTTCACGTTCATCACCCCATTTAAGTACGTCAGCAATGTCACCCCCAGAACTATAGTTGCCATGTTCTCAAAACCAAATATTCCTGCATGCTTCAAATCCGACAACCATTATTAATCATGCATGCAAACAAAATGTTAGAATCAATAGCTTAGCTTGGCCCTTTCCTTCACCCAATAACCTCTTAGTCACTGGACTTGACTTTTCATGGGCATTTGTTTAGGACCAAACTCTTAATTATCAATTTACCACTGGTGAAGTCGCAACCTCTATTTCTTTATACCGCCGTCATATTTTTCAGAAACATGGTATTGAACTTAGCCCTTCAGCCCTCCGCCTAATTTTAACAATTCCTAGCCATCTGGTGCTGAGCTTGGCTGTTATAGCCTCTGCCCAGCCAACAATCCCTAGCTAGCCAGTGTTGGACTGGGCCTATCACCCCCTTCAATAGTCTCCCTAACACCTGTTGCTGAATTTGGCCATCCACCTATCTCTGTCCAAAACTTAATTACTTCTGGTCGTGTAAATTATACAAATTTTCTGAAAACCCCATTACCGATAAAAAAACTAGTCCGGTAAAACAAAACCAACAGCCAATGTAGGTATACCTAATATGAAAATGGAAGCTCGGATTCCTCCATGTTTATCCTTCCGAGCTGTTCTTCCCCTCCAGTCCACTTTCCCTTCAATAAGCTCATATTTTTCCTGCGGATTAATTAAGAAATTAAACAAAAATAATGAAACCCATTACGTACGTAAAACAAATAAATAAAGAGTAAAAACTTGATCGAGTACCATTGCCACTACAAAAGTGCAGTGATATAATCTCACTGCAACAATGTAACAAACTATATTAATGGGGAAGAATAATAATGGTTGAACCCAAGTGCATGTGAAAGCAATATATAAATGTAACATAAGACGTATAGGCTGATGCGAGTATAATATAATGACGACAAAGACAAACAACTGACGATACTATGCCGTAGGGGATCGGAAGAGAAATATTCCTATGACATAGTCAAAGAATTAAAGAACATTATTAAGAAATTAAAAGCTGCTTGGAAAGATGATGACAAACATGTACTAGTACTAGTATAACTACGATTATAGTATCTTTAATTTTCCCAATAAGACCATTACTCTGCTCCATTATTGAAATGATGTAACGTTTCTAATGTTTCTTAAGGAAATAATGATGGAATTACAGCATCTTTGGTTCACAAAATAGCTTCTTAAATCGTAATAAAATAGTATTATTCCTATTTCCTAAAACTAGAAATAGGTTTATTCAATTATATTCTCACGAATAGTATTTCTCAAAGTGAACTATTTATTAACAATATTTCTGAATTCTTAGAAATAACTTCTTATTATTATTATTATTATTATTAAAAACAAGGAAGCTACAAGTGGTAAGCCTTTTAAAGGAGACAAAGCTACAAGGTAGTGATTAGATGACAAAAGATATGGTTTGGAATGAGAAGAGAATTGAAGAAAATGGAGAAAGAGGGTTTGTAAGCTTAGGTTGTTTTGGACACAGCTGAAGTGGCCAAAATATTGCCGACTTGGAGGATCGGAAGCCGGAGATGGAATCAATTCCAATATAATATAGCAGCTAGCTTTACCAAGCACACTGCCCGGCCTGGACCTTAGAGCACAAATTAAAGCCGATTATTCAACTTAATTTCACAAGTAAGATTACAAGAAATGAAGAAATTAAATATACTACCTCACCTCATCACTA
>CM008336.1:24421053-24434601 GCA_002525835.2 Ipomoea batatas | reverse complement strand
AAAACTTAAAAATATATTTGTTGACTTATAGAATTCTTTTTTTTTTTTTTTTTTTTACATATTTGATATTTTTCACGTAAGATGGTATTAATTGCATAAGTTTTTGAGTTATTTGTTAGCTAATAAATCGAACTATGTCTAAAATGTACTTGTGATTTTCACTACAGGAATCTAGCTGGTAATTCATTTGATGGTCAAATTCCACCTCAACTAAACTCCCTTGTAAATCTAATGTTTCTGTAAGTATATGAGTAATCTATTTACTTATTTTTGTAAATTAATAGGCGAGAATAATTTATCTTGTTTATTACTCTTTTCTATCACATTTTACTTGTCATGTTCGTTATTTATTAGCCAAACAAACACTTTTTTTCTTCGCTTATTTTCTTTAGTATTTTCTAATAATTTTTAATTTTTTTGGTATTTAACAATACTTTTAACTTAATTTCTAAATATATAAATTTCATATGCTAATACTAATATTATGAAAAATTTTAATTATAAATAACCTCAAATCTTATTAACCAAACCAAACACATAAAATGAGACAGATGAAGTATTTCATTAAAAAAGAATTGTTCACATTTTCAATTTGATATCCTATATTTTTTGGTCAATAATTATTATGTAGTACACCAAATTGTTATATCCTACGCCCTGGTCCAACTTACAAGATTAACCCAAATTATATCAGTTGGTTTATGGATGATAGATTGTGGGCAAGTATACAGGGTTGAGCCCTGACAGCCGCAATGTAGGAGTTACATCCATTGTGGTGTGCTCCTTGTGGGGCCAGACACTAGTCCTGCCACCTAATGGATTGAGATGTGAGTCTTGAATTGGGGTAAGGGAATTTAGCCTTTTGTGGGTAAGGTTAACTCAAACCCAAACTATATCAAACAATCCCTAATTTCTCTCCCTAAATTCTTTTTTAACATATATTTTTATTTTTTGTTGTACAAATAAAATTAATGCATAAAAAATATATCATTGAAAAACTCTATTACAATATTTTAAATGACGCTTATATTGATATATACAATTACATTAAATTACTACTATAGGGTCATTAAGTTAGTACTATAAGTTTATTATTGTAGACACATTAAGTTGATATATAAGTTCATTAAGTCAATTCGTTTATATTGCAGGTTTATTAATTAAGTAACTATTGTATAAAATAAATAGAGCTATATACCAGAAATGTACTTATATACAGGAAATAATGATTGAATAAATAAATGGAGCTATATATATATGAAATGCATGTACTTATGAGTTTCAATTCGCTGCAGGAATCTATCCTCTAATTTATTTAGCGGTTCAATTCAAACTCTATTTGGTTCCCTCGTAAATCTAAGACAGCTGTAAGTATATAATTAATTGATTTATTTATCTATTTACTCATTATTCGATATGATTAATTAATGGCCAAGAGCCTGTTCATTCTTTCTTGTTTATTATTTAATTTCTTTTAAAAATTTATGTACATTTACAATTGTTTATATTAATTCAGGGACCTTAGTAACAATAACCTCTCTGGTCCCCTGCCCGATCAGCTTGAAAAACTAGTTTCGCTTATGCATCTGTAAGTATGTATGTAAATAATATAATAATGTTTGTTTGCCTTAATTTCTTCAACTTAATCACTCATCTGCTCTACCTGCTAATTAATTATTTCTTCAGCGATGTTCAAGGGAACAACTTGAGTGGACCAAATGACCAATCCCAGATTCCATTGGACAACTAAACGTCGTATATTTGTAAGGCTTATATACATACGTAGCACCAAATGTAATTTTTTTTTTTAATATTATATACTAACTCTATTACAATGCAATATCTGTTAATAACTACTTTCTCAACCTGTTGAAGCACAATGAGTCAATATCATCAATTGATATGATGAAACTTAATTGTGGTACAGTTATATATATATATATATATATATATATATATATATATATATTTATTTATTTATTTATTTATTTATTTATTTATTTATTGTGCAGGCATATAAGCGACTTAGTTGGAGGAAAAGAGTCGCAGTTTCCTAATTTTACAAATATGAATTTCTTGGGACATTTGTAAGCTTTCATTTCTCAGATACATTATCTGCTCCCTTTACTATACCCTAATTTTACAAATATGGATACCTGTTTTCGATCAGGACATTGAGGAAATGTTCACTTGCTGGCTCTATTCCAGACATCATCTGGAATCTAAGCCGTCTGTATTTTCTGTGAGTTATTTGCAAATTAAATTATTCTCCAGGCATTATATCATATCATTGAATTGCAAAATAAATCGATTTCAACTCTCAGCTCTCTGAATTGAAACCACTTGTGAACATTTTTGATTATTTTCATTATATATATTTTCCTCAGGGACTTGAGTTTCAATAGTTTGTTTGGTCAAATTCCAAATTATTCCACCCTGGAACCACCAATGCACATGTAAGCAAGTTTACATACACATCTCATATCCATTGCTTTCACAAAAACATTATATATATATATATGATAAAAAAAAAATTAATGGTCACGGTGGATCAAGAGTCCAATTTGTAATTAAATACGATTAAATGTCAGGGGCAAAATTGTAAATTAATGTATGCTGATTTAATGATTTTTAATTGAAAGAATATTTTGTCCATATTTATAGAGTGTGCAACGTACCCACATTATGACATTAGGAATGTACATGCTTGGTGTTGTGAGGCATGCACACGCCACCCTATTTATTGCTTGGGAACAGTAAAATTAAATATGGTCAATATTATGCATCAAAGCAAGCTAGATTTGCTAGAATCTTAATTTGAGTTGCTTTTCAGATTTCTCCGAGGAAATAAACTCAACGGGACAATTCCAACATGGATACTCAATTCGACTGATGTGATGTAAGTGCTTGGATTCCAAACAAAAAGCTAAAGAGTATGTTGTACGTTCTACAGTAAAGATTTTGTAAGAGTTTTGATGCATTATATTGGAATCTACAAAATATATATATATACACACACACTTTTGGTTATGATAAAATCAACATTAATAAAGAATTGAAGTTGATATATAACGATTTTGGCTATAATATTTGATCTCGATCATGTAGGCTAGATTTGAACCGAAAGTGTTATGCCCAGTTATCACTTGTTCTTGTTCTCATCTCATTCAATTCCATTCCATCGAGACATAACCCAAAACATGCCACATAACTGTAATGGACAATTTTATGCATGTTTGAAGGATTGGACAAGAATGTGTAGAAAGGAATTGCCATTACTGTTTTCTCAAATGTGTGGCGACTTATTCTTAACTTATTGTTTACTTTTCATTTAATGCAGCGATGTGTCTGAAAATCTTTTCACAAATAATGTGGCACAAATTCAAAAATTGCATTCAAACTCATCTACGCTGTGAGGATTTCTAATCGACTATGCTTTTCTTTATTATGCCTTTTCCCTAGATATTGTTTTGATTTTTTCATACTTTGGATCTTTAATTTCTATGCAGGAACTTTTTCTCATCCCTTAATTCCAGTGACGACGGGTAAGCACTAGCTAGCTTTTTCTTCATTTGGTGGACACTCATTCCTCCCCTCAAAAAACACAAAAATGTAAATGGGCTATACTAGTTAATTGGTTTGAAGTGAATGATCTTGTTTTTGTGTTCATTTTGATAATTTAGGGGTACACATTGGGAACATGTTGGCTATACCTGCAGCAGTGACCTAAAATACCAATGTAAGTATATTAATGATAAAAGGCCCGGCCCGGCGGGTAGCTTAGTTGATTCTTGAGTAGTAAATTATGGACAAAGACACATGAGAGCACTGGCAGTTACAGTGGGAGAGTAACAGCCAATGTGAAAATTAAACCTAATGTTGTGGACTCCCTGTGGACACAGGACACTGGTCTTTCTACTTAACAGAAACATTTATTTCAAATATAATGACATTTTTTTTTTTCATTATTGCAGTAAATGACAGCCTATTTATAAATTGTGGTGGTGAATCAATGAATATAAATGGAAGTATTTTCGAAGGCGATCTGGATTCAAATGGAATTTCAACTTTCTTTCTGAGTAGCAGTTTAAGATGGGGTTATAGTAGTATGGGATCCTACTCAATAATAAATGGCGAATATATAATAGACAATACATGCATTGTTGGTGTTGGTGATGTCCCTCTTTACAGTACAGCACGTGTATCCCCAGTCTCCTTGAAGTATTACGGATTTTGTTTAAGGGATGGTGAATATACTGTGAGACTTCACTTTGCTGAATTAGTTACATACAACAACTATAAAACCCCATATGTCAACAAATCAGGTCGAGTTTTTGATGTGGATATCCAGGTATATATTTATTATAAAGGTTCTCACGGAAAGATGTGGTCTCATTTGATTATTATTATTATTATTATTATTATTATTATTATTATTATTATTATATACATGGTGAAAAACTGGAATGTTGAAAGGTGATTATGATTGCAGGGAATGAATGTACTTAAGGATTTCAACATAGAAAAGGAAGCAGAGGGTGTAAATAAGGCTTACACTAAGGAAATAAGAAATGTTATAATTAACAATAGTCGACTGGAGATTCACTTATATTGGTCAGGGAAGGGTTCAATGATGTACCAAGGTCCACTTATATCTGCAATTTCTGTATATCCTTGTAAGTCATATATATATACTTGTTTGTTTTGTCCTTTAATTTACCGGCCTAGCTTAGTGCACCATTTCGATTATTGTATCATTATTCCTACTTTTCTTATAGATCTGATATTTGTTTATGTATGGTAGCTAAAGAGAGCGGTCTGTCTCCTCCAAAGATGGCTGCAATCTCATTATCTGTCTTAATTCTTCTGATAGTGTTGATAGTTTATTTCTGGAAGATGGAAGACAATTCACATGAAGGTAACTTCAACTTCAACACCATTGCTGTGTGTTGATTATACATACTGTCCCATTTATTCGATCGATTTTTGGTGTAGGAATGGTTGAGTTGTATCCTGGAGGACTTTACAACTTCCAAAAAGTAAAAGTTGCTGCCAAAAATTTCAAGCATAAGCTTGGTAAGGGTGGCTTTGGAACTTTCTATGAGGTTAGTTTTGGTTCAAGTAAAATGAAATTCTTTCTAAAATTAATTAATCCCTTTTTGACATTACACAATTAAGTGTGATTGTAGTGTTAGCTACATACTTATTAACTTGAATTCTGCAGGCTACACTCGGCAATGGAACGGTGGTTGCAGTTGAAAAGGTTTCGGCCACAAAAGATATAATACGTGCATTTCGAGAAAAGGATTCTACAATTTCTCTCATGGAACATCCCAACCTTGTAAAGCTGATGGGATGCATTGCAGAGAAGAACCAACTGTTGCTTGTTTATGAGGATATAGGCCATAATTCCCTTCAAAATGCACTTTTTGGTATGTACTCTGCATTCAGACTTTCTATTGTCTAGCAGCAGTGAACACCTAACAGTAGTTTCTTCACAGGTTCAGACAAGTCGAGATTAGATTGGCCAAAAAGGCTCAACATTTGCCTTGGCATAGCAGAAGGTCTAGCTTTTCTTCATGAGGGCAAGCAGAAAAATGTTCATGGAAATATCAAACCAACCACCATTTTTCTTGACAAACAGGACAATGCTAAGATATCTGACTTCGGATTTTCCAGGCTTCATGACCAGGGAAAGTCACGCGAGGAAGGAACAGTGTAATGATACTGAATTGGTCCCTCATATTTGATTGTAAGTACGTAAACAATCAAATAGCCAATAACATCCATTCTCACATAAAAGCATTATCTGCAGGGTATACATGGCACCTGAATACGCAAAATATGACGAGTTAACAACAAAAGCAGATGTGTATAGCTTTGGAGTTGTTGTACTTATAGTTGTTAGTGGAAAGAAAGAAAAGATTTCAATGTGTAGCAGCGGGGTCGACACCGAGTACCTTCCAGATCTCGTAAGGCCGGAGTCAAACTTAATTATATCATTGGGTGCATGGTTAGTTGTGAGTAATGTTATCATTATATTGTGTGTATGACTGCAGGTGGTGCGTGAAAAACAAGAACAAGGTCATTTTATGAATGTAGTTGACAAAAGCATATCTAACACAGTGGATTGGAATGAAGCAGATACAATGTTAGAACTAGCATTGATGTGCTTGGACCAGTACCCACATCGAAGACCAACCATGTCTGACGTTGTGATGGTTCTAAAGGATCCGCTTCTATTGGAGAATCTAAAGGAAAATTTAAAGCAGCATTCTTCTGTCAAAGAACAACACTACAAATCTATGCTGCTTTAATTTCGAGTTGTTCTGCTGAAATGAATGGTTTCCCAAAAGAATTAAGTGAGCTTTCTGAAACTCACAAGTGATGGTGCAAGCTGATTTAATTCCTTGTGAGTTTATCCGATCCTCTCATCATCTGTTTTCAGGGCATTGAGGAAATGTTCTCTTGCTGGCCCTATTATTCCTCATATAATCTGGAACCTAATGGATTTGTGTTCCCTGTAAGTTTTCTGTTAATGTATATATTTGCAAATTATCTCCAGCATTGGAAAAATTCTCAGCTCTCTCTGAAGTGAAGCCACATATGAACAGTTTCGCATGTTTTGTGAATGAATACATATTTGATTTTCATTGGAGTTAATACCAGTTGGTCCCTCGACTATTGCGATTTACTTAAAAAGGTCTTCTATTTAATTTTTTGCTTGATTTAGTCACATATATAAACTACTAAAACGTTACCTTGTTAGATCCTCTGCTAGGTTTGTCGTTAGTTGTTTGTCAAATCCAAGGACAAAATCGTCGTCGTCATTATTATTATTATTATTTTGTATAAGGGTATTTATGTCTTTAAAACCTATTTCATTTTTATTCCTTTAACCAACCAAACACAGGAATACAATTCCTAAAGTCTATTTCTTCCGTGAACCAAACAATAGAATATAATTCATATTCTATTCTTTACATATTTCATTCCCTGTGGAATAGCATTCATATTCCATCCAAATTCATTCCGTGAACCAAACGTGCTGTAAGAGCATCCCAATAGAAAAATTTTAGGTGAAAAAATAAATTAAATATAACTCCAATCAAGGCTCGTTAACCGAACCAGACACATAAAATGGAACGGAGAGAGTAATACATACTTATACTGTAAAATGTAGTATTTATACTTATATGGGAAAGTATAATACTTTTTAAGAAAAATGTGATACTTTCAAAAGTATTACATTTTTTTATAAGTAACAAACGCTTGCCAACACTACTTTGGGAAAATATAATAATTTTGATAAAAAAATGTAATATTTTACTTCAAAATGTAAAAGTAATACATCTGTCCTCAAAAGTATTACAATTTTTTTTAAGTAAAGAACAATTTATTCCTAATTAGTATGGAGTATTATATTTTTCAATATAAATACATATTGACCTGATTCGATCTGTCCTACGGACAGTCTTACACAAGTATGACTCTTATAATTCTTATACTTATTAATAAAGATATAGAATTAGAAATTTAGGGCTTAATAATTAAGGCCATGTCTCCGTTGTAGGCCAAAGAAAGCACAAAGGCCATCTCCATTTGTGATTTTGGGTGAAATTTTTGAGGCAAAATAGATGATATGGAAGTGAGAAAAGGGAGAGAGAGAAAAGATGGGAGTGTTGCAGGAGGTCCCGGTTTTTTGTCGGCAATGGTGGGTCCCGCATGGCAATGAAAAGGCGCATTAATATCGCGTGCTGGCAACATTATATTGTGCACCTGCGTGCATTGAACGCGCTCGCACTCCTGGGCTCATAAATAGCTTTTTTGTTCTTTTTTTTTTAATTCAGCTTTTTTTTTCTCTACATTTTCTATTTCCTCTCATTTTTTCTTTTCTAATCACATACAAAAACTTCTCAAAAATCACACTAAAATCTCCACTATTGAGGAAGGCCTTACATAATTACATTCAGGCCTTCCTCAGTGTTAAATTTGGGTGTGATTTTTGAGAAATTTTTGTAAGTGTGATTAGGAAAGAAAAAATGAATTGTAGAAAAAAAATAAAAGAAAAATAAAACAAAACAAAAAAAATTGAAAAAAAAAAACCAAAAAAAAAAAAAACAAAACAGTAAATATGCCCGCCTGGATGAGAAATCTATGCCTTACGCATTGTGAGGCGCATGTCTCTCCTCACAGGAGGGCACATAATGTCAGCTAAAAATTCAATATTGCAAGAAAAAAATACACACTAAAATTATACATTCCTATTTATTAAAAACTCATGCACTTGTTTTTAGGTCGGAAAAAAATCCAATAAAAAAATTAGCTATGGAGGAAAGCCTATTGATGCAATTATTGAGAAGCTATGCAGCATGCAATTAGACTGTGCAAAAAGTTAAGTTTTGTGTGGAATACAGTCTGGAAAGCTATAAAGTAAGTTTCATTTTTGTTGGATAATACAAAAGTATCCCTTCCTAGGTATATGTGTTGAAGACTTGAAGGTGACTTCACAAATTTTTTTTTTTTTTTTTTTGATAATCACAAATTTTTGTTACTTCAACTAAAAATATGTGTGGAGGACAGCAACGCAAGTAATACTAAATATACTATAATTTTCTACTCAATTCTTTTACTTCAAGCTAAGATGTCATGTTCTAGTTGATATAAATAAATAATTAAAAAAATGTGGATCACTATTTTAATTTGTTCTCGTGGAATTATTTTTCAGAACATATATCTACAGAATGAGTTGAAGAAATTTCTAAAATATTTTCCTATTCTCCCCTTGTTAAATTATCTCTTTGCAACCTGAATAATTTATCAATTTTTTTTTTATCTCATAAGTTCTATCTAAGACTCATGTTACTTATATAGAGTGATTAAAATTAAAACTAGCAAGAAAATGTATATGAAACACACTTGAAGTTCTTGAATCTTTTGTTTAATACCTGAATAATTTATCAATTTTTTGTATACATATGTTCTATTAATTTTGTTACAATTGGGCTCCAATTTTTTAAGGATCACCAATGAAAGTGACATATTGACCTTCTTGACTTAAGTTATTGGCAATTTAAATTAATTTATCTTCTTATGATCTTTCACTGGCTAAGATTACATAATAAGGTTTATTTAATACATACTTTCAGATAGTGATTGCAGATTTTCGTAATAATCAAAAAAGAGTAAAATAATTTAAACGCCCATGCCAAAAAGTTGTAGAAAGTGGGATGCCTTGATTAGTTGATTAACGTTAAATACAAGAGTTAATATCCAATATAGTACTTGACTATAGTCGATGACTATATTGGGTATTAACCCTTAAAAACAATTTTAAAAATACGGAGTAAAATACAAAAGGATAAACCTAGAGGCTATACTGCCAACTGGACGGCCTGGACTCTCTCCTTTTTTTCTTTTTGCTTTTTGAAGCATTATTTCGTAATAAAAACAAACACCTGCCTGGTTGGAAGAATCATTTCATATATTTGTCGTACAAGTATACGTCATAGCTATTGCGTAATGCATTTATGACATGTTTATGGACATGCTTAACTCGAATTATATCTGATCATTGATCAAATCTATATCAACAACTCAAATCAATTAATTTTTTTAAAGGCTCGTCCTCAATTAAAAAAGTAACTGTAAAAAATGGGACACCTTAATAAAGAAAACAAAGCACCATAATAAAGAAAATAAAGCACACTATGAATGAAAATCACGCACATAAAGCTTTAGATCGACAAACCTTATAAAAGAAAACAATGCACTTTAAGAACGAAAACAACGCAGCTAAAGCTTTAGGCCAACACACCTTAAGTTTCAACAACTGACGCAACTTAAGCACACAAACCACACATCTTAAAAAGAAAAACCAAAGTTTTAGATCGACGCACTTTAATTTTCAACAACTGACGCACCTTAAGTACTCATCATAGAAACCACGCACCTTAAGAAGGAAAACCACACACCTTAAATTTGACATAGATGCAAAATGACCAAATTACCACCGCATTTTTTTAAAATCCATGTTCAATCTGGACTGCTGATTTTGATTAAATCAATGGCTAAGATTAAACCACATCTTTTACCTGAAGTTTATTACCACATTTGATATATATATATATATATATATATATATATATATATATATGAGGGCGTTCAGGTAAGAACCAACTGCCCAGGAGGGAATTGAGAACCAATCGCAGTCATCTATGTGTCTAGATCTAACGGTCAGAAACACTATTTTTTTTTTTAAATGCGGTGACATTTTCGTATATAATTGAACTTTGAAATGAAAGTAAATTGTGTTAAAAATACAAGTAACAGTTTCATGTAGTGCAAACTACAAGCTGAAAGAGCTTAAATGAAGGCTAAACTACAAGCTAAAAGAAATCAAATGCAGGTTCAAATAAATGCAAGCTCAGATTACAAGTTCGATGGATGAGTTGCGTCCAATGGGATGCTATCCACTTCTATGCCACCACCTCTAAATACTCAGTCTGAACATTCTGTTAATTCAAATGATGAAGACTTAGGAGATGATTAGATTATGTTTATTAATATACTTGGTACTGTTTCTAACGATATAACTTTACTTTTGTTATTGTTTATGAGTATGAGTATTTTAATATAATATATTATACAGTTATATTATTGATGTATTATATTATAGGTTTATTGTTTGTATGCGATGTTAATTAGCAGGTAAAATTATTATATTATAGGTTTAATTTAATGCAGGTATATGATATTAATTAGTGGGTAGCTTTTTTTTTTTTTAATTTAAAATTTAGCGACTGGCAAATATAGTAAACCCGTAGCTAAGAATCAAATAAAATAAAGAATACTAAAAAAATAACGATGGAAAAAATTTGTAGTTAACATTAGCGATGGAGAATTTCGTCACTAAATTGTAGCTAAATGGCATCAAATTCAAATATTATTAATAAATTAGCGATGACAATTTCCGTCGCTACATACGTCTAGCAACGGATATTTCAGTCACTAAGTCTAGCGACGGAAAAATCCGTAGCTATTCTCTTGCAAAGTTCATCACTAGATCGTCGTGGTAGGAGTCTAGCGATGGACTTTTTGTGGGTGTAGCGACGGATATTCCGTGGCTAGACTTAGTGACAGAAATTTCCATCACAGTTCCCTCGCAATTTTCAGCGTAAAAACCGTTGTCGGGCAAAATAAATTGTGTCGCTGAATTTTAGCGACGGACAAAATTTGTCGCTAAGCATATTAGCGACGGATGTTTCTTATTTAGCGACAAAAATCGTCTGTCGCTATTTTATCATTTTTTGTAGTGTTAAGTGCAAGTAAAATATATTAAAAGTACAACAAATTAAATAATGTATATTGAGCATCAATATTATGTGTACATAAACATTATCATTAGTTGCACCAAACGTTAGCATCAAGCGCACCAATGTGAAAAACGTTATCATTAAGTGCACCAATGTAAAAAAGGTAAATTATTTGCATTATTAAGTGAAAATGGTTGTACTTTTAAGTGCTTTTACTTGAATTTTTTACTTGCATACTTGCACTTTTAACACATGTTACTTACACCAAAGTTTGAGTTAACACACACACACACACACACACAAATATATATATATATATATATATATATATATATATATATATATATGTATGTATGTATGTATATATTACATAAAAAATTTACCTCAAAATCAAAATTGAGATAAGACCTTACACCAACTATTGATGATTAACAATATGCAATTTGAATATTATTGTGTTTAATTTTATTCTAAAATATTATTATGGACTTCTTTAATTATGATTTTTGGATGTTATTTCATCATCATTTTATGAAAGATGAATTAAATACTTTTTTTAGTTTGTTTGATGGATTGAATTGTAGGTTGTATTTCTATACATATATAGGTTTAGTGGGTTTAAACGGGTTTCATGTCGACATGACCCAAAACCTATTAACAAAACGTGTCTATCATGTTAATCCGTTTACAAATTGTTTTCATGTTCATGCTAAGAATTTCAGTCCGTTAACATTAACGTGTCGTGTCCGTATCTAGTCTTATCGTGTTAACCCGTTAACGAACCCGTATGTCATTCATATATGGAGTGTGTTCACGTGCGAACCACTTGCCCATGAGATAAGTGAGAACGCATGCCATCCGTCCACGTGTCCAGATCTAAAAGCTCAGAAACACTAATTTTTTAAAAAATGCGGGGACATTTTCGTAAATAATTGAACATTGAAATGCAAGTAAAATGTATTATAAGTGCAAGTAAAATGTATTACAAGTGCAAGTAGCAGTTTTATATAGTGAACCTAAGTGCAAGTAAATTGTATTACAAGTGCAAGTAATTAAAATGTATTACAGGTGCAAGTAAAATGTACATTGAGCATCAATACTAAGTGTACCTAATGTTATAACTAGTTGCACCTAACGTTATAATTAGGTGCATCTAGTGCAAGAATGTTAACAAGGTAAATTACTTGCATTTGTAAGTAAAAATAGGTGCACTTGTAATTGATTCTACTTGCACTTTTTACTTGCAAATGTGCACCAGCTATTTGCATTTATAACGCAATTAGTTGCATCAAAGTTTGAGTTATTTATGAAAATGCCACCACGTCGTTTTTTTAAATGACATCTTATTTATTGGAACACGTTGACGGCTGCGAAGCGTTCTCATTTCTTTCCTAGGTGACGTTCGCACCTAAGCGAGCCCCTATATGTGTGTGTGTACGTGGGGGGGGGGGGTCATGTGCGAAGACAAGTTCCTGTGTGGTTGTGCGGTTAACACACAAAGAACACATCTTAAGTGTAGCAATGACGCACCTTAAGTACACAAAACACACACCTTAAACACAAACAAAGCACCTTAAGAATGAAAATCATGCACCTTAAGTTTTAAATGGCACACCTTAAGTTTCACAACTGGCGCACCTTAAACACACAAATCACGCACCTTAAGAAGAAAACCATGCACCTAAAGATTTAAGCCGATGCATCTTAAGAAAAGAAAACAATGCACCTCAAGAGAATGCCAATTCAATTCTGTACTAGTACTCAAACTTGTACTCAATATAATCTTGTACTCAATTCTATACTCAACGTTGTACTCTGGTGTTACTTTCTTTCACCCTTCCTTCTTTGTTACACTTTCCCCCCAAAATTGCCACAAAAACAACTCACCTTAATAAAGAAAACCACGCACCTTAAACAAGAAAACAACGCACTTTAAGAGGAAAAACCACGCACCTAAAACTTTAGGACAACACACCTTAAGTTTCAACAACTTGCGCACTTTAAGCACATAAACCACGCACCTTAAGAAGGAAAACAACGCACCTTAAGAAGGAAAATTATGCACCTTAAATTTGACCTAGATGCAAAAAGACCAAATTGCCACCACGCATTTTTTTAATCACTGTTAATAATGAATGTTGATTTAGACAATATCAATGGCTCAAATTTAACCGCACAATCGCACCTGTGATATCCCATGAACTAAATTATATATATATATATATATATATAT
>CM008336.1:24368026-24378510 GCA_002525835.2 Ipomoea batatas | reverse complement strand
ATATATATATATATATATAAATTTGAAGCAAAATTATATATATTAAAAATATAGAACCTAAAATTCAATCAATCAAACAAACTAAAAAAATATTTAATTCATAACATTCATAAAACGATGAAATAATATCCAAAATCATAATTAAAGAAATTCATAATAATATTTTAGAATAAAATTAAACACAATAAAAATCAAATTGCATATTGTTGATCATCAATACTTGGTATAAGGTATCCCACTATATGATAGAGGGAGACAGGGAGCATCAAATAAATAAGGGTGCTTTTAATCTAATTCGGAGTCTCTCAGGTGGTATAGTATATGATACTATGATAGAGGGAGTCAGTGAGCATCAAATAAATAAAAGTGGTTTTAATCTAATCAGGAGTCTCTCAGTTGGGCCATACCACGTACTAAACGCACTACTTCGATAACTTTTTGAATTGAAAAAAGTGTGGGTCTGTCTTTGCACATGGGAATTGGAATCAGAACAAATATCAAATATTTGGTAATAATAATGGATTTTGGTGAAATTATTTTGTATTTTTGGTAGTAGAGTAGAATGTGAATGATTATTAATAATTGGGAAAGAGGATGAGGAAGGGAAATGAAGCCTTATTTTATTAGGGAATGCGTTTTACAATTAATGGGGTAATCAAAACTCATAATAGTGTTCTAAAAACTTGACAACCAAATAATAACAATGACTTTGACACCCATTCCTAATAGCTAAACTTGTCAACCAACCACACCCTAAACACTAATAAAAATGAAACAATAATGTAATGTTTATGATTGTTTTAGTTTAAAACTTCAAATAGACTAGTGTGAAAGTAGGAGTTTTAAAAGTTCTTTCTAATTAGGGTTTGTTAAGTACACGAGTTAATACCCAATATAGTCCTCGACTATAATGGTTTTACTCAATTTAGTCCTAAGTGACTTTTTGTACTCTATTTAGTCCTTGACTTTAATGGTTTTACACACTTTAGTCCTCTGTTAACAATTCCGTTTGTTGGTTGTTAATAACAAGGTTAACATGGTAATTTCATTTCTCTTTTATTTTTATCAGATTAATTGTTAATTATCTTTCCTAATTTTCTTCTCTCTTTTGCATAGGAATTGTCCCTCATTCCCTTTCTCAGACTCTAAAAACACATTGCAAACCCATTTGCTAATTTTTTTTCTCTCTTCTGCCTAGTCAATACAATTCCGTTATTCCCTTCCTTAGGCCTTAAAAACAGACTGCAATTCCAAATAATAATAATAATAATAATAATAATAATAATAATAATAATAATGCTTGTGTTTGGATTCATTTGAAAAGTGATCAGGCTGTGTGTAAAATCATCAGGGATATGTTCCATTTTGCAGTCTGTTTGGATTATTAAAGTTACAGATTATTACAGATTAAGGCTGTAAAGATTATTACAGATAATAATCCATTTTGCAAGTCACTTGGCATAATAATAATAATAATAATAATAATAATAATAATAATAATAATAATAATAATAATAATAATAATAATGCTTCTGTTTGGATTCATTTGAGTAAGGGAATATGTTCCATTTTGCAGTATGTTTTTAAGGCCTAAAGAAGGGAATAAGGGAATTGTATTGACTAGGTAGAAGAGAGAAAAAAATTAGCAAATGGGTTTGCAGTGTGTTTTTAGGGTCTAAGAAAGGGAACGAGGGACAATTCCAATGCAAAAGAGAGAAGAAAATTAGGAAAGATAATTAACAATTAATCTGAAAAATTAAAAGAGAAATGAAATTACCATGTTAACCTTGTTATTAACAGCCAACAAAAGGAATTGTTAACAAAGGACTAAAGTGTGTAAAACCATCAAAGTAAGGACTAAATAGAGTACAGAAAGTCACTTAGGACTAAATTGAGTAAAACCACTATAGTCGAGGACTATATTGGGTATTAGTACACGTACCTTTTGGTTTAAATGTGGAATGCGTCTTTTTGCCACTTGTTTAATAAATAATATATATAAATAGGAGGGGATAGGCTGTGGACTCAAGAGATATCAAACAAATCATATCAGAGAATTATTGAGACATGGAAAAGCTGATATTATTATTATTATTGCTGCTCTTCGCTCTCAACTCTCAACTAACCATGGGAGAAGGAACTATTCAAGATATCTGCACTCAGATACTCAACCATGCTGACAAACCTCTTGGCACCGAAGATGGTAATTAAGTTCCCATAAATATTCTTTTTCTTTAGATTACACACACCAATATAATATCTGAAGTTTTTATTTTCCAAATATTTTAAATTAACTATACAGTGTCAAGATCTTGTAGTTTAGTAGCACTCGATTTCACTCCCGTATAGAAGGGGTGAGTTTGAGCCTCAGTAAAAGCAATATTAACTCTTTGTGCTTTAGTATCTAGGTTGAGAAAGTAGTTATGAACAGATACTGCATTGTAATAAAGTTAATAGCATTCAAAAAAAAAAAATTTAACTTTACAGTATTTAATGTTTATTTTCAAATATAACATGTCATATATTTTTGGAATTTTTTTTTTATTTGTCATATAGACATATACCCTTATAGTTATAGTGGATTATTTAAACTATTGAGAAATTATTTGATACCAGTAATAATTGATAAACTAAAAATCATTATATATTGATTTATTATTTATTTTTGTTTCTCTCTCACATATGCCAGGGAATGCCATTACTGAATTGCTTGGATGTCAGACGAGGACTTCTAGCTCGACAAATAGCGCGAATTGTGATAGAAGCAAATCAAGCAATTATAACGTTACTTGCGACTGCAGTCTCGATAAGGATGTTTGCCGGGTGACAGAAATGTAGTATATATATTCATTTTATTTTTACATTTCAAATAATTCTTACGATTTTTCTTGTTTACATGCATTTGGTTAGCAAAATAAATGGGAAGAGTTATAACTTTAGTCAAGTTGATCAGGGTATTGACTTTATAATTATAAGATCACAAGTTTCATTCATTCTTAACGAGAACGATTTTTGGCTGCACCCTTGGGTTTGAAAAATATAAAAAGGATAAAACAAGATAACATTTTCATAATTATCTTCAACTTTAAAGGGCATTCCGCTCTTTCAAAATAAATAAATAAATAGATAAAGGGCATTTCACAATGTTTTTCCCTCTCCTTGCTTCTCAGGAATAGTTTAAATTGGAAGCAACCCTGACTAATTAAATTGGTAAGTTATTAACTTGGAAACCATAAGATTACACGTTCAATTCTTAGTGGGTGTGACCTATTGACATTCTTAGACTGCTTTGTAACCCGTACACATTCAAATTTCCAACTTTTAACTTCTTTTTTTTAAAATAAAATTTCCAACTTTTAACTTTAGCTACTAACTTTTCAGATTTCAAACTAACTATTCAGCTATATTTGCCAAACGGAGTCGTATATAATCTATATCGTTATTATAATTATTTAATTAAATATAAATCATATTTGATTTTTTTTAACTCTATGAACCATAACTATTCATCGGGAGATCTAGCAAGATTGAGGGTGGTATCAATGTAAAATATCTTCTTCGTGATGAGAAGGTGATTTTAATGATGCTAGTCAATGACAAATAAGAATAAATATAGCGAAAATGACACTTTTCTCTTTAAATTATATGTTTATAGCTTTTTTTTTTCTTGATTTATTTATGTATTTACATTAGTTCTCTCAATTATTTTCAAAGTTGAGAATTTTCTCTTATCTGTTAAATGAGTTTTTGGACCGTTAAAAATAAAGACAAAATGGGTATTTCAAGTTATTAATAAGAGCCAATAAAGTTATGACTCTAACGGAAAGAAATAAATACTTATACAATCTTAATAAGAGCCAATAAAGTTATGACTCTAACGGGAAGAAAAAAATGTTGGTGATAATTAATTACTTAAACGAATGGTTCATATTATTTTGATTTTAGCAAGTTTTTTATGATTTTCCTTCTTTACACTCTATTATATTATTTTCTTCCCTTAAATAACCCCACATTACGTTATTATAAACTTTAGTAACGGAATATTCCGTTAACTTTTAACTTACCCATTAATAATTTCTGTAAGAAAGGTCTTAGGTGTGACCCTCATCCCAACCAGAATTGGCATAATTGTTAAACATATACTCAAATATGTTAGAGTATATTATTGAAAAGTATAAGTACTCCACTCTATTACATACTCTTATTAAATTATAAATAAATTACTAGCTACAAGAAAAAAAATAATACATATGCATTACTTTAATTTAGAATTTAATGTTTAAAATGTCTTTATTCAAAAAAATTATTCATTATCAAAAAATTTAAAAAGAGATATTTTCATTAGTTATATTGTCTTTATTTTCTTCAATACAAATTATTCATTATCAAAAACTTAAAAAAGAGATATAATTTCATTAGTTATATTGTCTTTATTTTCTACAATAAAAATTATTCATTATACAAAAAATTTAAAAGAGATATAATTTCATTAGTTATATTGTCTTTATTTTCTAAAATAAAAATTATTCATTATCAAAAAATTAAAAAAGAAACATAATTTCAATAGTTATATTGCTTTTATTTTCTACAATGCAAAGATTCCTTACCTTCAAATTCATTAATTAATTATATTCATTATATTATTCATTGTCTTCTTTTTACACTATCTTGTAATTAAATATTCTGTATCAAAGTTAAAATACAAAATAATGTTATATATTTATTTACCAAGTATTCTATTAATAGCATATAAAAAATTTCAATAATTTGAAGTCAATCATATTAACTACTTGGCGAGGATTTGTTGACAAAGAAGAAATTCAAATAACCCATCCAGTAAATTGAAGCGGGAAAGTACTCCGTAATCTTTTTTGGACTACATCACAGTTGTTCACTTTAAAGTTAAATTGTATTTCTTTATTAATATGATTCAAAATGTATAAATTTTTATTACCAAAAGTAGTATTTACTTATACTATCATTTTGAAACTAAGTATTTAGACTATCGTTTTTACAAAATTGCAAACATTTATTCTACTGACAATTATAATCAACCTCTCATATATTATATTGCATTCATATACTTTGAATTATATTACAAATTTAAATAAACAAATTTAACATTCAATTACATATGCATGAACATCTCCTATATATATAATCTTATATTAATATACTCTGAAATACTTATTTAAAAATAAACATTGTGTATTATCCTATTCGCGCAATGCGGGTGAAAAGCTAGTTATTATTTATATGTGGGAATCAAAATAAATGCAAAAAATAACATACACAATTTACAAATATTATAATTATAATTTTAAGCTAATGATAGTAACATAATTAGGACTTAAACACATAATTTAGCATTAAAGTAATGAATTATTTGTGTTTTAAGTCTTAATTATGTTACTAGCATTAGCTTAAAATCATAATTATAATATTTGTAAACGACATCTTTTCTTTTACGCATTTATTCTGATTCACGCATATAATTTATTGAAGAAGAAAAACAAATGAAATGTCTATTTTACTCTTATTTTTAAGGGTACATGAATAATCCATGAAAGAAAAATACTATAAGCATATACTTTAGGGAAAATAAAGTATCATTTTCTCATATATATATATATATATATATATATATCTTATTTACTATTCATTAATTATTGCACATTTTCTTTCTTTGGTTATTTTCCTTAAAAGTTCTGTATGTGGTAACACTAGATTAAATATTATAAAAAAAAATTAATTTGTTTATAATAACTTCAGTCAAATAATTAAATCTTGTTAATTGAACCAGACACATAAAATAAAGCTGAAAAATATATAGTTATGAAGGATTATTACTATTTTTTAAATGGGGAATATATAGTTAGGGATTATTAATATTTGTATCTCGCTAATATTTTCTTTTAAAACAAAAAACTATTTTCCGTATCATAATCTTCAATTTGTTTGTACTGTTTTTCCTAATTTTGTATTGAACTGTAAACTAATGATCCAATTAGCTATTTAATCCAATTATTAGCTAATTGTGTAAATCTTTGATTACTATTGATTTTCCTGCAAATCTGTTGTAGTGATTTTTCATTTCGGATTTCGAATGGTAAATTACCAGAAATAATGGGAAACCTTACAAATTTAACATCGATGTAAGTATCCTGCATGAAATAATATATACTGTTATTACGTTTGATTCTTAATAATTAATACAGAGTAGTTAAGATATGCATTTATTGAGTTGTCTCTGTATTTGTTATAGAAATTTGTTTGCGAACAATTTATTTGGCGAGATTCCAGCATCATATGCAAATTTAAAAAATCTAAAGTATTTGTAAGTACTCTAAACTGTACTGTTTTTTTTTTAATGCTTGACTTAATGAAATAAGAATGATGAATATAAACATTGTTTAAAAAGTTATTTTATCCTCCTGTAATTGATAGGAATCTTGGAGGCAACGAATTGGAAGGATCATTACCCTCATTTCTTGGTGATATGAAGTTGGATTTTTTGTAAGCCAACACCACACTCCCTTTGATAGGCAGAAGCTGAAAACATTTTATATATTACTCCAAGTTGGAGTATTGTGCATCATTTTCTTACTTTCAAAACTTTTGATCTAATATATCCTATTTGACTCTAGTTAATTGAATAAATAAATGAAACTCCGTTTTGAAATGCACTTGTGGTTCCATTATAGGGATCTATCTAGTAACTCATTTGGCGGTCCAATTCTACCTCAGTTGGCTTCCCTAAAAAATCTAACATATCTGTAAGTATATGAGTAATTTATTTGCATATTCTATTAATTTGTTTATTTTTTTATTTCTTTTTTTTAAGTGTACGCATTTTCAATTTGATATCCTATTTTTAAGTCAACAACTATTACGTCTTCATTAAAAAAGTATTACATTTTACCATTACGCCCGTTTATAGAAAAACTAATACTCTGATTTTTAGTAAACTAAAAAATGTAAAGCTTATGCAAATTTAAAAAATCTCAAGTATTTGTAAGTACTCTAAACTGTACTGTTTTTTTTTTTTTAATGCTTGACTTAATGAAATAAGAATGATGAATATAAACATTGTTTAAAAAGTTATTTTATCCTCCTGTAATTGATAGGAATCTTGGAGGCAACGAATTGGAAGGATCAATACCCTCATTCCTTGGTGATATGAAGTTGGATGCTTTGTAAGCCAACACCACACTCTCTCAATCGTTATGCCGTGGACCCAGGGCTGGACCTGGGTCTACATTCACATACATACATTATACTCTACATTCACATACACTATACTCTACATTCACACTTTGTAAACTCTACATTCACACATTACATGATTATATGATACTCTACATTCACACTTTGTAAACTCCACATTCACACATTACAAGATTATATGTTTAGTAACTATATTACTGTTATGCATTCACACATTCAAAACTCTATATTCACAGGTCCTATACTCCATATTCACAACTTGAAAACTTCACATTCACACATTACAGGGCTACAAGTTGCTAGAACTTCTTAATTCTATTACATATTCACACACGCATAACTCTACATTCACGATTTCTATACTCTATATTCACAATTTGAAACTTTCACATTCACACATTTCTGGGCAACTCTACATTCACACAATCATAACTGTACATTCACGATTCCTATACTCTACATTCACACATTTTTGGACAACTCTATATTCAGCAATATGTTTACTAATTTTTAAAAAAAAAAATAAGGAGACAAAAGCGACGTAGTTTTGCACCCAGGTCCACCTTCGCCACACTCCCTTTGATAGGCAGAAGCTGAAAACATTTTATATATTACTCCAAGTTGGAGTATTGTGCATCATTTTCTTACTTTCAAAACTTTTGATCTAATATATCCTATTTGACTCTAGTTAATTGAATAAATAAATGTAACTCTATTTGAAATAAATAACTTGTGATTTTCATTATAGGATTCTATATGATAATTCATTTGGCGGTCCAATTCCACCTCAGTTGGCTTCCCTAAAAACTCTAACATATCTGTAAGTATATGAGTAATTTATTTGCATATTCTATTAATTTGTTTATTTTTAATTTCTTTTTTTAAGTGTACGCATTTTCAATTTGATATCCTATTTTTAAGTCAACAACTATTACGTCTTCATTAAAAAAGTATTACATTTTACTATTACGCCCGTTTATAGAAAAACTAATACTCTGATTTTTAGTAAACTAAAAAATGTAAAGCTTGTTAGCTCACATAAAAGTATTACATTTTTGTTTGTTAAAAATTACATATTTGAGATGTGTCTCATGTGAGACGGTTTCTCATAAACTTTTACGTTATTTACTAGCTAATTGAATAAATAAATGAAACTCTGTCTAAAATATATTTATGATTTGCACTACAGGGATCTATCTGAAAATTTGTTCAGTGGTTCATTTCCTACTCACTTGAGTTCCCTTGTAAATCTAGGGCATTTGTAAGTATATTTATAATTCACTTACTCATTTTGTTAATTAACGTAACTGGCAAGTTTCTTTAATTAGCAGGTAATAATTTATTATTTTTTTGTGTTTAATTTCTTTTTAAAAATTGTGCACAATTTCAATCTGATATTCTCTTGATAGGTTAACAATGATTACTTCTTCATAGAAGATATTACATTTCATTAATACTTTTCAAAGAAAAGTAATATGTTTTCAGTAAATTAGAAAATATAATACGTACTTATTAGCCAGTATTATATTTTTCTTAAAAGAAATTATATATTTGGCATCGTCATATAATATTGCATAAGTTTTTTTTTTACACTAGATGATTGAATATATAAATTGAAGTGTATCTGAAATGCACTTGTAGCTTCCACTACAAGGATCTATTTGATAATTTATTTAGTAGTTTAATTCCAAGTCAGTTGAGTTATCTTAATTGTATATTTAATGTATTTGTAATTATATGAGCAATTTATTAATACTCTTTATAGGTCAACAACTATTACATTTTTATAATAACTATACATTAACATTCTTAATCAGTACTTTTCAAAGTACAAGTGATATTTTTAGTGCACTAGAAAGTGTAATACTCGATACTTGTTAGCTCATTGAAATGTATTAACTTTAAAAATACTTTATAACAATAAGTATTACATATTTGAGACTCAGCATGTGAAATGTGATTACATTAAGTTTTTTTTTTTTTTGTTAACTATTGAATATATAAATGAAACTCCATTTGAAATTCCTTTTGGATCTATTCGATAGTTTATTTAGTGATTCAATTATAACCCAGTTGGGCTCGATTCTAAATCTAAAGCATATGTAAGTATGTGAGTAGTTTATTTACTAATCCTATTAATATATTTAACAAGCAAGAATCATTCTTTCTTGTTTATTATTTATTTTGTTTTGAGAAAAGTATATTCAATTTTAATTTGATGTCATATTTTTGGATCAACAACTATTACATTTTTATGAAAAGGTACGGATTACATTTTACCAATACTTGTAAAGGAAACAGAAAATTTTTTAGCAAACTTGAAAATATAATACTTTTTGACTTAGAGAAAAATTTTTTATTTTCGTTTACATATTTGATTTTTTTTAACGCAAGATGGTATTATATAAGTTTTTGAGTTATTTGTTAGCTTCTTGAATAAATAAATCGAACTATGTCTAAAATGTACTTGTGGTTTCCACTTCAGGGATCTATCTGGTAATTTATTTGATGGTCCAATTCCGCCTCAACTAAACTCCCTTGTAAATTTGGAGAATCTGTAAGTATATGAGTAATCTATTTAATAGGCGACAATCATTCTATCTTGTTTATTAGTCCTTCCGTCCCATTTTATGTGTTTGGTTCGGTTGACGATGCTTGACTGAAGTTATTTTTAATTCAATTTTTTATAATATTAAGTTTAGTATTAATATACAAAATTTATATATTTAGAAAGTAGAAACTATATTAAAAGTACTATTAAACACCAAAAAAAAAAATTAAAAATAAGTAAAACCTACTAAAGAAAATAAACAAAGAAGAAAATGTTTATTTGACCAATGAATAGTAAGTAGGTCATATAAATTGAACAAAGGGGGTACTTTTTTCTATGACATTTTACTTGTCATGTTCGTTATTTATTAGTCAAACAAACTCTTTTTTCTTCGCTTATTTTCTTTAGTCTCTTCTTATAATTTTTATTTTTTTGGGTATATAATAGTACTTTTAACGTAATTTCTAAATATATAAATTTTATAGGGAAAATGGCATCTTTAGTCCCTGAGTTATAGGGGTAGTGTAGACTCAGTCCTTGAGTTATGGCTGTATGCGAATTTGGTCCCTCAGTTATTCGCGAAGTGACGAGTTTAGTCACTGGCCATTAAATTTGACGAAAAAATTAAAAAATAATCAAAATTTGAAGGATAAAATAGGAAATTCACATTTTATTTTTCTTCTTATATCAAAACCACTTTTACAAT
>CM008336.1:24330320-24342039 GCA_002525835.2 Ipomoea batatas | reverse complement strand
AGATTAAATTGATTATTTGAAGGGATTAAATTTATAACATAGTAAAATAATTGAGGATTATATTGGTTAAATTATAAAAAAAAAAAAAAAAAAAAGAGGGAATAAATTGCAAAGTAGCAAACAATTGACTTTCCTGGCAAAATTGTACAATTATCATAACATAATTTTGGCAGGAAAGTTTGATGCATAATAATAATAATAATATAAATGCAGTTCATGGACAGGAAGAAGCATTGATGATTCATTGATTTGATGGCAGCTTCAACAACCCACCGGAAATACAGCAACTTATCAATGCTCTACATTCAACACATCCATCATCTACTCTGTCAAATGGGATCCAAAAGATATAAGTATTTGTCTCCTTTTCGGTAATTAATATAAAGAAGTGTAGTGATCGAATGAATGAAATATACTTATATTTGTATCTGTTCATAGTTACTTTCGCAACCTACTGAAACATTAAGAGTCAACAGTTGCCTCCACTAAGGCTAGAACCCACTCCAATCATCCATGTGAGAGTGCTAACCGGGACACCGGGTGCCAGCCACTAGACCACAAAGTCTTTGGCATATCAAGTTATGTGTTTAATTTTTTTTTTTTTAAAATATTTTTTCAATCAAATTTGTCATACATGATCTTTCTAGTGAAGAAAGTATTCTTCAACATCAAATTCTATCTTTAACTTATAAGCATTCCTAAATATTATAAAAGGAAATAACACATTTGGACTATCAATTGTAATTATAAATTTTGTCCCAATATATTTTCTTTTTAGTAACACGAGAAACCCATAATTATTATATGAGAGCGTGTATTAGGTAAATCAACTTAGATTGCACATAGTTGACCAGCTTAAATCAAGAAGGGTAGTAAATTACTCTCATCGATAGTCAAACTTGAAATCTTAAGGTTATTAAGCCAACAATCTGATCAACTTTGTTAATGTTGCTCATTATTATTATTATTATTATTATTATTATTATTATTGGTAGTAGTGATGAGAACAATAATATGCAAAGAGTTGTAGAACAATTATATTTACTAAGTATATGAATAAAGGTATTTATAAGAGTACAAGGATTAGTCATAATCATGTTAGAAATGGTAAAAGGTAGATTTACAATAATACAGTGAGAGGGAGAAGAAATTCTAATGTGAATAAAATAGAGTCTTAATATGCATTCTCAAGTTTAAGGGTCTCTAGATAAAACATTAAAGCTTGTCTCTTAAAAGCTAAACTTGAATCTAGCTGTTGTGAGTGACTCGGTAAATATGTCTGCTAGTTGGTCTTTTGTAGAGATGTAGTTTACTTGTAGTTCCTTCAACGTTACTTTGTTATGAACAAAATGATAGTCTATTTTTACATGTTTAGAGAGAACATTTGCCCATTGTTGCACTGCAAAATGACTTCTTCATTTTATTTTTATATAAATCATTTTTCAGATTTTCAAACACATCTTAAATTGATAAACGAATTGTTAAAGCAATGTCGAGAATCAATATATTTGCCATTTCCCAAGAACATATCCAACTTGAACAAAGACACTAAGTAGTCATATTCCTTCAAATTTTGTCATTGTATATATTGCACTTCAAATCGTCATCCCCGAAGTTATAAAACCTAAGTTCTTCGATAAGATTCTTAATTTCTTATGTATTTATTTTAACAAATATTTATTCGGCAGTTCAAGATTCTTGATATTTTTGTTAAAAAATAAAATTATTTATTTTATTTACTAAGAAACAACAAAATGGTGGTCTGGTCGGACACGGTTAGACAAAAAAAAACATCCCAACAAAACTGTCCTTAATTACCTAAGTGGATGTGTTGTGCATCTATAATTCCATATTTTTGTCAAATTCCATTGTATGAAGATTCTTAGAATTTTGGACGACAATTTAAGATACCAATAATACATTTAACATATAAAAAGTAATTATAATTGATATATTATTTTAATTAAAAACATATTATGAACATTGAAGTGGATATTTTGTGGTGGTACTTAGTCGTGATGGATGTTAAAAATTTCAACTAAGATAATATGTCGAGTATATAATAGATCAATTGTAAATATAGGTACTTTAATTCGATCTAAACTCATTTCATTCTATTACTTGTCAAAACATTGCGTAATATATATACAGTGAATTGTAATTATTTGATACCTCTTATGATTGTATCGCACTATCTATCACCATTCACCACTGCGGTATCTTTTTATCCGTATATTCACAAGACTTGATCGGGATGGGGAAGCTTCAATATCCATTCTTTAAATCTTGAGCATTCATGCATTATCTTGATTTTTAAAAAAAATAAAAATGAAAATTGCAGACATTTATATATTAGTTTATTTAATCCTTTGGATAATGTTGAATTAAGGTCACGTGAAAAGGTTTCTGTTAAGAATATCATGTTGCACGTGAAAGATATACTTTCCAGCTTAGAGGGCTGCATGCATGTTTCGATGTATAAATATAATAATATATATACTTTGAAACGAAGAAGCTTAAATCAATTTGTGAAGTTAAATGCGTGTGAACAAACATGTTGCCTTTCACACATTCTTTTCTGCATGTAGGAAGAAGTCATCTTAAATTACGAAACACAAAAACAGCAAGTCAACAACGTAAAATACATTTCAGAAAATTGTTGGAACAATATAATTTAGGATCTATTTGTTCCTTTTTTTTTTCTTGTCAAATTTGTCAAATAATGTTTTTTTTTTAAATCATGTCTCAAACAATCAATTGGTGTGTGTCTACATATATATATATATATACACACACACACACACACATGTAGGAGAAGATTCATGTAAAAACATACTCAAGTGAAAAATAAATTAAGGTTGATTAATTTGATTCATCAACGAACTTGGATAGATTAATTGTTGAAGGTTGTGAAAATATATATTTGAAAAATAGGAAGATTAGTTTTATAAATATTACAAATTTAAAAGTTTACAATAATTATAAAATTGTAGTCGTGCATGAATTTACTAAACCCCCTCAACCCTGGATGAACTCTAATGGGCAACTGTAATCAATCATTACTTTTTGCTAGAGGACCATGTTCTCATTTGAACGTTCTCTATGTATATTAAGAGACCAATTCAAAAGTGGCAAAAACTAAGAATTGAATGACCAAAATTGGTCAATTTTATAATTAAAGACAAAAAATGGCAAAATCATTCCATATCAGAAGGTTAAAAATGATAAACTAAGATAAGTTCGCTTCCTTTATAAATAATTATATATTAATATCAATATCTATAAATCATGTTATGCCTATCTTGAAAATTTATATATTTGCATAACAAAACTACTTACTATAAAAGGAAATTAAATAAAACTAAGTGTGAAATGGATGGGAATAAGAGTCAAATGTGGTATAATTTTTTTTTTTTTTTGAATACAAATGTGGTATAATTTATTCCAACATGAAAGCATTGAAACCTACGTAATAGATACATGCATACCAAGAATCGTCTTAAGACAGGAATATATTTTTCGTCAAATAATTAAGTACTGTCCTTTGGCAATAGGCAATGCGACGATTTGGCAATGCAGCATGGCATCACTTGAGTCAGAAATTACACACAAATGGAGGGAAGAATGTTATATATGTCATTTTATAACTAAAACTTAAATTTTATTTTTCAGATCCGTCTAGTGAAATATTACTGGACAATTAAAAATTAAAAATAATTTTTAGCGACAGAGTGGATGTTCGAACCGAGTTCCCAGCCCCATGCTACTGGAGTTGAGACCCGTCTAATAGAATATTACTTGACAATTAAAATTAAAAATGCTTTCCAGCGGCAGGTGGAGATTTGGATCCCAATTAACAAATTATAATATAGATCATGTTCCACGGTGCAATGTGAACCACATTTAAATATTATTTGTAGTATATTGAATATTTATTTTTAATGTATACTGAAAGTTCATATTTTGGTAGTATACCTAAAAAAAATGAACCTTCACTATACAAAAACTGAACTTTCAGAAAATTAACTGCGTATTATGTGTCTTTAATTTGATATATTAACTGCAGACACATAATATGCTAATTAAAGACACAAAATCTAAATATTATTTTGGATAAGAGTTAACAATACAAGGTGAATCTTGAACCCTGATCCATCCTATAATTTGTCCAACTCTTCCTCATGATAGAGTTGCATGGACTTCTCAAGTTGGAGTTGAGCTCCTCATATCGGGTTAGAGTTGAACTCCTTATTCATAAAAATGTACAATTGAATGTGGATATCAACACTATGTATGCTCAATTTACTTTATCATGGGCTTAAAGATAAATTCATAGACTCTAGATTAGTCTAACAAAATTTGAATAGCTTATGTAAATAAATTGAAAAACAATTAAAAATGCTATGACAAATGATGTAATCGTCAAATGTCAATGTTGATGTTCTAGTATAGGTAACGTTTTTAGGTATACGGTGTCAGACCAACAGTTATTGCATGGATGTGTGGATTACAGTCCAAAAATGATCTCATTTCACGTAATTCTTTTTATGTGATTTGCTGTAACATGCATTTTTGTAACTCATAATGCACATTATTTTTAAAGCATGTACATTATTTCGATTCATAAGACACATTATTTTAATTTATAAAATAGATTATCTTATCTCATAAATTTTATTATTTTAACACATAAAGTACATTATTTTAATACATAAATTATATTATTTTAATATATAAAGTATATTATTCTAACTCATAATATTCAATGACGTCGTTTTGAACCGTGACCCACTGTATTGACATTTCAGACTATATAGAGCAAGAGATGCAACTTGAGTAATTCATAATGGACCAAGTCCACAATCCTGGAAAATGTTGGTCTGAAAGTGTGAAACCAAACATTATGCCACCGATTCTTTATTTTTTATTCACTTTTAAAAAAAAAAAATTCTTGTCTTTTCTCTTTTCTTTTCAATTAATTAATTACGAAATTTGATAGGATATCTTTGAAGAAAAATAGGTAATCGAGAATGATAAGACTTCTCTTGTAGAATGCGTAACCCCCAAATGTGATCTCATGTTGCATCATGCCTTGCATGATCGAATCCCACGGATCGTGCATGATATTTATTTATATACGCGACGTTATCTCCAATCTTTTATAATAAATGGATCCTTAAATTATAGATCAAAAAGTAATTAAATATGTATATTATCAAAAATAAAATATAATTAGACACTTCAACTCTTCATTTTTATGTAATTTTATTAATAAATTTTTAAGTTTATATAATTAAATCAATTCGTAGGTAAGTTCTAGATAATACTAGGTAAAATTGATTTTTTTTAAATAATATAAAAGTAAAATAAAAAGAGAAAAAAAAAAGAAGAAGAAGAAAAATGCACATTATCAGTGTCAGCAATTTTCTCTGCCTAGATTTGGATGGAGAAGTCATACTGACTTCTCTTCTCCGTAAAAACACTGTTTTCTTTTTATTTTAAAGATTTTTTGAATTAATTTATCAGTGTCAGAACAACAGAGAAGCTCAAGCAGAAGCGGAACAACTAAGTATGACTAGCTAGGTTCCTAACTGTAAGAAGAGTCTTAAGTTAAGGCATTTCATCAATGGGGGTTTCCAAGGCAAATCAGTTGTGTCTAAGATGATTTATGATAAAGACACTTGGATTTATCTCAGCTGTTGATGAAGAAATAATAGATGTTGCACGTTCTTTTTCAATTTGCGCTAACTCTAAGAAAAGGACAAAAGTTGTTACGCAAGAAAACAAGCAGAACAATTGCAGCACGTTAGAGATAGTGACAGATTTAGACACCTGTTGCACTGGGGGTAACAGGCATATTCAAAGATTCTTAGAAGATTGCCCGAAGCTCAAAAAAGTTACCCCGTTTTGCTCATATCTAGTGCAACCTGAGCTTCACATACAGTAAACTTCTAAGTTCATAGTCCACTAGTTTGAAGAATCAAACAACAAACAATCTCAACTTTTGAAGAATGTGGTTATAGATCTTTCACTCAAGGCGACTTTGTGACTGACCCTTAGAGTGAAGATCAGGCGTTGAAGAATATAGGGGACATTTGGTCGAAGGAACACCATCTACAATCAACAGTGTTTTTGGTGGATACACTGTGTGGCTTTTTCACTTGTATTTGTGCACGAAATACTAGTGAAATTCTCCTTGTACGTTAAAGAAAATAGTGGAGTAGACAATTGTCAAACCACCACTGCTCTACATTCCTTGCATTTACATACCACTTGATTGAACTAGTTAACACACAATACAGTGTACACATTCTTCGTTCAAGTTGTTTTCCATCCAAACTCATGCTACAAACCTTTTAGTCTTTTGGTGTCTATTACTGTGCTTTCGAGCTGGTTGTACACTTTTAGTTAAAACAATAATCAAGACCTATGTTTTCTCCCTTCCAAACATTGTATTATTTTACATTCATATCTTTTAATTAGTGGGTTAATAGATTCCACCTTCGGGTGACCCGAATTAATTTTCTCGAAAAGTTTTTTCACCCCCCCTTCCCCCCTTTTCCCCTCATTTTCAATATTTACTCATATTCTCTTTTCATAATAAGCTAGTTTAACTACGCTCAATATTTCAACTTTTAGCTTCTAACTAGTCAACTTTTAGCTTCTAATTTTTCAACTTTCTACTAACTTTTTAGTTAAGTTTGTCAAATATAGCCTTAATAATTAGAAACTTTAATTTACTCTCATTGAAAGCAATATTAATTATTTAGTAACAAATATTTAATGTGAACATCATTTTTATAAATAATTTTTTTAAAAAAAGAAGAGGTATAGGCATGAGAATAGTTCATTTTAGGTTTGACTATTTTCGCTTTCTTATTTCCTATTAAATTCAAATTCAATTAAAATAATATATTAAAAAAAGATGTAGAGATGACTTGTCTGATCTAAAGTCCGTAATAAAAGTAGCAAGAAAAATTGTAGATCTTTAAGAAAGAAATTCCACTCCCTTTAATTAAATTCTGTTAGCATTGACTAATTATGGACATCAACCAAGTAATTGGAGTATATAATACTATATATACACCTAATGACAACAACCTAAGCTAGTGATGCACTGGTATTGTGATATGTTACATGTGCATGATGAAAGCATATATACTACTTGCCTCAAAAGTGGCAACTAGAGTGAAACATGATTATCGTCTTAAAAGGTTAATAGGTTATTGATTTAATTATTATTCCTAATATTTTCTTAGTCTAGTTCATCACACAGGATCTTCTTGATGTGTTTTATCTTTCTTGTATGATGATATCGTTGTTGTGCTGCAATTTTAATTGACCTTTAAAAATTAAATACACTATTCCAATTATTATGTCAGTTGAATTATCCTTTAACTCGATTGTAAATAAATCATATTTAAAAACCTACCCGGCCTTTACAATTTAGTGGCCAAACCCACCTGTGGCACTTACACAATCGTCATAATTAATATCCCCTGTCCATTATTAATAAATGAATCAACCACTCAATATTGAGCATTCTCCCATAATGCTACAACTAATCATCACAACAAGAAGCAAAACATGTTTTGACTGAGGCCTTATTAGTTTAATTAGTCATTGAAGTTAATGATAATAAAAATAATAAAAGTCATTTTGGCCCTGACATGCACCATTTTCTCCGAAAAATAAATTATTGAAATAGTCTCTTGACTATGTCGAAATTATCTAATGGATGTCTAACGACAAAACAAACTGATGATCAAATTAGTTAAGATTTTTAAAGTTAAGGGACTTAATTAGTCAAAAAATAGTCAATGACCAAATTAGTAATTTAGCTATAGTCAATAGATCATTCGGTAATTAACTTTTTCAAAAATTATACATAACTTTTTGGACTACCGTCATTCCAACCTCTCTTGTTGTTATAGGTGTTAAAACTAATTTTGATATTAATTTCAAAATAGTCAAAAGAGTCCATTTAAAAAAAAAAAATTATATTAACTCTATAATCACAAGGTGGATCTCTTCATTTACATGCGCATGCAAAAAGGAGCAAAAATATTTCAACTCGCATGCATAAATCTATATAATTAACACCCATTATCCACAACATGGAGGACCAATTAAGTACATGTAAGCATATGACTTAGTCAAACATATATAATGCCCTTTCCATATTTCCAACCACCATATGCATACTACATAAATTTCAACTGTTTTTAATTTGCTTTTAATTTACCCATCCAATCCCATGTGTTCTTGTTGGTGCAGCCTTAGCCTTTATGTTTAATTTCAAGATGTTCACATTCTTCCTATATGTATATTAAATATATATAATAATAACAGTATATATGCATAGAACTGTATTGGATTGGAATGATAAAAGTCTTGGTCTTTCACCATGATTCATGGAGATATAGTGGATGATTCATACTATGCACTAGCTAGCTACCCCGACCCTGTATTAAGAGTGTGTTTAGTTGACAGGTTTAGCAATCAGGAATGAGTATTAAAGTCATTGTTATTGTTTGGTTTATATGTTTTTAGAACACTATTATGAATTTTGATTACCCTCTTGATTGTAAAACACATTCCCTAATAAAATAAGGGTTTCATTTTCCTTCCTCCTCGTTTCCCCAACTATTAATATGCTTTCACTAAAACTCATTATCATTACCAGGTATTTGATACCCATTCTGATTCCGATTCTCAGTGCGAACAAACACACCCTAAATTTGCTTCTACAGTGTGAAGTAATCACATTTACTTAAAGGTCCTCCATGTTAATTTACGAATCATTATTTAAGGGTGTGCACAAGATAAATTCAACTCTTGTGTAATAGTCCGTAAACTACACAAGAGAGGTAAATCACACTGGAAAGACCCCATGCGACGTGTTCGGCCAAGAAAGCTTTAACAAGAATCGAACTCATGACCTTCTAGTATGAGAATTATATTCCACTCAGTCAATAGATCAGCATTTTAAAAATCTTTTAATTTTGACCCTTTCCAAATTAAAGGTGTGAGTTGGGTATGATTACTCCATTAACTGCCTATAATATGGTGGAAGTTGAACTTAGATTCTTAGCTAATAGTCATGCAAGCATTAATGCTGCCTTTGATTTTGTTACTCCTCTAGAATAAGATTCTTAAAGTCAAGAATATGCGGTGAGTTGACATAGAATGTCATTTCATGATTTTCATGATATGAGAGGTTTATAGATACTATAACACAATATTTGATTTTCATGAATGTTTCAATGAGAACGGAATCTATTACCCGTTTTTTTAATCAATAGTTCTCGAAACCAATTGACTTAGACATCATTAGCTAAATTCAATTCCCACTAAACTACATTTTTTTAAGGATGTTGTGGTTTAGTGGCATCCGATGTCCCGGTTAACACTCCCACATGGATGATGGGAGTGGGTTATGAACAGATACTACATTGCTGTTGACTCTTTGTGCTTCAATAAGTTGAGAAAGTAGCTATGAACATATACTACATTGTAACAGAGTCAGTAGTACTCAAAAAAAAAAGAAGAAGCTATAAATTGGATCCTTTAATTTATTTTCTTTTATAATAACCCCAAATTACATGATAAGATTAATTAAAATTAAACCGTCAAAATAGCCAATTGTTATACCATGGACCAAGATCCACATTACATTGTAGACCATGGTGCAGAAATTATGTGTTTGCAGTTAACATATTATGTGTTTTTAATTAATAAATTATGTGCTTGTTAATAAATTGAAGGCACATAATTAACATTACAGTTAACATATTATGTGCATGTAATTAATATATTATCTGTGCTCAATTTATTTTCAAACACATAATATGTTAACTACAGACACATAATCTGAATGTCATTTTGTACCACAGTTTATAATATCAATAGTTATACTATGGACCCGGCATTTACATACTGAATGTATACAATTCAAAGTGTGAAAATTCAGTATGTAAATTGTGTATTTTGGACGTGGGTCCACAGAATAATTTGCCTCGTAATATAAGGTTGACTTGGTCCACGGTATAATTTGAGCAAATTATTCTGTGGATCCAGGTCTAAAGATACATAATTTGCACATATACTAAATGTTCACAATTTTCCTTTTAAAAACTCACCATTTGTGATGACCATGTATTGTATTAACAAATCTCCAAACTTAGAAACACAATTTATATTCTAAAAGTTCACAATTTCAAATACTAAAAATACATAATTTTTGTAATAGAGTTAGTAGTATTAAAAAAAATAAAAATACATAATTTAGGACCATGGTCCACATATGATCCATGGTATAGCAATTGGTATAATTTGCCCAAAATAGGCGATCGTCATATACTCATATCGTGGACCAAGACCCACAGTACACTTTTGGACATTGATTCAATACACATAATTTGACTTCATAATGTACAGAATTCATGTTCATGCATAAAATTAATGTTCATAATACACACATAAATACGATATAATGAACATGAATTATGTCTTTATGTTAAGTGTTTAAGTTATGTTCATTATACCATATTAATGTGTATATGTGTTATGAACATAAATTCTGTGCATTATGAATATAAATTCTGTATTTTATGAAATCAAATTTTATATATTGGACCAGAGTCCACTGTATAAATTGCCCAAAATAGGGGTCCGATTGGGCTACCCCCACCATATAATTATATTGAGTTGGGAATTAAGTGGTTTATCTTTAATGGGTTGGCCTATTCAGGCCTATGGGTTGGCCCAACATATTTAAAAAAAAAAATCCAAAACTTTATATTAAATTTTTTTGAAAACAAACTTTATATTAAATTTGTTTTAGTATTTTTAGATTTTATTGAACTCTTATAAATTTATAATTTTATTTTTAGTTAAAAGAGAACATGGATGAAATATGGTGTTACAAACTTAAGACAGTGGAGAATCTGGACTAATTGTTGGCTTTTTTGAGTTGCAATTTTATTTTTCATCTAAAAAAGAAAATTATTAGTGAATTGGCTTACAAGTTAATCATTTTGACAGAGGGACCTCCTATTCATATAATGTTATTTAACTTTCTCCTTGGGCAATATAGTACGTCACCCTTGATTATCATGCGTGGCTTATGTTCATAGTTTGTATATGTGATATCAGATTGCATTTTTATCCTAACCGGTATCTCTTTTATATGTCAAATTTTAAATTCGTGATGATATATAAATATAGTGTGAAATATAGATAATAGATTCTATGAAAAGTGTTCAAATTAGTCACCGAATCATACACAAAAGTATAATTAGACTATCCAATTAAAAATGTAATTAGATTCCTAAAGAACTTTCCAAAATTATGCAATTCGACTTATACCTCTTGTTTTTTTGTTTTGGAGTACTATTGACTCTGTTACAATATAATATTTGTTCATAGCTACTTTATCAACCAAATGAAGCACGAAGAAAAACCCTCCCCTCCCATCGTCTTCGACTTGTTCCTCTTGTTATCTTGTTTAAAAAGTATTATTTTATAACTGATTTTAGTACTTTTAAATAAAATAAAACAAAATAAAAAAAGAAAAACTCTCCCCTCCCCTGTAGGCCGGAGACGAAGGGGGTGGGTTTTTCCTTTTTTCTTTCTTAAAAAATAATTTTACTTTATTTAAAACTAGTATTTTCGCCCGTGCGTTGCACGGAATGGATTTGTTATAATATTTAAAGAA
>CM008336.1:24217142-24231376 GCA_002525835.2 Ipomoea batatas | reverse complement strand
TTTTCCGTAAAAATCTAAACTGATAATGAGATTACACCGGACTCTCTCGTAAACCACACCAGCAAGGGAAACCAATGAGAAATGTGTTGTGTGCAGTTTTGTTACAAAATTGACTTTACAAAGTTGATGAAGAACAGTGATTGCACGATGAAAATCTCCTCACGGAGGTAACAGAGTGAAAAGACAAGTCTTTCCAACCTTTTTTTTTTTTTAGTACATGGAGGCAGCTGATGTCTGATGACATGCTACAGTTTGGTAAATACAAAGAATGCAATCATCTCAAATCTATTTCTTTTCCCCCACATTGTACTAGGTCGTAAATCATGTTTGGATTATTATAGTAAAATTATAGGTACAAGTTTTTTTGAGTTTTCTTAAAAATTAAATTATATATATATAATAAAAGCAGGGTGATTGACAGTTGGCAACCACCCATTGCTTTCAGAGCTGTCTTTTTAGCTTTAAAGAAAAATATATGGTGGAACCCTTTCAATATCCTATCCCCTCTCTCCCTCACCTATGAAAAACATTTGACAAAAATCCAAAAATATGCACCAAAAATCCAAAAATAAGCACCACTTAGATTGCTCTTAGTTCAACATGTTAACCATATTAAAATGACAAATTAACCTTTTTTTTTCCAAGGCAAAAAAAAAAATAAAAAAAATCATACTAACTTTCTAAACAAATCAAATCAATCTACTCATGATGATTGACGAGTTCCTTAGTTATTCAAATTCGATTATGTTATTTTAAAGCTAAACACAAATAATAGGTAGAGCGGTAGAGCCTTAGAACATGTTTCTTCTTCTTCTTCTTTTGATATAACATTTCGTATTCGATTTCAATGCTATAAAGTTAATACAAAACTGAGTTGCCTCCACATAATTCTAATCTTACTTTAAAAAGAATTTGGGTGCAAAACATAATTGAATTTAAGTAGCTTAATACTATACATTACTTGAGTTACATGAGGTGAATTGAGTTTTTTTTTCTTTTTTTTTTATTAAAAGAAATTTCATATATAATCTAAATGAAAATTATAAGAGAAGTTTATACTGTCATCTTATGATTTATCAGATAATCAGATATACATAAAGGGAGTGTACAACTTACAAATCATAAGAAAAATCTATGGTGGAAGTGTGAAACCCCTCTTTATATCATATTCTATCCCCTCTCTCCCTCACCTATAAAAAACATTTGACAAAAATCACCAATATATATATTGCACCTCTGAAATTTTTCAAGGCAAAAAAAAAAAAAATCATACTAAGGCCTTTCCCATTAGCAACTTTTGTTGAGTTTTTTCAGACCTAAAAACTAGAGCTTGGGATTTTAACAAATGTGAAGTGGTAGTTTTTTGGTGTTTTTTTCTCCTGCAGACTTGAGATTTTAGCAAACCATGCATGGTCGGCCCCCTATGGGAAAGAGAACTGCATGGTGCGTGAGACGCAGTTCTCGCGCCCGCCTGGGCGCGTAATTCTTTTTTATTTTATTTTATAATTTTAGTTTTTTGTTTTGTTTTTTCCTCCACCCCATTTTAATTTTTCTTAATCACACATACAAAAACTACTCAAAAACCACATCAAAATTTCAACTATTGAGGAAGGCCTAACAATCTAAACAAATTAAATCAATCTACTCATGATGATTGACTAGTTCCTTAGTTATTCAAATTTGATTTTGTTATTTTAAAGCTAAACACAAATAATGAGTTTAGGATAATCTGAACAACTGAATTACACAATGGACTAAATACCTATACGAGAGTTAGCATAAAACTCTCCTAAGTTATTTGAGCTAAACTGTTGACTAAACATAAGCCACTAATTACAATATCATATACTATAACATCTATAATATAATATGTCTAACACGCCGCCTCAAGCACAAGGTTGGTAGGTAGTAACATTGAGCTTGGAGCGAAGAGCCTGAAAACGCTGGGCCGGCAACGGTTTGGTGAAGATATCAGCCAGCTGATCCTTTGTAGACACAAAATTAACAACCAGATCCCCTGAAGACACTTTGTCTCGAACAAAGTGATAATCAACCTCAACGTGCTTTGTGCGAGCATGGAATACTGGATTGGCGGCCAAGTAGGTGGCTCCCAAGTTATCACACCATAGAGTAGTTGGTTGCCCGAAATGTAGCCGTAGTTCACGTAATAAGGAAACAACCCACGTAACCTCAGCAGCAACATCAGCCAGGCCTTTGTACTCAGCTTCAGTAGACGATCGAGCCACTGTGCGCTGTTTTCTCGAAACCCAGGAAATAAGATTGTCGCCGAGATAGACAGCATACCCACTAGTAGATTTTCTGTCCACCGGGCATCCAGCTCAATCAGAGTCGGAAGCATGCAGAGAAAAGTGTTTTGATTTTGTAAGGCGTAACCCAAGATCCTGTGTGCCCTTAATATATCGACAAACTCGCTTTAGTAAGCCCAGTGCTTAGTCGTCGGCAAGTGCATAAATTGACAGAGACGGTTGACCGAGTAGGACAGATCCAGCCGCGTGATAGTCAGATATTGTAATGCACCAACAATTCTGCGATATTGTGTCGGATTATCAAACAGCTCAGACGAGGAAACCTGTGATTGTGACACAGGCGCTGGCGTAGCTAAGGGCTTGCAGTCAGCCATGCCTGCACGGAGTAGAATATCCTTCATATAGCGCTTCTGTGATAGTAAAAGACCGTCTTTGCAGGAGATGGTCTCAATACCTAAGAAGAAGCCCGGTGTTCCTAAATCACGGATCTTGAATACAGAAGACATTTGTCGAAGAAGAGAGTCAATCAATTTGGGGTCGTTCCCCAACATAATAATGTCATCCACATAGACAAGTAGAAACACACGAGATGTACCGGCAGTATAGTGAAAGAGAGAAACATCAGTTTTGGACGGCGAAAAACCTGCTGTTGTTAAGAAATCATGGAGACGCTTGAACCAAGCGCGTGGAGCCTGTTTAAGGCCATATAGTGACCTTTGAAGATGGCAGACATGACCCGGATGCAGTGGATCCTCATAACCAGGAGGCTGTTTCATGTACACGGTCTCCGGTAGGTGGCCATTGAGAAAGGCATTATGAACATCGAGTTGTCGGAGAGTCCACGAATTGGAGACTGCCAGTGAAAATAAAAGTCGAACTGTGGTTAGTTTAACAACGGGACTGAACGTGTCGAAGAAATCCTCCCCCGGCCCGCTACTTGATTGAACCCCTTTGCAACTAGCCGGGCTTTATAACGCTCAACAGTCCCATCGGCCTTTCGTTTAGTGCGGAATACCCACTTGCAGCCTATAATGTTCATATTTGGAGTTGCAGGAACAAGTTTCCATGTGTGGTTGTGCAACAGTGCATTGAACTCCTGGTCCATAGCATCTCGCCACTGGGTGTGTCCTACTGCTTGAGAGTAGCATGTAGGATCAGTAGTAGTGTGTAGAGCATAGAATTGCTCTCCCGTGACCCGAGTCTTCCGACGCGTGCGCATGACATGACCACCATCCTAAGCTCGGTCAGTTGTGGTATGAGTATCAGTAGAGGATGCTAATGCCTGTGTATCTACCTGAGTCCCGGAGGAATCAGTTTGAACTGGTATGGACACAGTGGGTGAAGCCGACTGAACCAGAACCGATGTAACAGGAGGCTGTGACGTTGTCAAGACTAGCGCAATAGCCCAAGTAGTGTCGGGGGAACTGGGCACAGTATTGTCCTGCATTCTTTCCTGTAAAGCAAAGGGGAAGACATTTTCAGAAAACCGCACATGGCGACAGGTATAGATTTTTCCAGTGTGTAAGTCTAAGCAACGGTATCCCCTATAGCCGATTGGGTAACCTAGGAAGACACAAGCAGTTGACCTATACTCGATTTTGTGACGATTATAGGACCGTAGATACGGATAGCATCGACAGCCGAAGACACGGAAGAAAGTATAGGGGGGTTTTGTATTAAACAATTTGGAGTAGGGACTGTGAAAATTTAGAGCCGTGGACGGTAGGCAATTTATAAGGTAAGTTGCAGTTTCGAAAGCATATTCCCAGTATTTTATTGGAGTTTTACTCTCGGCAAGTAGGGCAAGACCCGTTTCAACTACGTGTCGGTTCTTTCTTTCAACCCTCCCGTTTTGTTCATGTGTGTAGGCACACGATTGGCGATGTAAAATGCCTAGAGACTGAAAAAGAGTGTGGAGATGGCGATATTCTCCACCTAAATCAGACAGAATGGCTTTGATAGAACGTGAAAATTGACGTTCTACCATCGCCCGGAAAGAATTAAAAATTTTATAAATATCTGATTTCACCCGTAAGGGATAAAACCAGGTGAACCGAGTACAGTCATCCACGAAAAGTACAAAATAACGAGAGCCAGTATTAGAAATCACTGGTGACGGACCCCAGATGTCCGTATAAACTAAGTCTAATACATTATTACTACTTCCTGGAACTCTATCTAGTGGAAATCGGGAGGATTTCCCTAGTTGACAAGCGGAGCACATTTTAACAGAATTTATATTATTCGTGGTTACAGGACACGTTTGTAAGACACATTGTAGGAGCTGACTGTGTGGATGACCAAGACGCTGGTGCCAAACAACGGAGGAAGCCCGGGCCAAACGAAAGGCATTGTGACCCCGAGGTAGAATGAGCTGGTACAGACCGCCAATAGTGGAACCTTTAAGCAGAATGGCCCGAGTTGTGCAATCCTTCACATAAAACAGATTCTTATGAAATTCGAAAAAAACGTTATTTTCGTTAGTGAATCTGTATACAGAAAGTAAAGGAATAGACAGTTTTGGAATATGTAGGATATTAGACATATGGAAATTGTGCGAATCAGAACGGATGACCGTGCGACCCACACTAGAAACACCCAGACCTGTACCATTGCCAATTTTTAAAACATCATTCCCGGAATACGGTTCGCTGTGGTCCATCATCTGCGCGTCGGGGGTTGCATGCGCAGAGGCACCGGTGTCAGGGTACCATGCATCTGCACTCGTATGATACCAAATGAGTTTTGGATAATCTGAACAACTGAATTACACAATGGACTAAACACCTATACGAGAGTTAGCATAAAACTCTCCTAAGTTATTGGAGCTAAACTGCTGGCTAAACATAAGCCACTAATTACAATAGCATATACTATAACATCTATAATATAATACGTCTAACACAAATAATGGGTAGAGCGGTAGAGCCTTAGAACATGCTTCTTCTTCTTCTTTCATACAACATTAAGTATTCGATTTCAATACTATAAAGTTAATATGAAACTGAGTTGTGTCCACATAATTCAAATCTTACTCAAAAAAACTTTTTCTTCAATTCTTCTTCTTTTTTCATACAACATTTCGTATTCGATTTCAATGCTATAAAATTAATATGAAACTGAGTTGTGTCCACATAATTCTAATCTTACTCCAAAAAGAAAAATAAAAAGAAAGAAAAGAAAATCCGAGTGCAAAACATAATTGAATTTAAGTAGCTTCTTAATACATTACTTGAGTTACATGAGGTGAATTGAGTTTTTTTCTTTTCTTTTTCTATATATTAAAAAAAATTGCATATATAATCTAAATGAAAATTATAATAAGAAAAGTTCATACTATAATCTTATGATTTATCAGATATACATAAAGGGAGTATACAACTTCATTACAAATAATAAAATACAACTTTATAAAGCAAACATGTCATTGTAAAGTTTTTTAAAAATAATATACTTATTAGAATAGATATATAATAACCATGGCTACAGTAGGCGCTAGTCAGACGGTAGACTAGTGCCTAGCGCCTACACGGCGACTTATAAAAATAAAAAAATAATGCATGTGTGTGGGTGTATGCCATATTATATATCAGTGATTTTTTTTGGATTTTTTCAATAGTGAACAATGACATAGATGAGAGAGAAAGGATGAAAGATAAAATTGGGGTTCTCTACAAGTGATGTTATTTATTTCAATTAAATATTTAAAATTGTATATATTTTTATTTCGAAAATTATTTTATTTATTTATTTATTTAAATTTGTTTTGATTTAAAATAAAAATTTAAAATTATAATTTTTAGTTTGAAATTAAAATTATAGTGAAGTGAATAAAGTAATAGATGATGTGGAGGACTAATGTTCACAAAATGGGGTGAAAATGAAAGATGGGTTGGATAGAAAATAAAAAAGATATTCCGAGATATATGAAAGAGTTGAGCCCTCAAAATACGAAGAAAAAGAAAGTACGGATGGAGATGTACTAATAATACATTCAAAATATCTCTCATGTCGCTCGGGGATTAGGGTAGTGGTTGTCGCTTGATTTGATGTCATGACTGATCGCTGAAAGTGATAGTGTGGGGTTTAAATTTCATCCGCTAAACTGATTGCGGGACTCACAATTTTCTTGGCCTCTGCCGTGCTTATAGGGGCGAGGTTCTGTGTGGGCTTAGGATTAGTTTTTGTGATTAATACTTAAAGATGTGAACCAAACAAAAATTACATAGGCAATGAAACTACGTGCAGTGCGATCGAGTTTATGAGAAACCTGCACATGGTACATACATTTAGTAAGAACAGGGAATTTGGCTACCATGATAAAGAGTGTAAGTGCAATATTTATAATGCACATTAGTGTTGGCATAATTAATTGACAAACCTTAGTATAATTTATTTTATTTTATTATACTAGGTTGACATATTCAAAGCTCAACAAAGGCTGATTTGGTTGATTCAAATGGTATGGGTTTGTTTTAAAGTGAGTGGACAATATTTATTTCAAGAGAGAAGTTTTAGCTTTTGGTTTAGGAAAGTGATTACGTGGGTTTCTATTTAAAGGAAGCTTAATGAAGCTTATTATGGCAACTTTCCTATTTTGAGTTTTACGAGACATTGAGCTAAGAGTTCTTTCACACTATTCAAGAAGTATTCGTGGTTTTCGGTGTTCGGTTCTTCGTTCATGATCTGGTGCTAATTCAGCAAGATTGAGGCTGCACGAATCCAATCACGAAGAGATGTTTTGAAGATTATTTTTGATGAATGTTGATGTTGTAGGTGTTGGACCTTGTATCTGTTTAGCATTTCATCTCCCTGTAATCTTGGCAAACATCTAGTGGATTGGGCTGTCGTGGGTGCCCCGCAGAAGTAGGAGATTTGGCTCCGAACTGCGTAATCATTTGTTGTGTCCTGGTTTTGGTTTCTTTATCTTTTTATCCTTTTATGTTCTAATCAAAATAATTAAAAGGTTAAGATAATCTGTTTTAAAACTAAGTAGAATCATAAGGCTTCGTACTTTCAAGATTCACGATTATCAATTTCAATGAGGTAATAAGTGCTATGTACATTTCCATCAGCAACACGTTTCTATGCATTTTTAATTATACATGGACACCATTCTTCTATTCATAAGTAAGTAACCTCAAACATTCAACCTTAGAACATGAAATTCTTTTACAATTAGAATAATAGAAATAATTTGGGAATTTTTCATGCTTCTTGGCGCATAATGTTACTCTTTAATATCTACTATACTAATAAGAGTAAAAAAAAAAAAGTTAGGTTTATAATGGGTAAAAAATGACGGTCAAATTATTAAATCTAATGGATGGTTCGGGTTGTTTAGGTTTTTATTTTTCTGATTTCTAAATTTATCTTTAATTATTAACTTACTCATTGATTTTAATAAGAAATGTCTTAAGTTCGAACATCATCCCAATCAAATTTGGCATAATTAATTAGTTCGTCACTCTATTTTATTCTTATTAAATTAAATAAATTAGCTACAACAAAAAAATGATATATATGTATTTATTTAATTTAGAATTATGTGTCTACAATGCATTTATTTGAAAAAATTATTCATTATCAATAAATTAAATTAAATAAGAGAAATAATTCCATTAGTTATATTGTTTTTATTTCCTCTAATGCAAAGATTCTTTACATTCAAATTCATCAATTGATATTCATTACATTGTCCATTATGTGTTTTTTACACTACCTTGTAATTAAATATCAAAGTTATAATACAAAATAATGTTATATATACTCCGTAATTATTTACCAAGTATTTTAGTAATACCATGAAAAAATAAAAAAGAATAGTTTGAAGCAATCATATTAACTACTTGGGGGATTTGTTGACAATGAGAGTATTCAAATAACTCAACAAATTGAAGCGGAAAACTACCTCGTAATATCTTTAGACTACATCATGTTCAAATTTTTACTACTTTATCTAATCTTATTCCTTAAACTTGGGATTTCTTTATCTATAATAACTCATTCAACAATAATGGTTGAACCAAATGAACCCCGAACAGAACACCTAACGGAAAATCCATAGCTTCCTATATCATAATCTCATTGCATGACGTTGTCATCTATGCTACCAACAGTAACTCAATTGCAAATAACACATACACTACTAACAAAAAGGAAGGGGACAAATAGTGAAGATGAAGGCAATGACAATGTTACTCAAAAGAGAATTAAGAATGCTTAGAAAAATCCAAACCAAAAGTAATATTTATTTAGACTATCGTTTAATTTTTAGACTAAGTATTTAAACTATCGATTTTACAAAGTGTGACAATTATAATAAATTTCCTATATTATCTCATATACTTTGAGTTACATATTTAAATAAACAAATTCGATATTCAATTACCTCCTATATAATATACTTTCAAATATTTATTTAGATATAAACATTGGACATTAACTCATTCGCGCAATGCGCGTGTAACACTAGTAATATTCAAAAAATGCCAAATGTGATAACATGTAGTTAATATACACACGCATGCACACACATATATATAATTAAGATCAAATGAGAGCTATCTCCCATGTAAAAATTGTGGACTAATCTTGACCTTTTGTTTTTGGGGGTTTCGATGACTCTGATTTTATGATGCTCATGTGACGCAAATTGTTCTTTTTTTTTGTTAAGCGGGGTAACGCCTTTTTTTTTTGGGTAGTTGTTGCGGAATTAGATGTGTGTTTTCTATTTTGTCAGATGATTACTGCTGCAGAATTGGAGCTGCAATTTTTCCATCACTGATCATGTGTTCATCCATGGAGAGTGATGAGTATTTTTTTAAGTACAATATTGTCTATATTTGGATGTCGGTGTACATGTCCGCATTCTGGGTAGTACGGTTGTGTTGGTTGTGCAACTCGTTGGTGTGGGTTGTCCAACGTATTTCGATTTCATTTATTTATCGTTGGTGTTGGTTGTGCAACCCAGTGTTGTGGTTTGTGCAACGTATTTCGATTTTATTTGTTCCCCGTTGTGGTGGGTTGTGTAACACATTTTTTATTTCATATGTTCTTGTATTTAGGTATTGAAGCCCTTGTATTTGAGCATGCATTCTGGGTGGTATGGTTGTGCATTCGATTATGTTAGTTGTGCAACCCGTTGTTCACTTAAATTAGTAGTGATCTACGGTGGACTAAGTGTTGGTTTGCGATGCACTAAGTGCTAGTCTGTGGTGGACTAAGTGTTGGTTTGATTTGTGGTGCACTTAGGCAAGTTTGTGGTGCACCACCAAGTGTATGCACGTGCATTGCGTCCGTCGTGTGACGCGTTGTATGTTATTGATTTGAGCTCATCCAATGGCCTAGATCTGTATCTGTCCACTCGGTCTAACTTGGGGAGGCTGTCACTCCAGGTGAAAACCACTCATATGTGAGAACATGTGGTCTAATCTATGCCATTGAAATCAGACAATCTATAATTGTAACCAAATGTAATCATTAGTGTGAATTAAGGACAAGAAAAACTGCTCCGAAGGGTAATTTGGTTAGTCAACGGGCTCCTCAATGAGTTTAATAGACCCGTTGGACTAATGGGTCTATTCAACTGGTTCAATAGACGCGCGTTGAGTCTAATAATGGGATTGTTCAACTAGTCTATTGAACCCGTTGATATGCACTGTGATCGTTTAGTAGTATTTGATTATTTGCTTGGCCCCTACGATGCCTCCAACCCTGTTATGAAGGAATATAGATCATTCTATTGGACTTTGCGATTAGATGAGATTAGTTATTACAAAACTAAGTAACCATATGTTAGAAACACAGACTCTATTAGAAAAAAAAAAAATTATGTGGTAGTGTTGATTCCCAAGTTGTCATTAGCACTTCTAATCTAAGATTTCCATTCAAATTTTAGAGAACAATTTATTGTAATAGGTTCATATGCTATGATTATAAACAAAAGTTAGAAGCATTCACTTTCACACGTTGGACTTTTATTGAAAAAATCAATTTTCAATCATGTCCTACTGTATGTTCTTGTTCAAGAGTTACAAATCAGAATGACTTAAAAATCTTTATATGTGGCAATGACAGTAGCCAAAGCAAATTAGCTATGCATGTTGTATATACAGAAGTGTTTCAAGTTTTTAAATTAAATTAAAAAAAATATTTTATTCAAAATTATTATTATTTAAATAAAATTTGACATTTGACATGATATTAGGAGACTAAAGATGATTTTGCAGAGTTGACATACAGATCTTAATCACCAGCACCATACATTTTGCCTTATCCCAGTTTCAGCCACGACAAACACCCTCTTTATCGTACTTAAACTTTAATTATTTCTGCCAAATTAAATAATAAAGAATATAATTCAGATTATGACAGTCAAAGAATTCCCTTTGCAAAATGGAATCAGATGCACAAAATGACAACACTACTACATATATGAAATAATATTTACTTTTATTATCAATTATTACTCCGTATAATACTTATCTGGTTTTCCTAGGGTAGGGTTGATATAAACGGAAGAATTGAAATTTTTTAAAATATAAAATTAAAACTTACTTAAATTAGAATGATACCGAAAAGACCAGAGGTTTCGAAAAATTCTTTATAAGGGCAGACATAAATGACATTAAATACCTGTATACGAGGGAACCCATTTTCTCAATTAATCTCAAGTGTACAAACTTTTTTGATCATGTGATATCATTTTCATGTAAATTAAAAAAATAAATACAAAAACACACACACATATATATATAAATACAACCCTACTATACATAGTACTATTTTCATTCCTTATATATATTCCCTCTCTCGTCTCTACAACCTAGTACTAACTTGTTTTCACAATTGAGCTACAAATTAAAGTTTTCATGGCCACCTTTTTACAGCATTTGTCGTCGTCTTCTCTCTCAAAATTCTCCGTCATCATGGTGGCGCTCTTGTTAATGGCGGCGGCTCCGTCTCCTGCGAGAGCTCGGCTAATGCCCGTGGCGGCTGCCGGAAGAAGAATGGCGTCGGAGGAGTCGAACGGCGGCGTGAGTTATCATCACATTCTGGCCAAAGGGCACGTGCCGGCTTCCGGCCCTAGCCGGAGGGGACACCGGAAACAGCCGTTTTCCTGAAACATATCTCATGATGACTCGAGGTCGAACATACATACCGAGGTTATAATATAATGTATTTACAGTAGTGTTTTTCATTCTCTTTTTTGTTTCCTAGCATTTTCTTGGAATGCCGGCCACCGGCCGGCGGCCAGGTCTTGAAGAAATGAAATTGTGTGTATTGTTATAGTTAACTATATATCTCTCTCTGTTGAGTAGAAAAGTAGGAACATACCACATTGATGTCAATCAGAATTGTTTGTGGATGGTTTCATGTGTTCATACGTTGTTGAAACAATGTAACATAGTTTCATTTTTGTTTTCTCTAAACTCATTATGGATTTGTATATTTTGCACTATGTTGGGTGAAAGCTGGTAAACTCCAAGTCGGGTGACGGGTGGATTGTTAGATAGAAGCTGGTAAAAGACTTAAAAGCTAAAGTCTGATCTAGTTTTCAGCATCTCGAAAATGTGTGACAGAATAAGGAAATAAAGTTGTGCTTTCGGTACTAAGCGTTTGATCCTAACAACTGGTATCAAAGTCAGGTCACAGGTAACAATAGATGCATCAAGTTGCGCCTTCGCTATTAGCTATAACTTTTGGCGTAATGATAAACCCTTGATGCTAATACACCCACTAGAACATGAACTTAGAACCTTGGCTGGGGGTATTAGCCTGACCAACTTGGATTGTCAAGTTAATACGGTTAAATAACACTAACTTGTACATTGTTCTTATTTTGTTATACACTTAATTTGTTTTTCTTGTTTAAGTGACATACTGATTATTTCTATTTTTCATTTATTTGTTTATATTACTTTTCTCTCATTGTTTAATTACACGATGTTCGATATTTTGTGAATTATAAACTTGAACATACATGTGGGTCATGAGACCAAGAAATGTGTTTTGGGGTTGTTAATATTTAAAGCAGAGTGTTGTTTTCAAAGGGGAACAGGACAAGGAAGCATGGAGAGAACAGGGAAACATTAGACTATGTGTACAAGATTGCTTCATGTGGAATAAATTAAAATGCAAAAGAGAGATGAGAGACATTTATAATAAAGTAAGAATAGGATCGGAGGGGGCAATAAGGGTCACGGGATAATGGTGAGGCCATATGTATATATTTACGTATGTACTCTCTTCTATCCACTTATTTATTATCTGATGATGCAATAAAGAGTGAATGTAATGCACTAATGCAGTACAGTGGTCTGCTCCCCAATTGAAGGAAAATGATGCTTACCCAACACAACTTCTACTTCTAGAGATTGCATCATTTATACTCCATCTTATATATTTATATTAAAAAAAATATCTAGTCAACACCTTCTCGGTTGAAACCATCTAACTTGTACGTAGATTGATTTACTTTTCTTGTGTGTTTTGTGGGCTATTACTCAAAAGCGTGTTTACCATGTGCACACTCTCGGGTAGGGACACTGTGGCAGTGGGCTTCCTTCATCACCAAAAAATGTTGCAATTATATTATTACTATACCACAATTGGAACTTTTAAATATGATTATTGAGGACTAGGCATGGTTAGATAGTCATTTGATCTGTGTTTGTTTTGGACGAGGTGTTCTGAGTCTATCCCCGACAAAATCCTTTACTATATGCCTATTCTTGGCTAATTAATCATAACTCCCTAAGTGTTAAGTCTTCTATATCCATTCGTGATCAAGTGTCAGATGTCAAGGTGTCAAGTTCTAACTTCCCGTTCTTGACAAAGCCTTCACCCTGGAGTTTTGACTTGGTAATCACAACATGTCTTAGAGACCATTGGGGGCTCTATGGGATTGTCTTTGAGTTTTCAGCAAACATACCCATATTTAAAATGTGTTTGGCGGAGGCAGTGGAAGTGCCAAGTCGAGTATCCGATGGCTAGGGGATTATTACGCAGATGCTTGAAGTGCCAAATCCAACAACCTGCCCCTCAAAAACGTAGTGTTATAAGAAAATAAAGTTGTGCATTTGTTACAAGCTATATCTTTTGACATAATGGTAAACGTTAGATCCAAATAAGTAATATCAGTGAGGATATGAGTACAATTAAGTCTTAACAAGTGGTCAGTAGGTGTAGGCTTGAAAGGTGGCCGGTTGACGGAGACTTGAAGGATTAAGTCGAGAGCTCTTTTTGAAAATTGATTATTAGCAATACTTAATTTTAAATGCTCCAAATAGTATAAAATCTCCAATGAATTGAAGGAAGAACATTGATGACACGTTCTCATTATTAAAAATTATAGAATTGAAGTGAGTAGCTTGGAGTATGAAAGTGGACCGCAGTAAATCGGAGCGCATGATAAAACCGTGACTTTGAATGCCAAAGAATTAATACGTACCCCATGCACGCATGCTTTTAGCATTCAAAGATCAGAGGACCATGGCTTTTAAGAACCCAACATTAAATAATCTTGAATATTAATGTTATACACTTATAATAATATTCTTCCCAAACAGTTAAAATTACAGTTTTACTTCTTGTTCTAGAATGATCTTGTGAAATCCATGGTGAAACATAGAAGTTGAACCTAGAAGTGTCAAATCCCTTTGTTGTGGTTGTGGTATATATTCATTCTCGTACTTTTCGCAAAATAGATCTACTCTTTATTTTTAAAACAAAATAGATCTTATGATTTTAAATAAAATCTAACATTAATTATGAACCAAATTCATCAATATCTTCACAATATCTACATATCTTTACACACTTGCATTATTGACCATCTAGAAATTTTTGAAATATATGCCAATATATACAAAAACAAAAACAAAAAAACACAAATATCTTATATTAAACAGAACAAAAATCTCAAATGGGGTTCAAGAGATTGCAGGCTTGCAGCGTCGATTA
>CM008336.1:24190398-24200823 GCA_002525835.2 Ipomoea batatas | reverse complement strand
TATGGAGTATAGGATCTGTGAATGTAGAGTTTGTGTTCTGTTACGATGAGGAGCCATTAACGCCGTTAATTTTTTTTTATTTAAAAAAAAAATTGTGAAACGGCATTGTATTGGACCCAGGTCGACCTTGCAAGGTGGACCTGGGTCCACGGCATAACAACTGCCAATATTAAGTGGGTTGTTTTAGAGAATTGTAAAACGGGCTTTATTAGCCCATTTTTAGCCAGAGTTACTATTTTAATTGGGTCGAGGATTATTTTGGAGTTGGGACCATGAACCAGCCCACAATCAGCCGAATAATGGCTTGTCAAATCTCTTTTAGATTCATCAAAATTGTGTAGAGTATTCATTTCATTTCCCTTTGTGATTCAAATCTAAATAATTTCACGTATATGAACATGACTATTCCACTTTCTTTTTGGCCGCACCATGAGGTGGGGCTCACATAACATCATACACAATAAAATTAGCCAATTGCTATGTTTAACCACACTCAAACATTACACTTTTTTTCTCTAAATTATAAGATAATGGTAGAATTTGTCCATACTTGTTGGTCATACTCACTTCTCTCTCATAAGTAATAACTCACGTCTCTAAATTATAAGATAATTTCATCTTATTTTCTAAAAAAAAAACATTATAGATGAAATTTGCAACATTAGTTATAGCTTAAGAACGAGAAGTGAGCACGACTTAAAGACAAGAAGTATGCATGACCAACATCCTATAATTGGGTCGAGGATTATTTTGGAGTTGGGACCATGAACCAGCCCACAATCAGCCGAATAATGGCTTGTCAAGTCTCTTTTAGATTCATCACAATTGTGTAGAGTATTCATTTCATTTCCCTTTGTGATTCAAATCTAAGGTCCTGTTTGGTAAATGGTTGTTAGCTGATTGGGTTGGTTGTTTGGGTTAGAATGTATGATTTGTTAATAACATTGGCTGATTGTAGAAAGTTGTTTGATAAATTAGCTGTTAGCTGATGACTATTTGGTATAATTTCTTTTCTCAAAAAGCTAATTGAAAAGGCTGCTTTGAGTAGCCTTTTGAATTTTAACATTTTGGAGTTACAAAAAGCTTATTATTTACCAACTAATAGTGACCAAATAAGCTAAAATTGACTGATAGACTGATTATTTACCAAACAGGGCCTAAATAGTTTCACGTATATGAACATGACTATTCCAAAAAAAAACATGACTATTCCACTTTCTTTTTGGCCGCACCATGAGGTGGGGCTCACATAACATCATACACAATAAAATTATAAGATAATTTCATCTTATTTTCTAAAAGAACATTATAGACGAAATTTACAACATCAGTTATACCTTAAGAACGAAAAGTGATCATGACTTAAAGGACAAGAGGTATGCATGACCAACTTCCTATAATTAGCTTACAAACTAATTAAATATTTACCATTCAAATACCTATGACTTTCAGTAATTTATAATATAGCGAAAGTAAATTCATGACAGTAGTCTAATGGTTGAGACTTGAAAAGCTACACTTAAAATTCATTCCGACCGGTCAAGTTCATGGGGTCGAAGATGTAACGAAAATGGAGGGTATTTATGTAATTTCCCTATCTCTGAAAGTCCAAAACGTTGGATACACTCGTACACGGTACACCTTCCCTGTTCTCATTTGTCCCTGTGGACTGTGGAATGTGGATTCCAGCCTTGCCAAAACCGGTCTCCCAGATTCCACTTTCAAGGCAAAACACAACTTGAAATTTGAAAGCTAACTGCGTGCGCTTACAACACTAACAAAAGGGAAAAGAAAAGAAAAGAAAAGAGCTGAAGCTAAGGCGCAGCAGTGGATGATGGCTGGGTATAGAGCTGAAGACGACTACGATTATCTATTCAAAGTGGTTTTGATTGGGGATTCGGGTGTGGGCAAATCAAACTTGCTCTCAAGATTCACCAGGAACGAGTTTAGCCTGGAGTCCAAGTCCACCATTGGCGTTGAGTTCGCCACCAGAAGCTTGACTGTGGATGCCAAAATCATCAAGGCTCAAATTTGGGACACCGCTGGCCAAGAAAGGTTGCATTTTTAACCCCTATTTTGCTGTTTCTCGATCTGGGTATTTCATATCTGTCGTAACAATAACTTTGCTTCATTGGGAATTTCAAGAACTGCATTGTTGTTTGATCTGAAGTTCTGAATTGCTCTGTGTGTGTGTGTGTGTGTGTGTGGAAGTATTGATTGATTTGGTTGTAGCTTTGGAGAGATCTGAGGAAATTTGGTTTCAGCTTCTTTAGTTTCCTAGGTTGCTAGTAAGCCCACATTTGATCTATACTAGATTAGATCTTGCTAGGAATGCTAGCTTGTGTGAAACATGTATGCTGTGGTCATGTCTGATGTTGTTCAATGTGCAGTGTTGTATTGATTAGGTTATTTGAACCAAAAAGTTCAATAATGTTTTATTAACTAGGTTAGGTGATCTGAACTATAAAATCAAATCTTTGACAACTGAGAATCTACAAACTTTATGTTAGGATCAAGTGCTTCTCACAACGCTAAAAGCTATAGCTGGTAGCGAAGACGCAATTTTATTTTCTCATACCGCAACATTTTCAAGAGTCAGTGCGCTAGACTTGGCCCTTCAGGCTTCCGCCAAACAATCCCCTAGTCACCGAGTGCTGGACTTGGCCCCCAACACTTTCCTACATATATAATGTAGGCATCTAATACCTTTACCTTTTTTAGATCATGCTGCATGTAGTTCTAATAAATTTTGGCTTATATCAAAATCATAGTAGAAAGCAGCTCAAATTATGAATCAAAAAATAAAGGGAAAAAAAAAAAAAGAAACCGAAAAATAGGGAGGGAAGAAAAGCAACCTATAGGTACATGATTGACTTGGATCACATTTTAGGGAGGTGGGAGATTAGCAATGACAACGTTTTAGGGAAGTGGTTTACTTCGATTTGTTTTTCTTTATATAAATTATAGTTCTATAGGGATGCTGCTATTAATGTCCCTATCTTTAAATGGTTAACCTGCCAATCTATTGAAAAAGCGCTACGTCGTGTTGCATATCTGTTCTTAGTACAGTGGATAAACTATGCGTTTTCTGCTACAGGTAGTGTTGGATAGCGACTAATAGACGTGCCACTGAGCTGATTATTGCTTCTAGCAGTTGATAATAGCTCACATTATAGATGCCAATAATTGGTAGTGCTTGAGCGATAATTCTTCTGAACTTTGATATATAACCAAAAGATATTGGAATATTGGCTGAAAAAGACATCATACTTTCCAGTTTATAGGTTAGTTTTGATAAGAATACTTCATTTCTATGTTACTTGGTCTCAGATTTCCATTTCGCCATTTCGGAGATGGCCTTCACTATGGCAGCTCTGACAATCTAGTAGGATTGTAATTTGGTCGAATTTGATTATAGACAAAGCAGCAATGATGCTTTGCAATGTCACTCGAACAACCTTAACTTAGGTTTAAATGAATCTTGGGTTATGATATTCATATCTTGAACCAAAAACGAATTGAAGTGGCACTAATTGATTCATTGCTAGATGTGAGCTTATTTGGTATGTAGTTGTGCTTTGTTATGTCACATATCGGCTTCTGAACGCCCGCTGTGGTTTCCAGGTACCGGGCAATCACTAGTGCGTACTACAGAGGTGCGGTGGGTGCTTTGCTCGTGTATGATGTGACCCGCCACTCGACTTTCGAAAGTGTTGAGAGGTGGCTCAAGGAGTTGAGAGATCACACGGATCCCAACATCGTTGTCATGCTGGTAGGCAACAAATCTGATCTCCGGCACCTCGTGGCAGTGTCAACAGAGGACGGGAGGTCTCTCGCGGAGAGGGAATCCCTCTACTTCATGGAAACTTCAGCACTCGAGGCTACTAACGTCGAGAACGCTTTCTCTGAAGTTCTTGCCCAAATCTACCACGTCGTGAGCAAGAAAGCCATGGAGAGCGGTGAGAATGGGACGGCTTCTTCTGCTGTCCCTTCGAAGGGCGAAAAAATTGATATTGGTAAAGATGTATCTGCAGTCAAGAAAACCGGTTGCTGTTCTTGAACATTTCTAAGCAATTTAAGCTGCATTAATGGTGGAATGTGTATTGCTACATGTTTGTATGTACACCTATGTTGTTTTGAACATCCTAGGCTTTTAGTTACACTGTCTTCCTAGTATTTTCATTCATTCACTTGATAGAAGGAATGTATTTATTCAGTGGATTCCATTAACATCTATTCATTCTTTCTTGTACTACAAGGAATGCAATGGTTTTTTTTTTTTTTTTTTCTTTTGAGGGGGGTGGGTGAGGATTACATTATTGTTAGAATTTGGCTTTGATTAACTTGGTGGATTGCATATCAAAGTGTTCAAATTAGTATAGTTCTGAACTAAAAATGTACTCGTAAGTCATAAGTACATAATCGTTGTTTTCTAGAAGCTAGAAGATTAAATGTGACAAAAATTATTATACTCTTCCATGAAATATGAAAAAACAAAATGAAATCAAACTTGAGATTAATAGTCGTTAGAAATTACATGATAAATGCATGTTATGTTAAACATTATTTGGGTTGGTGTGATCATTAAAGACAATATATTGAACTGATCATAATTGATGTCACCTCTCCGGAAACATACAAAATCCAACTTTATAATAATAATAATAATAATAATAATAATAATAATAATCCAACTTTACCTCAGTGATTGTAGTCTCATCGACCCGGGTGCCTCGGGGTCCAAATTCACTTGGTATCGGTTCGTGGGGAATAGAGTTTTGCAGATGAGAAGACTGGATAGAGTGCTGTGGAATATTAACGCCCAAATAGCTTTCCCGGAAGCGAAAGTGGCGGTCCTCCCCCGCCTTTGTTCAGATCACAATCCTATTATCTTTATTGAAAAAGCTGGTAGTCCTCCTGATAGAACGTTGAGACCAGTCCGTTTTGAAGCGGCGTGGTTAAATAGAGAGGACTATAGAGCCATCTGGACTAAGGCCACAGAAGATAGTTCGCAGACTATAGAAAATGTGATCTCAACGGTGACACGCAAAAGTATTCAGTGGAACCGTAACGTGTTTGGGAATATTTTCAAGAGGAAGCGACGCTTAGAAACAAAAATTCAAGAGATTCAGTGCAAGCCTAACTTTGGTTCTTCCAGCGGGCTTCAAACCCTTGAAAGACAGCTCATTGACGAGCTTAACGAGGTGCTTGATCAAGAAGAAGCGTTGTGGTTTCAGAAATCCAGAATGGATTGGATTAGAGACGGGGATCGTAATACCCGTTTCTATCATAACGCAGCTTTAATTAGGAGAAACAAAAATAGAATCAGATTCCTCAATATCCACGGGAATTGGACTGATGATCATTCTGTTCTTAATAACCACATTACTGACTATTTTACATCTCTCTTTCGCAGGGTCGATTCAAATGAGGCTGCCAACCTGGTGCAGATCCCGGAAACCCATGTGATCTCCCCTGCCCAGGCCGCCGGCTTATCCCGCAGAGCCTTACTTGATGAAGTCAGAAAGGCCACTTTTGGAATGAAAAAATATGGGAGTCCGGGACCGGATGGGATCCCGGCAATTTTCTTTCAACATTTTTGGAACTAGGTTGGACCAGCCCTCACCAACATGGTCAATCAGGCCATTGAGAATGGGACCGTCAACAAAGCGTTACTTAAAGCCTTCGTGACCCTCATTCCAAAAAAGGAGATCCCCGAATCTGCAGCAAACTTTCGACCGATCACTCTCCTCAATGTGGCGTTCAAAGTGATCTCGAAGGTCTTGGTGAATAGATTAAGACCGATTATGTGCAATGTGATAGGACCGCATCAAAATAGCTTCCTCCCGGGACGCTCGACGATGGACAACGTAATCCTAACACAAGAGATTATCCACACCATGAATACTAGAAAGGGAAAGAAGGGTATGATGATTGTAAAAATAGACCTTCATAAAGCTTATGATAGTGTCTCCTGGTCCTTTTTGGAAGACACTTTGACGGGGTATGGCTTTCCTAAACCTCTCATCGATCTCCTATTATTTTCACTCCGAGAAAGTGACATTGCTATCCTCTGGAACAGGGGTCAGCTTCCAGCCTTCAGTCCTGGTCGGGGTCTTCGTCAAGGGGATCCGTTGGCCCCCTACCTCTTTAATCTGGTGATGGAGAGACTAGCTTATGAGATTCAAAGTAAAGTAAATGTAGGTAGCTGGAAACCAATCCATATCTCTAGGGGGGGCATTGGTATTTCTTACCTCTTTTTTGCAGACGACCTCATGCTTTTCGGGGAGGCATCAGAACTCCAAGCCAAAACCATGATCGATTGTCTCAATTCTTTCAGTCAGGCGTCAGGACTCAAGGTAAATTTGTCTAAATCCACTATTTTTTGTTCCACTAACTTAAATGCAGGGCTTAAAAACCGGATTGGGGAAAAAATGAGCATCCCAACCTCCAACAATCTTGGGAACTACCTCGGCATGCCCATGCTGCAGAAGCGAGTCTCTCGGAACACTTTTACTGCCGTGGTTGATAAAATGAGAAAGAAATTGTCTACATGGAAGGCGAATACTCTTAGCATGGCGGGGAGACGGATCCTGACTCAGTCCTCCCTAGCTTCTGTCCCAACCTATACCATGCAGGCCATGTCTATCCCGGTAAGTGTCTGTAACGATATTGACAGGGTTTGCAGAAACTTCCTGTGGGGGCACGGAGACAACCCTAGAAGAATCCACACGATCAATTGGTCCGACATCTGTAGACCCCGAGATATGGGTGGATTGGGTCTCAGAAAGGCCCGTGATTTCAACCTAGCATTCCTTACTAAGATGGCATGGCAAATCTCCACGAATCACAATAAGCTTTGGGTCAAAGTCTTGCGAGACAAATATGTCAAAGAAGCCGATTTCCTTCAACTTCCAACATGTTCGAATAGTTCGTGGGGCTGGAGAAGTATCTTGAAAGGTAGAGACATTCTTGCAAAGGGCCTACAATGGAAAGTCGGTAATGGGGAGTCTATTAATTTTTGGAATGACTGGTGGACCGGTGCGGGACCACTTGCCTACACAAATATTTCTGCTCCGTCGGTGGCCGATAATCCCACCAAAGTTAGCGATTTCATCACTGCACAAAGAAACTGGGATATTACTGCTCTCAATAATATCCTGCCGAATGACAAAGTTCAGGAGATTCGTGCAGTGCCCATTTCAATTGCCCATAATAAGGTAGACTCGCTAACTTGGCCGCATTCCAATACTGGTTTAGTTTCGGTGTCTCCGGCTTTTTCTTTTATTGCAGGCTATAAAGACATGGATCCATCACATGCGTGGATTTGGAAGATGCCATGTGTGGAAAAGATTAAGCTTTTCTTCTGGAAAATCACTTTAAACGGGCTGATGACCAACACTGAACGTAAGCGCCGTAATCTTACTGATGCGGCAGATTGCCAGAGATGCGGAGTCGAGGAGGAATCATTGGATCACATTTTCAGAAGATGTGAGATAGCGACAGATTGTTGGGCTGCGTCTTCCCCGCCGACGGACTTCGCTTCAAGCTTTCACCTCCCGCTGTCTACCTGGATGGAAAAGGCATGCATCAACAACCAGACATGCGGATTGGGGCTTAGCTGGCGAATTATCTTTCCCCATATCCTGTGGAACATATGGAAAAATAGGAACGACCTCGTCTTTAAGAATACGCTCCTCTCAGCAACCATGATTGTGAAAAAAGCAACGTCTGAAGCGGTGGAAGCTCAACGTCTACTCCTCAAACGGACTGGTCCGTTGACGGCGAGGCAACTTTGGGTCTCATGGTCACCGCCTCAACCTGGGTTTGTTAAAATTAATACAGACGGCGCTCTGAAAGCTAGTTCGGGATTAGCAAGTGCCGGGGGGATCATTCGAGACCACATAGGGCGCTGGTTGATTGGGTTTACGACCAATATCGGAGCCACAAATAGCTTCCTGGCAGAACTTTGGGGCTTCCGTGACGGACTGATCATCGCCAAAACTCGGGGGTTCACTCATATCATTGCGGATACAGACTCCGAAGCCTTAGTTCAGGCTCTCGACAATGGCCCAAGGGGAGACCCCAGCGGTTCCACGCTTATCTTGGATTGTTATTCACTCATGAACCAGTTCCAAGAGATCAAAACTACGCATGTCTTACGTGAAGGTAATCAGTGTGCCGATTTCCTAGCAAACATGGGGCAAAATGCGACTTGGGGCACGACGGTTCTCGATCACTCGCCGGATGGTTTAAGTGGTTTGCTGAATCGCGATGTTATGGGATCGTCGACATGTAGGCGACGTTAATTAGTGGGACCTTCGGGTCCCTTCCCTCACCAAAAAAAAATAATAATAACCCAACTTTCAAACATATATATGAAAGATGTAATATAAATTGTTGAAATATCACCGATCGGACTATCGGAGTATTATGAAAATTGCCCGCATGGACAACTCAACTGGTTACAGGGGTGAAGTTTGGGAGAAGAGTATTATGAGAATCAAGAAAGTATCAACTTTCTTAATTATGTTGTCTTTGATGATCACTTTATCTCACAAGTATAAAACATAATTCTTTTTTTTTGGACAAGAGAAATTCGTGGTCACTATTTGAGGGTATGCATTGTGTATCTTAGTCAAAAAAGTGTTAACAAGAATCAAATTCATGATCTTTACTTTTTATATGATAATTATGTTTTACTTAATCAGCCATCTCTTATGAGACAACATAATTTTTTTTATAAGGTTGGTTAGACGTGCTACACTGTTAATCCACTCAATAATGTTAATTAATCTTTTTCTTTTTTTTGTACTAATCACAATAACTAATACTTATTACTTAATCAATCTCTCTAAGCACGCCAATTAAGGCAACTCTATGAGGTCATGTGCAACCACCCCTACAAGGCTACAAGTGGTGGAGATGAAACTAGCATATAAAATTACTTTATTCTCTACGTTAAGATCCATTTACAATGACATGTATAATAGTATAAATCATTCTAAATTAATAGGTTTTAATTTACACTGATATGTAAATATTTTTGCCAATTATCATGTAGTGTGATGAACTTCTTACCATTCCACCTGAGTGGTCACAAGATCAAATTTCGGTGGTGAGCATTGATTCTTTTATTTTTATTTTTGGTCACACCACGAGGGTCCTGAGCAAGCCCTAATTGTAAGAGGCACCTTTAATCTCGTACCATACTCAGACTAGTCAACGTTGATAGACATTGATTCATTAGGCATACTACTTTGTAAAAAACCATGCTCTAATTGCATTTTTGTCTGGGACATTTTGAAAGTTTTTGATGAAATGAGATTAAAGTACATGATTCACTTAAGAGGCTAATCATATATGTGTAGATTCGATAATTTTTTTATTTTTTTTTTGGGTTTCATAATCTTTAATTATTTATCATGTCATACATTTTTTCAATATTATCATTGACACATCATCATGTTATGTCAACGGTCTCACACCATACCAGAATATTTTTTTTTTTTTACAAAATAAAGAGATTTAAAAATGTTGTCAATAAAAGATTAGTAAGATTTAATCCCAAATTGTTAACTTGTTAACTTATTTATTATTTTATTTAATATTAACATTAATATATAAAAAATATTTTAAAATATATCTATCAAAAGTTAAATTCATTTACTACTTCTAGAAATTTATTTTCAAAAATTATTATTACTATTAGTAATTAAATAATACTAATAATTAATACTATTATTACTTGACATAAATGATAACTCTGATTTATTTATGTCAAGTAGTAATTAAATAATACAGAGTAATAATAGTAACTTTGGAAAGAAAAGTTCTTTAGGATTAATTTAACTTTGAAAAAGATATATTTTAAGAGATTTTACAAATTAATATTAAATAAATAAGTGTATTAAACAATTACAAAGTAATTTACAACATGTTTGGTTTACATAATAGCTAGGTGATGAATGAAGTAACACTTTTGAGAACAAGCCTATTTCATTTTTTGAAAAGTCATTTTATTCTCGAAAATACGCTGTTTAGCTATATATATGAGGAGGGCTTGGAATTAGACTATTCCTGAGTTCTCAAGAATAGCTTATTTTACGTAATATCTAATTTATCCTTACCTATTTTGTTATATGCATTATAAATGTATAATTATTGTTGTTCTTGTTGTTATTTATTTAATTTTATGATTTAATTTTTTAATGCCTAATTTTCTTTTAATTAGTACTCCCTCTGTCCCGGAATGCATGTCTCCTTTTCTTTTGGCACGGATTTTAAGACAAGCAAAAAACGAGATCGATGAACAGAGAAAATAGCGAATAACTACATTTATACAATTAATAATTCAAGAAAGAGGAATAATAAGTCATTCTATAAAACTAGAAAAGCATAATTAACAACACTAATAATCAAAGC
>CM008336.1:24162000-24172943 GCA_002525835.2 Ipomoea batatas | reverse complement strand
AGCGTCAATATATATCATGTTTTGAAAATTGAATGGCAACATTTATACCACTAATAATTCAGATGTGACATTGATAATTAGCATATTTGTGAGGGTATAAATTACAATTTTTCCTAATGCAAAATTATCCTTTATTATGGAAAAATGTTTTCCCCTCTTATAAATACCATTCCTTATTAGTCATTTTTAAATTAAAAAAGAAAAATTATTTATATTTATAAATTACTTATGGAATAAAAATATTATACATCTTGGATTAATAAAGAATAAACTAATATTATACATCTTGGATTAATAAAAAATTTTCCTAATGCAAAATTATCCTTTATTATGGAAAGCTCAAGGTCTGGAGGGAGAAACCAAGTCTCCATTGAAGCATCTGCAAAACCATGGAGCCAGGTATGTTGTTTAAACGCTAATTATGTATATGTGAAAATCATATGTTCTAAAGACCTTATGTATGCTTAAGTTTTGACTTACATTATTAGCCAAGTTAGTCAAACATTTCGTTTAGTAACCACAAGGTCCTAAGTTTGATTCTTGGTGAAAACTGTCTTTTGATTTTCTTAATTTGACCTAATCAACTATAGACAACGTATACTCGTAATCTGACCAATTTACCGACTAGGGTTATAAGACTAGTTTCACATAAAGCGTACATTTAAGTGTGAAAAAAATATTGACAATAATTAAACTCGTGATCTTAATGTATATATAAGAATCAGTCTTTTGTATCACTTCGACCACCCCTTTCTCTTTTATTTTTTATTTTTAAGAACACTTAAAATAGTACGGAGTATCAATTATTCAATTTATCTACACAACATGGTATCACATGATCACTTAAAAAGCATTGTTTCACTCCATTATTGAATGAAATAGTTTATGAAGAAACGAGGATTGGGAGAAAAAAAAAATATATGTATATAAATATTTGGTGGTTGGTTTCTTGTCAACTTTATGATGCTAGTGGATTTTTTAAGTACAAAACCAGATTCTCATCACTTTTAAATCATAAAATCCTACTGTCAGTGCTCCCATTTTTCTTTTAAAAAAATATTTGACATGAAGCTCGTGCCAAACTTTTGCTAAATTATAACTTTAAAAATGCAATAAGCGGCAAGGGTATATCATTTTCACTCCCATCAAAATCACACTGTCCTCAAAGGCTCAAAGTGATAATTAACTTGTTTCAAAAAAAAGGAAGTGATAATTAACAAGTTATTAATGACGTTTTAGGCTTGCAACAATGGCATCAAAAAGAGAAGAAAACAGTTGTTCTAAAGTTTAGCGACGTAACAGTGTCGCGCTAGAGAGGCAATGAAGCCAAATGTTTAATTTTTGTTTTTATATTTGAATAAAACAAGTGTTGCAGTGCTATGTAATTGATTTATCGTAACGGCGATCGCTTCTTTTCATTAGAAAAACGATGTTATTTTGAATTATAATCCACGCAATTGTGTGTACCATGGCTCAGTGTGTAACTATTGCCATGGTATAATGTACTCCCTCTGTCCCATTTTACCTGTCCTATTTACTATTCATTGGTCAAACCAACTCTTTCTTCTTTGCTTATTTTCTTTAGTAATTTTTTATTATTTTTAAATTTAATTTTTTGTGTTTAATAGTACTTTTAATGTAGTTTCTAAATATATAAATTTTATATATTAATGCTAAACTTAATATTATGAAAAATTGAATTAAAATTTACCTTAGTCAAGCATCGTTAAACGAACCAGACAACCATTTTGGGACGTAAACTAATAATGATAGGCTAAGGACTATCTTGGGCTGTTATGATAATTGGACCCTAAAGAGTACTGGGCTGAAACGTTTTCAACTGTATGTGCACTTGTGTTTTAGTTATAATTATAAGCAACGTTGGTTGTTGAAAATTTTCTTATCAATAAAGTACAATGATGTCCGAAACAAAAGTGAACACATGTAGGGAGGGCTTGACAAGAATTGAAAATTTTGATGAAAAATTCAACCAAAAAAGTATTCATAAAAATTAAACTCATAATTATATTGTGTAAGTACAAAGAATCATGGTGTACAGTGTACTTACTTGGTCACTCCTTTTGTGACTATTTTATATTTATTATTCATTCGTTAAATCAACTTTACTTTCTTCGTTATTTTATTTAATATTTTATTATTATTTTAAAATTTAACTTTTTTGTATTTAATAGCACTTTAATTTGATGTATTTTTAATATATAAATTTCATATATACTAGTAGTCTAATACTAAATTAAATATTAAAAAATTAAATTATAAATAAGTTGAGTCAAGTTTCAATACTTCATTAATCGAACCTAACACATTAAATTGGATGGAGAGAATATTAGAATAGACAAAATGTTTTGGGTTCGAACAAAATAAGAGAATATCCCTTGTTGCGTTTTTCAGCCATGAAAATGGAAAAGAGTTTATTACTGAAATGGTCCCTCGACTATTGTAAAATTACTAATTTGGTCCTCGATTATTTTTTGTGTCCAATTAAGTCCCTCGACTTTGAAAATTTTAACAAATTTAGTCCTCCGTTTATTTTTCCGTTAAACATCCGTTAAAATGGGGACCAAATTGGTAATTTTGCTATAGTCAAGGGACTAAATTGGTAATTTTGCTATAGTTAAGGGACCATTTCAGTGAAAATTTAATTACCAATTTGGTCCCTTGACTATAGCAAAATTACCAATTTGGTCCCTTGACTATAGCAAAGTTACCAATTTGGTCCCGATATAGTGGATGTTTAACGGCAAAATAAACGGAGGACCAAATTAGTTAAAATTTTCAAAGTCGGGGGACATAATTGGGCACGAAAAATTGTCGAGGATCAAATTGGTATTTTCACAATAGTCGAGGGACCATTTTGGTAATAAACTCAATGGAAAAAGTATTGAGTTCTCACCATTTTCGGCACATGCTTCAGGATATCCCTATTCCATCTATGCATCTACCAAGCTTGTAATCAACTTATAAAAGTGCCCGAAAGAGGAATGCTTGAATATGACAAGAGAATCACGAGATTTGCTATCAATTGTTCAAAGATTACAAGTTTTGTTGTTTTTCTACCTATTGAGACAAGGCATGCCCTAACATGAGAACTGAGTAACTATTTATACAAATTTTGTTTGGGTAATAACCTGCGCGATGTAGGTGCCCCCGAGTAGAGTGAGCAAATCCATTATATCCATTAGTGATTCAGTGCCTCGGGCCTCGGCCACCATTGTGCCACTTGCCGTCCCGACCTCGTTAGTTGTCTTGGATTGAATCGCCTTGGCCAATCCTGAGATCGGGTCATTTACTACAAGGTTCTCGTTTTTATTTTCGGAACAAAACTCTTCAAGCATGTATTTTGCCTCTTCTTCCTTCTTAGATACTCCTAGGAATATACAAATTAAAAGGGATGGTAGTTTGTGGTAACCAAAGGTTAAGGTTAATACGTAGGTGGTCCGTGTCAAAAATGGGTTCATTCATGCAAAGGGCCATGTTAATGAATGAATATGCTACTTTTGTAAATGGCATATGCCCAGGTTCTTGACCAAATAAAAGTGGGTTCACCCTAACCCATGCAAAATGCAACATTGAGTTGAGATGCATGTAGCCTGTAGCTGCATTGCATGGCAAAATCTCCCTTGGCAGGCAGCCATGGAAAGCACTTATTATTGTGTCTCTTCCAAATGCTTAATTGTGCCCTCTGCCAAAGGAGATTTGCCTAGCAATTCTTTTTGCAGCATTTGCACATATCTGAGGGTGTGCACGGAAAAACTCGACCTTAGACGAGGAGGTAAATCAGCATAGTTGTCTATAGTTGAGTCATGAGTGGATCAAATTAAGAAGGCTAATAGATCACTGTCATCTATATACATGCACTAGATGCAGTGATTCGGTTTATTTCACTTTGACTGATCAGGTACATAATTTAATTTTGATATGATTTGTATGTTTACCTTTTATTTTTGAGATTGTTAAACTTGTAATATTGACTATATATGTTATTATTGTTGAGGTTAACTTATCTTCAACAATATAATTAGCACAAAATCTGGATATCCTTGGAGAATTGAATGGATGGGTATATATATATGCTAAGAGCAATGCCCTCTCTGGATCCAGTCTGTTGAATGATCTTTCACTTTAATTGTGTTGCTGTCATATATGGTCCCCCATGTTTATATATGGATATATCATATATAATGCCCCCACAAGAACTTACGCGTTTGCATCATAGTACTCCGTATCATACATTTATTCATGCATATATAGTGTACGTTGGTTTTTTTTTCTTTACTCCGTATCATAATTGATTGTCTATCAAAATGCTCTTTTTCACTCCGACGGGACAGCTTAATGGTGTAAATCCACATGTACTTATGAAAAATTATGGAGGGAGTGAAAGATTTTTACTCCCTTAACTATACTCCATGAGATGGTGCAATTTGAGCCAACTCTTTGAAGTTATAATGTCTATGAGTCCCACCTCTTTTGATTTTCTTTAATTTAGTTGTAAGCTATGAAGTAAAAGCGAGAATCCTTGAAGGGTATATTCTTTACCTGCGAGTAGTCCATACTAAATTACTAATAGCATTGATAAGTGAATATTTGTTTATATTGTTTCCTATTTCACTAAGTCATTTTGTTTATAGACTATTCCAAATTTCATGAGATCAATTAGTACTTATTTGTGTTATTTTGCAAGGAGTATAAGTTAGAAAGCATTGGAAGCAAAGATGAGCATTATTTTCATACATTTTGGTGGGCATTGGAGTCAAATGGAGGCCAAATATAAAGCTATTAAGATGGAGGAAAATCTAGGGAAGTTGTACCCCCATGCGTACGCATGTCCCTCTAGGAGTACGTACACAAATTCAAGCCATTTTTCGTGCTCACTGGAATGTTTGTACCCATTGCGTATGCCCCTCCCTCGGTCCATCCAAGATCTCAAAAACGAAGCAGGTGGTGTACCCTCTTGCGTACGCCCGTACGCATGCCAATACACCTGATTCCGGTGCACATTGGAACATCACGTACTGCCTCAGGGACGACCGTCCCTGAGGGCATCCCACTGTGCTCTGCCATTATTTAAGCTCGTTTTTCACTCATTTTACATGATTTTGACCCATGGTTGAGCCCTAGACGTACATTTTCTACTCATTCCTTTCATATTTTAGGGTTAGATTAGGCTTAGATTTAAGTTTTACAACACTTTTGAAGCTTGTAATCTCGGATTTGAAGCTTGGATTCCAACATTTCAAGATTGTTCTTCCATTTTCAATACATAAGTTCTCATTCCTTTTATCTCTTTTCTTTTGCAAGGTTTATGTTTATTACTTGTGCTTTCATGTTCTTTATGCTATTTAACCAAGAGTAGTTAGTTTATGGGCTTGAGTTAGGATTGTATTATCTATTTTGATGCTTAAGTTGTGATTATTGTGAAAAAAGGAGGAAGAACCCCACCTAGAGTTCTTGAGTTTGAGTTGGGTCTTTAATCTATCTTGCAATAGTTAATACACAACAATTGTTGTTTGTGTTTGGAAAGTCTTTCATCTCAATGGGAATTGGATGGAAGACTTGAGCCTTCCCACTCTCGAACCCAATTTCCCTTCTATGGAAATAGGGGTAGATTGGGGCAATCCTTGTTCTAATCCTTGTTTTGACTAAGATTTATTTGCGCTTGTCTCAAGATCTAGGTAAATTGTTCTTCCCCTAACCTTAAGTGTTAAAGCATCTAGATGGTAATGCCCTACCTTCAGTCCTATTTCTTTATTTTTTATTTATCAATTGTTTATATGTATTTGTTCTACATTGTTGTTGTTTGCTTAGCTTCTTGTTGGTTTCCTTGTGCTAGCACTTAGTTTTGTGATTGCATATTGCGTGTCATAACTACCAATCCTCAGCAGAACGACATTTCACACCCGTACACTCACCATCACTCATTTTTGCTACATATCAATTATCCATAATAGTGGAGTTTTTTTGTGGTTTCTGGGAAGTTTTTCTAAGTGTGATTAGGAAAGAAAAAATGTGAGGGGAAGAAAAAAAATTAAAATAAATCTAATTTTTTTAAAAAATAATTTAAAAAACAATAATTGTCAGAAGCGCCTGACGCGCCGACTGGGCGCACTTGTTGCAGCCACGTGTGACGCGACTGGCTTTGGAATTCGTGGGTCCCATTTACTGTTTCAAAAACCTCTTCCTCGCAGATAAACTCAAATCCTATCTCTCTCTTGGTTTCTCTTTCATCCATCTCAGCAATTACTGTTCCAAAAACCTTCTATTCACTACTAGAATGCTCTAATATACTACACTAACAACTAAGAATTTTTCAACGTACTAATGTACTAGTGTACTAGTGTACTACCTAACCCACAACCCAGAATTTCTCATCTCTAACTACTCATATATGATTCCCCATCAAGTCAATCCCTAAACCAACTAATTAGCTTGATTCCCACGTTCAATACTAGTGCAAAGTGTCTCTTCGGAGGGTCTAATATCCAATATTAGTCTGCGTCCTACAATTTCATGAAGAAGTTAGATAAATCACGACTCACTAAATTGTCCTAACTGTTACAAATCAAGAAATTGATATATTGGTGTCCACAATGATTTTATATATATCAATTGTATATAAATATCTATCAAATTTAACTCCAAACCATATTTAGCAACATCAACTGATGAATTCTCTTAGTGACTATCAAATTATTGAAACTTATCTCACTCTAACTTTTGCATCACTAAATTACATTTGGTGCATAACTAAAAGATGAATGTCCATACCAAAAAAAAGAATAATAATAATAATAATAATAATAATAATAATAATAATAATAATAATAATAATAATAATAATAATAATAATAATAATAATAATAATAATAATAATTTGTAGGAAGCTGCATATGTTAGGAATATATATCCTCTGATTTTACTAGCTTGTCCATCACAATATCTACATATATATTTATCCGATCCTCTATATGCTATATACTTTTCTTCCATCCCTATATATATATATATTACATGAACTCATACACAAATTACACACACCAACCTCACAAACATCATCCAGCAGGAAATTACTGAGCGATCTTCCTTGGCAGACAACAACAACACACACATACATATATACTTGCATGTCTTCCGGGCATAGCTTAGTGATTGGAAAGTTGAGTATGAGTGTTGTGACTTAGTAAATACTCGGATTCAATTTGAATTCTCAATGTGGAACGGTGGGAGGATCTTAGCCTTGAAGCAAAAAGCAAGCACTCAGAGCGTCACTAAGACACATCTCACGATTTATCTCTTCTCACACTTCCTAAGGCAGGGAGTGAGGAGCCTTCAGGGTTTAGAGTTTAATCCTAAAATACATGTGTTGCCTGCCAAGGGAGATTTGCTCAGTAATTTTTGAGTGTTTCTTACCATAGCTTCTCTGAACCCTTATATATTTGCCCCAAAATAAAGTCACAAGTTCAGTTGTTACTAACACTTTTTTAGTCGAATGGGTTAACGTTAAACCTTGAAATTATACGGGTAGAGAAATGCATGCAGACATGGGAAAATCATTTTTTTTTGTAGGTGAGCCCTCAATCTACAATTGCTAGATATTTCCTATGGCTATGGATCTTGCAGGTATGTTTGTCTCTATATATGTTAATTGTTGAGGTGCTTTCTGACTGCTTGACTCTCTGAAATGCTTTGAATGGTCGTTGTGATTTATTATAATATATGTTCATGGGTTTTTTTTTTTTTTTTTGAAAGCAGGATACCTGGGTTATTTATTATAATTTTTTTTTTAAACATTATATTGTCTAGTGGACGATGGAACTGCTCTGACAACATGTTCAAAACCCATCATAAAAGGTACTAATTATTATTTTTTTTTTGAAAACAAAAGGTACAAATTATTTAACAATGGAAAAATTGATGCAGGTTATAACTTATTACCCATATTTAAATTATTACATATTTCAAATTTTAATAATAGAAATATATCATCTTTCATTCTTATATTATACAAAATAGCGAGATCAGCCTATGAACATATATTATAGACCTTTCAAAGCATGATAACAATTTTAGTCCGTCATTAATAAAAATTGTTAAAATCTATCACATTTACGTTGCATCTGTAATGCCTACTAGTCAATATATAGACGCACATATAACTTGTAGTTCTAAATTATTGAAGTCTCTATTACCATCTCAATGAATCAAAACTATCATATCATGAGAAATTAGACCAAATTACCATTTGATGAAAAATCTAAATATCAATAATATTTACGTCAGCCTTTGGAGAACTAAAATTATATTTCCTTTAATAATCTCTACAATTTATTACAACGGCCTTTATTTTATCATCACTGGAAGTATGATAAAAAAAACGAATATTACAAATAGAGTTTAACTAAACTAGGGCGTTATTAAATGGTCTGCCTCGCAAATTATATCGTGGACCGTGGTCCACAATGCATTGTGGACCGCGGTCCCAAAACGACGTCGTTTTGATTAACGAAATAGACGGATGAATTCGCGTCACTCACTTTCTTTTCATATATACTGCAGTTTCTTTTCATATATACTGCAGTTTCTTTTCATATAAAACTACAGTTGTATATTATCGAATGAAACTATAGTTATATCCAAAAGTAACTGCAGTTGTGTTGAAAGGAAACTGCAGTTATGTTGAAAAGAAAGTGCAGTATATATGAAAAGAAACTGCAGTATATATGAAAAGAAACTGCAGTATATTTGAAAAGAAACTGCAGTATATTTGAAAAGAAAGTGAGTGGTATATATAGAAAAGAAACTGCAGTATATACGAAAAGAAACTGCAGTATATATGAAAAGAAACTGCAGTACATATAAAAAGAAAGTGAGTTGCGCGAATTCATCCGTATGTTTCATTAATCAAAACGACGTCGTTTTGGGGATCCGCGGTCCACAATGCATTGTGGACCGCGGTCCACGATATAAGAACTGGGTCTGCCTAGCTATATGATTTGATGAAAAAGATGTAGCAGAGAAAAAATATACTATTTTTGTACAATAATGACAGGTTTAGATACTTGAATCCAAAGTATGGAATAAGTTACGAAGCTCCGCAAAGAATTTTTATGTTTTAAAATATGTAGATTTATTATAAGGAAAGTAAAATAATAAAAATTAAAAAAAGGCTTAGATAGCCCTGAAAAGATAAATGAGCCATCATTATATATTATGGATTATAGTTTATTTATTTTATAAAGTGATACCATTGACATAAAATATATTTTTTAATATACTAAAAATTTATTTTTAATACATTAAATGTTCATGCCAAATAATGAATCTTCACTACTACACAATTAGTGAAATTTTAGTATATTAAAAATAAACATTTGTTTATGATTTACCGTATAATTTTTGGTGGACGAGAGAGTGGGCTTCTCCTATGTAAAGATTTATTTGATGCACGAATTCTAGAATAGTGGATACGAGTTTTCTTTGTCACTTAAAACTTACTTTCAGCGATAAAATGAATTTGCTTTCTGCCACAAGTATTGAAGTTTGATTTTGGGTTAAGTTCCTTATGCGTAGAAGCGTAAAGTTTGGTGTTGAGTCTCGTTGCTAGATGGACTCAATTTACATTCTCATAAGTTTAAGGGCGGATTCATAAAGTCCAAATATAGTACACTGAAGCGAAAAATTTGAGTTATTTAAAAAAAAAAAAAAAAAAAAAAAAACCTAGATATATAAAAGTGTATAATAAAGACAAAGCCAACTGTGACCAGCTGAAAATTGTTGGACTTATACATAAATGGCAACATCCATTCATCCACCGCCCACTTACCAAATAAGAAACCTCGCAATCAGGGAGGTAACAACTTTACATTATCATCACAATTCACATGTATTCCTAAACCTACATCGAAACATGTTACACTTTCCTCCTATATTTATTATTTTTTTAATGTGGTACTATTATATATATTCTTTAAAATACATCAAGAGAAAAATAGAAATTAATTCAAAAAACAATTATTACATAAATTACGACAAAATCACTCCAATAAAATTCGTGAACAACTAAGGTTGCAACACTTCGGTGGAGTTTCAACAATAAATGGAACTGGAAAAATATCGAGATTGAATGCCATCCAATTAGCACATCATTTTGGTTCTCTAGTGGTTTTAGCGTGGAAAAATAACATTTTTCTTTATTGACTTAAAATACTTGTACTTTAAATAAAAGAGGTCTAATTCATTTAAACAAGAAAAAAAACCATTTAAACTCTCAATTTCATGATCAAGCGATTCAAATATCTTTCATCAGAGTCAATGTGTTTTGGTTAAATAATTTAGCACCGTTGAAATTAATTGAAGTGATGATAATTTTATTGTACCTTGGTTTACTGGATTTGACTGTTTAACAAATTGTACTGGGAGTTGAGCTTTAACTAATAAACTTTGACATATTGCACATGCATGGTTGGAGTTCTTTTAAAGCCACAAGAAATTATCTAACCGGAAAATCAAATAAAAAATACAAATTTGTGTAACATCATTTCATGTGATAAATAGATTTTGTAATATTTTTTAGTAAATTAAAAATATAAATTTTTTATTAGTATTTTCATTTTCCACTAAAAGTATTGTATGTTCTATAAAAAAGCATTATATTTTTTTTATCATTGCCTAAGGATGTGCACAGAATAAACACTGATAGCTCATATGTAAAAGTCGTTAACTTGTGACTTTCAGATACAAAAATCATGCTTCATCCGACCACCTATTTTAGAGAAAAAAAAAAAGGGAAAAAGAAAAATTATATATTCCATATTTGTATCACCTGAGAGGTATGGTCTCATAAAGACCAACTAAATTAAAATCTTTATATTATATAATATGATTTACAATTGTTATATTCACAGACAAATAGGATGCTGGAG
>CM008336.1:24085670-24098436 GCA_002525835.2 Ipomoea batatas | reverse complement strand
ATATTTCAACTTCAAAGCCTTTAATACTGTGCAATTTCAAAATTATATTTATTAGTTAATTATATTATATAATTATTACTTTTACTGGAACATTAAATTATTATCTAATAATTATATGAGACTTTTAGAGATTGTTGAATGGGAACCTTAACCCTTGTGGATATGGAATGTCATATTTCTAGTAGCTGGGAGAGCATCCGTTACTTACAGATATTCTCATTATTGATATTGACAAAACATCATTCTAAGTAAACATGTCATCCTGATTACTAACCAGGATTAAGAAATGTCACTAGAAGCAATGGGTGCCACAATCTCAAATTTATCATCCATCTACTTGTAAATTTGAAATAAAATATCAAATATGTAACAAATTATTTACATCGTGATAATATATCCATAAGAAAATACTTTGCAACTTCAAAGCCTTTCCTGACTTCTTCAACTTCAAAGCCTTGCATAAATATATTTATTAGTTTATTATATTATATAATTATTAATTTTACTGGAACATTAATTTATTATCTAATACTGTGTAGTTTATAATTAATTAAAAAAATCAAAGGGTAGAAGTCGTAAGTCCTGGATTTTAAAGCAATGTATAGCTCAGGCACAAAAGCTTACCCTAAAATCAGCCCATACTTTTAATTACAATACCATCCCAATGACTACTAAATTTTCTTACTCTAACATATACCTACCCCAAATGTAGAAATCATGGATGCCACTTAAAGTTTATGCATAGTTCTCCAAAAACTAGAAGAAAATATTATTTTAGTAACAGCATGGCATTGCATAGACATGAATGGTAGTTTTACCAATATTTTACAAAAAAAATGACCCGGTCAAGATATATGACTTACGATTTGATTACTTAACATTTCAACCGAAACATGGAGCTTTTATTTTTAAATAGCTACAACGGCGGCCTAAGAGTCGTGTTAGCTTTCACTAAAAAAAAATTAAATTGATTCTTCCATAACTATTTAATACAACTACGCAATTAGAAATACAAATTAAATAGAACAAATAGAACAATTTAAAACAACTACGCATGAGTAAAACTAAAAAAAAAAAAAAAAAAAAAACTTACTTGAGGAAGGAAAGCTTTTGGTGGACACAATTTCTTCTAAGATGTTGAAAACTTGTTATCTAGAATAAGAGTGATAGAAATAAAGTTTGGGAAGTATCTCATGAGAAGAAATTTACTCGAACATAGATAAAATAACCTCGGGTCAAACATACATCGAATTTGTTTCAGTCTTTGAGCTTGCTTTTTACGTGACTTTGCTTTTCAGAACTAAAAAGCAAATTCACTTTTGCTTTTCTGAAAAGCAAACTGAAATGAGTTTGCTTTTCACTTTGTAATTATTTGTACGTTCTATACATATTTTTTTATCTTTTAATTTATGACTATGCGCCGTGGTAGTGTTACATTTTTTTTTTGAATTTTATGTAGTTTATGGGTGCTTTATCCGCTGTACACAGGCAAAATTATAAATATGAAAAAATTATCCTCACATTAATCGTTTAAGTATATAGTAGTTGGACTTGAATAACTAAATAAATGATCGCGTACGCATTCAATTCCACACTTATCATATATAATTGTGTATATAGTCCCAGGTTCGAGGTTAAAGAACAAAAAACCCTGCGAACCCCAAGGGTTGTTCTCCGTAAGGATAAATTTAAGATGTTCGAATGAGTCTCTATAATTGTAGTCTCGACTATGAAAATATACATGTTTATCCCCATGAAAAACATTAACACCTTCATCTTCAGGCTCAGTCTTGTAGATGAAGGAGAAAAGTTGCCCAGGCTTGGATTGTAAATCGTAGCTTGTCACTAGCAACGACTTGCACTCTGACAGGATACCAAGTGCAAAAGTTCCAGTTATGCTTGACTTGACATTGATCCATAACAGATCAAGCATTGTACAATTTGTAACAATAATTGCGTTAAAAAAATAAGAAACAATTATTAAAAATGTACAATACAAACAAATAATAATGAAACATAACGAGCACTTACTTTCTAAGTGCGGATTTCTTTCAATACCGTCACCTTGAGCATCAAGAATTGCAACACGTTCACCATTTTGGAAATAAAAAATTGGAATTTAAAAAGACCCATGTGTCAAAACACAATTCCATCATCATGCTTTATATCCAACGCCTCGCAAAAGTCTACCCACCCGGTACTGAATAGCAGTCCTTGAACATTTACTTCCCACGGAGCATTGTTTCCATGGAAGAGTTGAGCTGTAAAATATACATGCTCAATCAAGTGTTGTTGCATGCAAATTGGAATTTGCCTGTTAATAGCTCTCACAATAAACCACGTAATTGTAGAACTATTGGGACTGTGTTAATGCATATCCGAGACACTAAGCGGTGACAACTCGAGGCATGCTAAATACAAATTCAAATATATAGAGTATTAGTAATATTGTAAATGATAAAAATTTAAAAAAAAAAAACCTTTTAGAGTTTAAATAAAATTTCACCGTACAATGATTTCTAGGTTCTTGGAAGTAAATATCATACTGTTGGAGATACCGGCCCGGGGTATTGATGATCTTGTTGATGAATTGACAAACTTCAACGTGTGTGCGTACTGAAGTTTGATGAAGAAAATTGAATCCAATTACGTCGCACACCAGTTGCCACCTCGGAGCAACCTCAATATGTTCAGTAGTACCATCAACAGATACCGATCGAGTAAATATATAGATTCTTTTTCCATTATAAGTATTGATAAAATATTGAAATGACACCCTATAATCTTCGCTAATGTAGTAATTTACCCATTTATTTGAAAAAATATCCATATTTTAAATTCAGTGAGAGTGAAGAAGAATGGCTTTGATAAGAAGATGTTCAAACAAAATGCTATTCGTATGGTGTTCAGGCAGAATGCATGTATGTAACTATATATAATGAAATTTTGATTTGACATAATAAATAAATATAATTTTAACTTGAGAAGATTTGACGTAAGATTTGATTGTTCGGAAGTAGTAGAAAAAGCACTAACATCAAATAATCACATTTATTTTGATAAGTTTTGTTTAAATTCTTCACACAATGCATCAACTTTCATCAAATGTTCATGATTTTCTTTAAGTATTTCATTTTGAAAGCACGTATAAATTTCTTTTGGTGTAGGATTTCTTGAACTACCATCCTTGGATGTTGAAGTAGACGAACAAGATGTTAATGTCTCAGCATTATGGGATGAATCGCCATGTTCTTCCACGAATTTGTTGAAAGCTTGAACAGCTTCTTCTCTAGACGAGAAAGATCTATACAAATTGTCGCTATATCGGTGAACTTGCATTCTGGCTTCTTCCCAAGTATTATATACTCCTGGACGACGCCTAACAAAAACAACATATGTCTTTCACTATAATCCACATATACAAAAGTTCAATCCTGAGTTAAACATATAACTATATACAAAAATAATATACATACCATAGTAAATCACACTATTGCTTCGTTTAATGACGTGTGCTTCTGATGGCGAAATGACTTGTGCTTCAACAGCTATATATAGGTGAATATTGCAGCACTCAATCCTCACGTCAATATAAGTGAATATCGCAACAATCAATCCTCACGTCAAATTAAAAGCTGGTTTGTGCTTCATCAGCTATATATAGGTGAATATTGCAGCATGCAACCCTTACATCAAATTAAAAGTTAGCTTGTGCTTCATCAGCTATATATAGGTGAATATTGCAGGACGCAACCCTCACATCAAATTAAAAGTTGTCTTGTACTTCATCAGCTATATATAGCTGAATATCGCAACAAGCAACCCTCACGTGAAAGAAAGAAAAAAACTTGGACAATAGCTACTGAAAAGCAACTGATGGGTCAAATCTCACTTAAAGCGACTGATGAGATTTACTTTTTCAGCTGCCTTTACTTTTTCACCTACTTTCCTACCATTTCAATGATAAATTTATGAAATTTTGGAAATTGCAAAATAAACTAGAAATGAAAACAAAAGCGGCGTGCGGGAAATTTTGGAAATAATATGGTGTAACTGGATATCAAAAAAAATATATCTATTTTTAAAAAAAAAGTCAAAAAAAAATTTTAATTAATATGGCTACCACGGCGGTATATCCGCCGTGGTAGCCATATTATACTTTTAAAAAAAATAAAATCAAATTAAAATGGATTTCTTTTCATTCTGAAAAGCAAATCAATTTTTGATTTGCTTTTTAGACTGAGGCGAAATTCAGTCTGTTTTATTTTTTTTTCTTGAATTTTAGTTTTTTACATTTTTATTTTATTTTTTTATTCAATTCTTATCTCCGCGGAACACAAATCCATTTCCATTTTGATCAAAATAATACGAGAAATAACAAAAAATTATCCTCGTCATTCAGTATAAAATTCACTACCATCACTTCTATTGGTTACTTCAAAATTTACTTTCCAATACTCTGTTTCTTCACTTCAAAATTGAACACATGGCTAATCACGGTAACACATGTCAATTATTTGTATTTTTTGGTGGTCAAATTTCTCAACTGTCTATGCCACCACAACTATCATACTCAATTCCGCCACAGAACGTGATTCCACTTCATGTGCATATTGGATACGATTTTGTTCTCGCCTTGTGACGACATGCAATGGGTGTCACTCCCGACACCAACATAGAGATTATTGGAAGATTGGTATTCGCAACTCTGTTGGGCGTCGGCAAGGTTGGCCGAGTTCAGCCCCTGCTCGATTCGAGACGTGGCGCTGTGGCTTATCATGGAGGGATGTAGTTAAATGGTATTAGTCCACCTACCTATCACCAATTGGTTTTAGGAAGGATATGGCAACCAGTTAGCCAAAGAACTCTGTGGTTAAGCATGCTTGACTTCCGGCAGTCACGGGATGGGTGACCCCCTGGGAAGTAAGCATAGTGCAGCACTGAGATACATCAATTGGTATCAGAGCCGAGGTCACGGGTTCGAATCGATGGCGAGGCGAAAGCCGAGTCCAATCCCAGGTGGGATGTGGCGTAGGTCGTGCCGATGGCGAGGCGAAAGCCGAGTCCAATCCCAGGTGGGATGTGGGCGTAGGTCGTGCCAAGTCCAAGTCTCAAGAGGGGATTGTTGGGCGCGTAGGCTAAGGACCGAGTCAGGCATGCTGCATAGCTGGGCTTGGTGATCAAAGGTTGATGCAGGTGCTGGGAGGGGGATTGTTGCCTATCACCAATTGGTTTTAGGAAAGATATGGCAACCAGTTAGCCAAAGAACTCTGTGGTTAAGTGTGCTTGACTTCCGGCCATCACGGGATGGGTGACCCCCTGGGAAGTAATGGGTGACCCCCTGGGAAGTAAGCATAGTGCAGCGCTGAGATCCATCAAACTCCAATGGGTATGACACATACTCCTTACCATATTCATACTCCAGAAGAGTGGGAATACTTTGTTCAGCAAACATCTGCAGTAGATGATCTACACATTTATGTTAGACCAATATTGAAGCAAACATCTGCAGTAGATGATCTACACATTTATGTTAGACCAATATTGAATGAAACATACCAACAATATGTTGATTTCAGTAATTTTGGTCATAACATAGAAGAACAACGATTTTACTACGGAGAAGTATCGGCTGGTGCTACTTCATTGCCATCAAAAATACCATCAACGTCACAGCCGATACAAGCTCGTGACAGTACAGACTCCGAACAAGAAGCGATATTGTCCCAAACCTCAAATAGTTCCGATGGAGAAGATTCAAATGATTAATTTTCTATGGATTTCGACTCATTTGAAGAAACACAAGGCACTTCTTCAAATGATCGAAGTCGACGCCACAATGTTCCTGACTCTGAAATTCCTTACTATCACGCTCCGGTGTCATTTGCTACAGGATATTCAAAAAAGGACGATGAAGAAATGGTCTCATACGACCCCTCAACAAATGAGATCAAAGTCGGGATGGTTTTCAGTTCTTTCAAACAGCTAAAAAAAGCACTTCAAATTTACACCATCGCGCAAAGAAGACAAATGCATTCCGCTTACAAAAATTCCAAGTCTTGCTATATTGTGTGTCGCAATGCCAATAATCCAGAACAACCATGTTTTTGGAATTTGTCTGCCAAGAAATTAAGAGGGGTGACAGACGAGTGGATTATCACAAAGTTCACAGATGCCCACACGTGTAGAAGTGATTTCAATCTGGGTGCGTCGGAGAAGTTGTGCACTAGTGCACTAATAGCTGATTTGATTTTTCAAAAAATCGTCACCAACCTAGAATACAAGATAAAACACATCCAGGTTGATGTGAAACAGCACTACGGGTTCGACATTACTTACAAAAAGGGATGCTATGCACGTTAGAAGTGCATTGAAAGCATTTATGGTGACTTCAAAGAATCGTACACGGAGCTTCCAAAATTCTTTCAATGCTGAAGGCAGCTAACCCGGGTACGATTGTTGAGTTAAAACTGAATCCCCACAGAGAAGGTCATAACCATGGGCATTTTTTGTATGCATTATGGGCTTTCAAGCCCGTAATTGACGGTTTTCGGTTTTGCATTCCTGTTATTGTCGTTGACGGTACACATCTGTACGGCAAATACAAGGGTCATCTCCTATTAGCGGTCAACATGAATGCTAACAAGGAGATTTACCCTCTCGCCTACTCCATTGTTGACTCTGAAAACGCGGCTAGTTGGACCTGGTTTCTCAAACGACTAGCAAGACATGTCTTTTCTGATCTTCCTTCAATTTGCATCATTTCAGATAGACACGTCGGGATCAACTCGGCATATAATAAATTGCCTGAATTACAAAGTAGTCGAGTCAAGCGACGTTTTTGTTTGAGACACATACGAAGTAATGTGATGACCAGGTTCAAACATCCCAGACTGAAGGCATTGGTATGGGAAGCAGGTATTGCAGTTACCAAAAGCAAATTTCGTTCGTCAATGCAAAGCATCCAACAATACTAGCCAGATGCCCACAATTATTTATCTGTAATCAACCCTGAAGGGTGGGCCTTGTCCTATGATGGTGGTCACCGGTATGTGATAAGCACCAAGAATAGCTCTTATAAGGGGTCTTTATTAGATTAAAAGCGCATCGTTTTGACATCCGATTACAACAATTGCATGCATTTTAGCTCAAATGCGATTAAAATCTTCTAACAACATTTCTAGAAAGAGTTTTGAGGTATTTCACAGGTTGGAGAGGGATTTGAGACTAAAATAGAGCAAAAGACAAACAAGCCGAATTGCAGTAGCATCCCACGCAGCCTCACACGCGTGTGGATGGGCGTGGAATAATTCCAGAGAGCTCCAACCGCCCGCCACCACGCGTGGAAGCAAGCGTGGTCGAGCCAAGGGCCATTTTGGGAAATTTGTTCCCTTTTTGTCACCTATATAAATCCCTTTTACCCTAAACCTAAAAGAGGAGGAGGATAGATCAGAAAATTCATAGTATAGGGTAGAATAGATCTAGAGGGTTTTCTCCCCTCTTGGGGGAAAATTCCTTTCTTTCATAGTTTTAGAATAGATCAAGGGCAAGAGAGAAGATTGGGATTTCCAGATCAAGGTTGTAAAGATCCCCTTTCTAAAGGGTGGTAACCATTCTCTTCATTTTCTAATTCAATACTTGTTTCTTTGAATTTTCCTTTCTCTTTCTTGTTTTTCTAGTATGATAGAGTAGATTAGATAGGGGATTGGTGGCCCATGGTAGATCTATGTGGATGTTTAATATTATTGCTTTGATTTGTGAATTGCTTGATTGTTGGATGTTGAACTCGTGTGGATGATGTTCTTCAAGCCTTGTGCCTTTTGTGGCCACATTAGGTAGCAAACCCAAAGGAAGTGAGTGTGTGCGCGATAGCGGCCACTCACAAGTCTAACTCACCCACATCTCCGCTCTTAGTCCGAAAGGACGAGATCCGAGAGGAGTGGTAGACAAAGTGTTTGATGAAATGCCCCAACCGAATGAGGATGTGGGAGTCCAAAGTGTGACGCCACTTGGTAGTGTGCCATGAACTCCCTAGTCTATTCCACGACTTGCGGCACTCGCAAAACCAACCAAAGATAGACCACATGGAAAAGCCTAAAGCCCCAATCTCCACTTTAGTTTTATTTATTTCACACAACCTCTATCAACCTTCCCCTCTTACAAATGAATCCAACCCTTAGCACTCCCGTAACTCTTTCTCTTCAACCTCTTAGATGCCAACACACCAATTCGATTCCCATTCGTCATCCTTGAGAGACACGACACTCGGGGAGTTTTGACTCTTTGTTTTACCACCTTCACATTCACACTCACCCCATACATACATCATTGTCAGTATGGTATAATGACAACTAATTCGTCTGAATCATTTAATAATTCTTTAAAGGGTTGTCGAATGCTACCGGTCACGACAATAGTAAGACATACTTTCCACAAGTTATGCATAATGTTTGTCGACAGACGTACATCGACCCAAAGAATGGAAGCTGCTGGGATGCGTTGGCCAACAAATATTTGCAACGAGTTGAAGAAAAGAGAGCAACTGTCCAACAATGCAAGCATTCAACGATTTAATGACGCTACTAGATTGTACGTCGTTGCTCTTCAGTCAATATACATTGCCCAAGGTTCCGAAACTTATGTCTAGGTAAACTTGACCAACGGTACATGTAAATGCGGATCCTGGAAGATTGATGGATTGCCATGTGCACATGTCATAGCAGTGTGTAAATATCAAAGGGAAGTCTACGACTTGTTCGTGGCAAAAGGATACTCTATCGATAATTATAAAACGAGCTATGCAGCTGATTTCTTTCCACTAGACTCAGATATGGAGTGGACAAATCAAGTCACATGCCACGAACCAATTAACAGTAGTGTAACATCTCTATTTTGAATTTGGTGCAATTATGGTCTTCAATGGCCATAATGTGGTACCATTAAATCAGATATTGTAACGGTTGTTGTTACAACCGTTACAAAGGCCTATATTGATGGTTCAATAGGCTATACCCCCCACTGCTCAGGTTACTGTCTGTACACCATCTATACTAAAAACCTAAGAGCAAGTGGGAGACACACTGCAGGAATCTACTACTACCTACACAACTACCAGCATCTACAACAGATTCACAAGCAACAACTATGGCTGGAGGTTAGTCTAATTTGGTTATAAGCTTACATTTGGTATCAGAGCCTGTTAATCTCTGCCTAGTTGTCTATATTGCTTGATTTGTATTTTTACAGAATATAATATGTAATATACTTTTCTGGAAAATCTATATTACATGACTGTATGTGAGTATGTATTATGTTCAATTTTATTGATATTGCAATATGGTGTATGAATGCATATAAATGTGTAATTAGGAGATATATGAACTGTGATATTCTATACACTATGCAATAGTTTTGCATTTGAAGATTATATACAAATTTCTTCCGCATAATATTTGTATATATATATATACTCTGTTTTTCAAAAAAAAAAAAAGGGGAGAAGGGACTGACCGGCGACCGTGAAGGAAACGACGGCGCCGGTGCGTCCCTAGCCTCTTTTTCCGGCGACCTCAGCCGCCATTGGGCGGCGGTCGCCGGTGCATTTTTCCCTTCCAACGAAACTTTAAAAAAAAAAACTGTTGTATCGCCGTTTTGGGCTTCGATGGTCGGAGTTGTGCCATCATCTCCGATGCTCGGCGAAGACGACAGGCGGCGGCGGCGAGATCGGCCTTGATCGCTGCTTCTCTCTCTCAAGCTTGGCGGTCGCGACTGGCTAGAGACGGTGGAGGAATAGAGTCGCGGGTGAGGGTGGCGAACGGCGGTGCTCCGGTCGGCCGCCTCGTTTGCGATGTCCGGCGATCTTTCTTCCCTTCCCCTCTTCGTTTGCGACTTTGCGTTGTTCTGGGGCTGTGATGTCCGATAGTAGCAGCTAGGGTTTTCCTTTGCTTTGGATTAAGCTTTTGTTTCGTTGGGCCGGGTCTATGGATTGGGTCTGACCCATTGTAATATATATTATTAGTTTTGGGATTGTTCTTGTTTTAATTCTTTGTTTATATTAGTTTTGGGCCTGCTTTGCTTTATTTTATTTGCTTATATGAATCATAGTTTATTATATGTTCAATATATTTTTTGTTCTATGATTTTGGGCCTATTATTTGTTTATATGATTTCTATTCAAATTGCAATTTGGTAAAAGTTTTGAAAATTATATAGTTTAAAGGAATTTTCATTCAAATTGCAAATTGAATTTAAATTTTATTATTTTTATTCATATTTATAGAATTGCTATAATGTTTTGTGCAATTTCTTGTATAATATGATATTTATGTTTTGTAATATGCGTTTTATGTCCAATTAGCATAATATTTATTTTTAATTATGCAATTTATATTATGCCTTAGAAAAACATATTTAGGAATTAGTGAAATTCCTTAGGTACTTTAGCATATTACATAGTACATACGGTTTAGTACAACTACGGTAGTGCCTGAAGGTTAGTACATTAAGTTCAAGAAGTTCACCATCCTTAAAGCCTTTTCCAAACCGTGAACATTAAAGTTTTGTATAACACCTTCAGAACAATTTTGCTATAATGTGAAATTGCATGACCCGGGGAAAGTTTCTTGGGAAGAAAACTTGAAAATTAGCCAATGTGCTACAAGTTCCCTTGAAATCCTACTCTGTCTAAGGAGTTGGTTTTTAATGGGCCTTAGCCCAACCAACTTTCCTAGGAGTATACTTGGGAATTGCATATCATGTTAATTGCATAATTTGTTTTGCCTTTCAAAATCTATGCCGATGCGATAGTGCAATTTTAGTTGATTAAGGAGTAGCCACAAGTTTTCAAAAAAAAAAAAAAAAAAAGGAGTAACCACAACATCCTTAATTTAATTAATATTGCACATCAAGTTTTTATGAAATCGCATAAAGTTTAGGCATAAATTGTGATTAATCATACTTTATATAATAAAATTTAGCCCACAAGCAATTTTGTTATATTTATATGATTGATCAGGTTAAAATACCAAACTATGACCATAATTTAGCCCACAGGCAATTATGTGTCGGCATATAGTTTTTGGTAGTTTTTTAACATTGAGAATAGAAATTCAACTTTGTACCCATCTCATTTCTATTCTAATTTTCCAAGGTCCATTATGCATAAAAATTTAGCCCACATGCAATTTTTATGGCATTCGGATCTAGGATATGCATCATTTACATTGGTAGTGCGTGCAATTCAGTTCTATCTATGCCTCAAAATTCTAACCCAAACCTTTACCTTTACAGCATCTCAATCCGTTACTCACACAGATTTGAACATCGAAGTTCCAGAACTTAGGGGCGACAACTATAAAATGTGGAAGGAAACTATTCTTCTTAATCTAGGGTGGAAAGACTTGGACTACGCTATTCACAATGAGTAACCGCCTGTCCCCACTAAAGAAAGTACCCAAGATGAGGTTGCGCTATATGAGCGATGGGATAGATCCAATCGGCTCAGCACAATGTACATCAAGGCGAAAATATCTAATGGGATTCGTGGTTCCGTTAGTGAAAAGCATAAGAATGTCCGAGCATTGCTCAAGGCTATTGACGACCAGTTTGTCACTTCAGAAAAGGCTTTGGCAAGCACCCTCATCATGAGATTCTCCTCTCTTCGTCTCACTTCCGTCAAAGGTGTGCGTGAGCACATCATGGAATTGCGTGACATTGTAGCTCAACTTAAGACTCTTGGGGTAGATATGTCGGATGGCTTTCTCGTTTATTATGCTTTGTACACCCTACCATCATCATACGGACCTTTTAAAATCTCTTACAACACACATAAGGAAAAATGGTCTATAAATGATTTAATGACCATTTGTGTTCAAGAAGAAGGTAGATTGGTGATGGAAATGGGTGAAAGTGCCATGCTGGCTACGACACGTGAGAAGTCTAAATCTGGCAAATCTCGAGGTTCCACTTCAAAGGCTAAGGGGAAAGGAAACATTCCACCTCAAGCTGACATAAAGAAGGTGCATGAGTGTTTCTTCTGTAAAAAGAAGGGACACATGAAGAAGGATTGCATCAAGTACAAGAAGTGGGTCGAGAAGAAAGGTAATCTATCATCATTTGTTTGTTATGAATCTAATATATCTGAAGTTAACGCTAGTACTTGGGTTGATTCTGGTTCAACAATCCACATTGCAAACTCTTTACAGGGAATGCAAAATCTGAGGAAGCCGGTGGGAAATGAACGGACCATCTTATCAGGAAACAAGATGGGATCGCAAGTGGAAGCTATTGGAACATGCAAGCTGATTTTAAGTAGTGGTTTTGTTTTGATTTTGAATAAGACATTTTATGTACCCAGTTTTTCCCGAAACTTGGTTTCAGTATCGAGACTTGTACCAATGGGGTTTTCCTTTAATTTTCAAGACAAGCGTTTTGATATTTTTAATAAATCAACTTGTGTTGGATACGGTACATTGTCTGATGGTCTTTATCGTTTACATTTACAAAACAACACCACTTATAGTTCATTGCATGTTCATTCCGGTTCCAAAAGATCAAGTATTAGTGAGAACTCCTCCATGTTATGGCATATCTCCCTTGAACGTATAAAGAGATTAGTAAATGACGGAGTACTTAGTACTCTTGATTATACTGATTTCGAGACTTGTATAGACTGCATTAAGGGAAAGCAGACTAACAAGTCTAAGAAAGGTGCCAAAAGGAGTTCAAGCATATTAGAAATCATACACACTGACATTTGCTGTCCAGA
>CM008336.1:23828786-23849485 GCA_002525835.2 Ipomoea batatas | reverse complement strand
AGGTGTTGGAACTTAGTCTCTTAATTATTAGTATCTCCACTTTCCATCTTCAAGTTAACCCTAAAGTAGTGTTTTTGGTTTCTCAAATGAGTAATTTGCAATGAAATTAAATTGAGGAAACTCCGCCAAGACCTTGTGGTCTAACATGCTTCCACGTAAAGAGTGAGGATTGATATGAGGATTACGACAATGTCATATAGGGGAAGATTTACGTGTAAACATGCTTTCACGTAAAAAAAGTGAGAATTGATATGAGGGTTGATATTATTCATCCATTTGGATAAAAGTGAGGATTGATATGATCCATACATTTGGATAAATCAATGGTTGAGTATTGTTGGAAAATAAGGGGTGTTGTGAGTTTCATAAATATTGCATAGAATTAATGCCATTATGGGGTCCTCTAAGTATAATAATTTTGCCATATTTAGTTATGAATTTTCAAAATTGACCAAATTGTTATCATCTGTAGTTCAAGTTTACCACTCATGATCCTTCAACTTCCAAGTTTACAAACGCATGATACTAGCTATTTTTATGTGCAATGCACGAATGTTTGAGCCCACTATCAAAATAATAATTTAAATTTATTAAATAAAAATTAATTTAAAATGTTATTTTTGTTCCATCATAGTTATATTTGTAAAACTCCTATATTTTGAAAAGCGAGATACTATTTGAGTATTTGATGAATATAAAATTAATTATTACCATATTATTTATGTCTATAATGAAAAAAAAAAAGAAGAAGAAGAAGAAGAAGAAGAAGAAGAAGTATTTCAAATATGTGAGCCAATACTTTTCAAAAAAAGATGTGAGCCAATAATTATAGGATAAAATTAATGAAACCATTAATAAATATGGTATGATTAATTTGCTCAGAGATGCTTAGCCCAGATTTGGGAATGGGTGAGGTGCAAAATTTTGGAACCAACTTTGCTCCTAGACCCCTTAAATTCGTATGTTGAGACGGTAATCTCCCAAGGGGTGATATGAGAGGTTTATACTCAGTCAAGCATGGCTACAAGATAATTATAAGAAATGCAGAATGATTTGGCACTGGATTTACAGCTTGGCCTCAACTTTGGAGGATGAAAATATCGCTAAAGTTTCATAATTTTATTTGGAGGTGTGCCCGTTCGATCCTCCGTATAAGATGTGCTTTGATGAACAGAGGAGTTCAATTGGATGCCGCTTACCCGGCCCGCTTTGCAATTATAAGCTTGATATGATGATTCATTTGTTTATGGACTATAACCATACATCTGGTTTATCCATTGATTAGCGAATGTGCTTGCTTACACCTTGCAGTAGCTAAATTATTTTTCTATTTAGAACGTTACCCTTGCATTCAATCTTTATTCTCAATTTATTAACTCATTGGTATTTGTTGTTCAAAAAATAAATTAGATGGTCGTAAGGCTATTCATATCCTTGAAATATTATTATTTTTCCATTTGTTTATCCATATCAATTTGCAAACCCCATTCTTTCATCAGGGATTGGGTTAGCCTAATATTACTTTTAATAAATGTTCTTTGAATAGTTTTAATAGGAGACTAATGATGTTATAATGAAATTGAGACAATTTTGTCTTGATAAAATATGATGTACATTATTTTAAACTTAATGTACAAAAATAACATATTAGCTCTAAAAATATGATTAAAAATCAGTGATATAACATGGATTCACACATATAATGTTTTTAGATTAGTTTAGATTTTTGATTAGATATACAACATTAATTAGATTGTAAATACACTATTTAAAAAAAAAAATCCAAAATCACTTGACCAAAACTCTAGTATTATATTGTCTTAAAGAAAAAATAAATTAATTAATGCCCCCCACCCCATGCCCCCTATGGCTTATTGGATCAACAAATTATACTAAACCCTTGAATGACATTGCAATAATTTTATTTTTACACAAGAAAACATCCAATGTATTCCAGAGGAACTATTTGTCCATTAATTAGATAATGCATCATATGATTTGGGGCTCTAATTTCAATTTAGATCAATAGTTTTAAGAATTGCTAGAGTTACAACTCCTACACTCAATCCTTCATCTTCTGCAGCTTCAACAATGGCCTCCATTGCAAAGATGTATTTGCAGGAAACTCTAAGTTCAACAATGCTAAGATCCATTTCTTCCAAGGCCTCTACTATTCTCACAACCAAATCTTGGTGCCCTACTTTCTTGCATGCCACCTTCACTATAATCTTTTCTCCATCCTTTTCCACTTTCACTTCCTGCTCATTATTACACCCACATCTTAGTACAAATTCGCTAGAAAATAAAAATAATTTTGAAATTACATTCCACAATAAAATATTACTCCCTCCGTCTAATTTTATGAGTCTTATTCAGTTAACTAGGCTTGACTTGAGTTAATTTTAATTCAAATTTTCATAATATTAAAAGTTTTGTATTATTATATAAAATGTATATATTTAGAAACTATACTAAAATTACTATTAAACACACAAAAATAACAAATTTAAAAATAATTAAAAATATTAAAGAAAATAAGCAAAGAAGAAAGAATTAATTTGACCAATGAATAATAAATATGACGGGTAAAAAATGAGACAGTTGGGTAAAAAGGAGTAACATACCGCTCCTAGCTATATTTTCCTTACAATCTTCCTCTACTAACTTCCTCTACTAAAGTGGCATTATCTGATTTGGCTTTTCAATATTTGATTATTAACTCTTTTTTTTATTTTTATTAAACTAGTGGTGAGGTCTGCCAATTTATGGGTATCAAATGAATGGAAGCTACATTAGAAGGTGAAATATGGGAGGTGAAATTTTTGAGGGATAAAAAGTAATTTCCTATTAAACTATAAGAAAATAATGAAAAAAATTAGTTTGACTATTGAATAGTAAATATTATACCTAAAATAAGATAACAATAGTATTTACCCAAAGCGCACTCTCATAAAGTGACTGCGAATTTTTCTTGTCACTCAATAAAAAAAAATTAAGATAGACTGATATTATCACAAATGGGTTTACACTAAATCTTAATTATAAAATCTCATTTGACTTGTGAGATGAGATAACTCATAACTTATAATAAGTTGAGCAAGGCTACATTTTCCTATAAAAATTACTCACTAAGAATCAATTTTGAAGGGTCATTATTGTACTAAAATTTTTAATATATATGATATTTCATGGGCTCAGTTTTTTAGTTTAATTTTTTACACATACTAATTTCATTATAGCAACGTTATTTTAATTACATTTTAGGTTCATTTGATAATATATGCTATTGTATATATGGGATATGTTTTTTCATTTCAATTTTCACACACACTTGCTTTTGTATAGTAATCATGAAATTTCATTTTAATTACAGTTCAGGTTCATTTGATAATATATGTTATTAAATCCGTTCTTTTTTTCTTCTTTGTTTTTTTTTTTTTTCATTTTTTGGGCACATTTTAATTCTATTACAATTTCTTTTGACAATATATATATATACACGCACACCGTGACCATGGTCTATTGTATAACAACTATGTCGGCATTGCCCCCCAAAAATAAGTTTACTAGAAATCATAAAATTGCCCTATTTAAAGCTTAATTTAATCTCTAATGACTAATGTTTGAATAACTTGATATGAAGTTTCATAATATACACATAGTATTCACAAAGTGAAAGAGAGAAAGCTAGAGAGAGAGAGAGAGAGAGAGAGAGAGAAAGTACTTGGATATTATGGAGGATGTAGTGCAACTCTGTTTTGATTGCTTCTACTTGGAGTTGTAAATTGAGGATGTAAAGAATAGCGTCGGTGATGATAGACCTCGTCTTAACCTTCACAAACAACAACGTAACCTTAATCAAAATCATATATATATTTGAGGGAATTCAAACATTATATTACACTCCGAAAGATTATAGTCATGATGGATCGAGTGCAGATCAGATCATCATCAGAAATATAGATATATAAGAGTTTAATAATTCAATGGAAAGAAAGAAGCTATAGTAAGGTTATTGTGTTTGAATATGATGATGAATATATAGTTACATACAGATTTGGAATTGGTAAGAGATTGAAGAAGGCGAAGGTGTCTGCGCAACGCCGCTCTCATTTGGAGCCTTCTTGGTGCCATCTCCTTCTCCCTCTCTCAACTTTTTTGTGTCTGCACTCTGCAGCAGTATATATTATATTTCTCTGTCAGAAATACTATGACTACTTGATGAAACCATTCGAGCTGTTGTGACTTTTATAGTTGAAAAACGAGAAATACTATTTCTACCCTCAAAAGTGTGTGTATATATATATTCAACTGCAGTTGTGCGGTTAAATCTGAGCCATTGATCTTGTTTAAATCAACGTCCAAGATTAACAGTGATTAAGAAAAACGTGTGGTGACAATTTGGCCTTTTTGCATCTAGGTCAAATTTAAGTTGCATGGTTTTTCTTCTTGATTGGTTTTCCTTCTTTAAGATGTGTGGTTTTGTATGCTTAAGGTGAGTGATTTTTTTACTGTGTGGCTTAAGGTGCGTCAGGTGCTGAAAAATTAAGTGCGTCGATCTAAAGCTTTATGTGCGTGATTTTCTTTCTTTAAGGTGCGTGGTTTGTCTACTTAAAGTGTGTCAGTTGTTGAAACTTAAGGTGCGTCAACCTAGAGCTTTAGGTGCATTGTTTTCCCTCTTAAGGTGCGTTGTTTTCTTTCTTAAGATGCGCGATTTGTATGCTTAAGGTGCGTCAATTGTTGAAACTTAATGTGCGCAATTTTAAAACTTCAAGTGCGTGGTTTGTGTTCTTAAGGTGCTTTGTTTGTGTACTTAAGGTGCGCCTTAATGCTTAAGGTGCGTCTTTTTAAGCTAACCGCACAATCGCAGAGGAAGCTATACCCGTATATAATCCCAAAACGTGTGCCTGAATGGGTTTAACATGGTCATAAGTTTAATTCTTGTCAACACTTTTTAAGTCAAGTTCATTGCATAGAATCTCCGATTCCTAGTACAATATATCTCTCTTGTGTACGTATTCAAAAAAAAAAATATCTCTCTTGTGTACTGTGGTTTGTGAGTTATTATATTTGAATCCGAATTTTATCATATCTAATGCACATCCTCAAATAGTGGTCAACAAATAATTTATAAAACATATCAAGAAAATATATTAGGGTGACAATATTCAGGGCGTGTTTGATTTGTGGAAAATATTTGAGAAAGAGAATTAAAAAAAAATTATCAATAAGATTGATTTCATTCATTTGTTAATAAGAAAGAAATTACTGGGAATATTGATTCCATTACTTAGTTCTGTTTGAAATTGTAAGGAATAATGAATATAAAGATCAATAATAATAATAATAATAATAATAATAATAAGAAGGGTAATTAAGACAACTCTATGAGGGTAAAAGTGTCATACCAAGTTAGTAAAGAAAACTTTTTTCATGAAAAATGAATTAAAAATATGTTTGGCAAAGAAACTTTTGAATACTTTCACTTATTTATTTACTTTCAAGGTTTAGCGGAGAAAATAAATTGTACAAAGTAGAGCTTTTAATTTTATTTTTGATTGGTTAAATAGTTAAGATACACTTAAATGACATGACAACAATATACACCTAAGTACCCTCCTAGCTTAGCGTAGTTGGTTCATCGTTTGATTTTAATGTCATGACTGAAAGGTCTAGATTGAATTCTTTATGCGCACATGAAAATTAGGATTTGATCCGTGAACTAATTGTGTAACTCTCGATTTATCTCTGCAGTAACTTTAGAGGTGTATCCTATGAACTAAAAATTAGTCTGATAAAACTGTAATCACTTAAGTTTTTTTTAAAATAAAAAAAATACACCTAAGCATACTAAGACATGCAGTCGGAGGTTTGGATTAGCTTGAGGCTCCCAACAAAATTAAATTAAATGTTTGATCTGATAATTTGGTAGTGGAATTAAAATCAAAATTACAAATTTTCTTTAATTTCGTTTTGAATTGATATATAAAGAAAGTTATGTCCCTGTTTGGTAACATAATTAACTTAGTCAATTTTGACTTATTTGATCACTATTAATTGTTTCATTAATTAGCTTTTTGTAATAACTTATTGTTCTAAAACGCTAAAATTCAAAAAGATGCTCAAAGTAACTTTTTCGATTAGCTTTTTGATCAAGTCATTTTGTATCTAATCATCTTTCAACTACAGCAAATTTACCAAACATTTTTTACAATCAACTAATGCTATCAAGTATCAACTAGTCAGACCCATTAATCCAATCAACTAACAGTTATTTACCAAACATCTCTTATGTAAATTACTACGAAGTTACAGAAATAATGTTTACAGCTCCATCTGATAGAGAGATATCATGGTTATGTACTAAAAACTAGTTATAACTAATGAAGTACTATAATTCCCAAGCGATACTTGAATATTTTAATAATTAACTTATTATAATATTATATTATGTTTAAATAAATACAGTGTTTCTTTTTTCTTTTTCTTTTTTTTCCTGGGTGATATATGAATGAATTTTTAGTAAATAGATAGTTTTAAATGTAATATTTTTATAGTATGCATATTCCATTATTTTCTAAAATGCATTAGTAACAATAATTATTTGAAGCATTTATGTTGACAAGTTTGAATAAATCTCACTGTGTAAAGGAAAGATTCAAAATTTAGGAGAATATGCTTTGTAAATTAGAGGAGGGAAATGCCATACACTTTGTAGTAGCTTGATGACTTTACACTTATAAATATGTTGTAATGACTTAATGAACATGTAATAGTACATTAATGAACATACAATTATGAGTTATCACTTATTGTAATTGCTGGTTAATTTAAAAAAATTTGCATGGCGTCATTTAAAAGAACTCGATTAAAGTTTTTAAATGATATACTTTTTATACATTAATTTTATTTGTACATCAAGAAAAAAATTGTTAAAAAAATTCAGTGAGAATTATTAATTTATTGAAAATTCTAAATAATTTTAAAATTTCTCAACCACTCACTTTTTTACACCGATTAGAATAGATTTATAAAATCTTCTTTTATTATAACGGTCTCACTTGTGTGAAATCGTTTCACGTATCGTTTTTCGTGAAACGAGTCAGGTCAGTTCGGGTCAATAAGAAATGTAATACTAAATCAGGAATAAAATATTTATTACTCCATATTTAATTTATAAGGGAAAACATAATAATTTTAAGGATAAATGTAATACTTTAATATTTTGATGTCAAAGTATTACTTTTTTCATCAAAAGTATTATATTTTCTCTAAATGCTGTTGCGCTTATAAAGAAAAATGTAATACTCTTGATAAAAATATAATATTTTTACATCAAAATGTAAAAGTATTACATTTTCTTCAAAAGTATTACATTTTCTTATATAAGTAATAAATGTTTTATTCCTGATTTAGTATTATATTTGCTAGGATAAGTATTGACCCACCCGCCTCACGAATTCACAAAAGTTTTTACCTTATTATAATTATATAGTAGATTATAATTTTAGACTTTTAGTACTAAACGTTACGTACTATAATTTGTTAAAATAAAACTTATTATATAAAAAAACGGTGTTTAATGTATCAATAAAATTCAAATTTTGTACATGGTTTATTGAATGTTATTGGATTTAATTAATTATTATTTTAGATTAAAAAAATCTAGTAATTGAAAATAAACCAATATGTTTTAAAATTTAGCTTTAGACTACTTAATTATTAGTTTATTTTAAGGAATCATTACGAGGAAAGCTTGTTTTCTTCCTACTGCATGCATCATTGCATCTTCATCATTTCATCCTTTGATTTTATTTTTATTTTTTAATTTTAAAGTACTTTATTAATTTTTTGTTATTATTATCCAAAACGTGAAAATTAATTATGATGGCCTTGCTTACTGTTGGGGGCGGAACACGTGGAACCGGACTAGATTCCTCGGTGAACATATAATGCAAAAGGGAACATGGTAATTTATCTTGTTAACAAATATGCCAATTATCAATGTCACTCTTTAACTCTTTAATTATTAGTGATATAAATTTTGCCTCTAAATTTTTAAAACATGACATATAATTCCTCTGTCTTGAATTATTAGTGGTGTAAATGTGGTTACCCGCTATTTTTTCTGTTCAAAAATCATTTTTTCCTCTATTTTTTATTATTTGTTTGTTCTTATTCCACTGGCAACAATATTTCTCCTTCATTCTATTAGAGAAGGGACAATATATGTCACATTTTGAAAATTGAAGAGTAACATTTATACCACTAATAATTCAGATGTGACATTGATAATTAACATATTTGTGAGGGTATAAATTACAATTTTTCCTAATGCAAAATGATCCTTTATTATGGAAAAATGTTTTCCCCTCTTATAAATACCGTTCCTTATTAGCCATTTTTAAATTAAAAAAAAAAGAAAAATTATTTATATTTATAAATTACTTATGGAATAAAAATATTATACATCTTGGATTAATAAAGAATTTATGGAATAAAACTATGATACATCAATGAGTGGCTGATAAGTGATAAGTAATGGTAATTCTAAAGAACGCTAGCATGCTTGTATATTTTGTACCCAAAATATACACACACACACACACACATTGTCCCTTATCAAATGGCAAAAGTATATTTTATGGACAATTTTTGAGTTTTTTCATCTTTTTATAAACTTGTCAAACCTCAGTAAAATTAATAAAAGAACTAGGAATTATTAGCCAAGTTAGTCAAACAGTTCGTTTAGTAACCACAAGGTCCTAAGTTTGATTCTTGGTGAAAGCTGTCTTTTGATTTTCTTAATTTGAGATGATCAGTTATAGACAACGTATACTCGTGATCTGATCAATTTACCGACTAGTTTCACATAAAGCGTACATTTAAGTATGGAAAAAAATATTGACAATAATTAAACTCGTGATCTTAATGTATAAGAATTATAGTCTATCGTATCCCTTCAACCACCCTTTCTCTTTTATTTTTTATTTTTAAGAATTAACAGTCACTTAAAATAGTATCAATTATTCAATTTATATACACAACATGGAATCACATGGTCACTTAAAAAGCATTGTTTCACTCCATTATTGAATGAAATAGTTTATGAAGAAACGAGGATTGGGAGAAAAAAAAAATATGTATATAAATATTTGGTGGTTGGTTTCTTGTCAACTTTATGATGCTAGTGGATTTTTTAAGTACAAAACCAGATTCTCATCACTTTTAAATCATAAAATCCTACTGTCAGTGCTCCCATTTTTCTTTTAAAAAAATATTTGACATGAAGCTCGTGCCAAACTTTTGCTAAATTATAACTTTAAAAATGCAATAAGCGGCATGCAAGGGTGTATCATTTTCACGCCCATCAAAATCACACTGTCCTCCAAGGCTCAAAGTTATAATTAACAAGTTATTATCTTCAAGGTGACGGTATTAGGTGGATTGCGTTTTCACTTTCTACGGACATGATGCACCATTTTTTTTCCCTCATTTTTCATCCAGACACGTTAGTATTATATTAACTAACATAAACTAAAGGAAATATGAATACGAGGAACCTAACCTCGTAACAGCTGAAGCGTTAAGACAATGTATCTTGCCATAGCTGTTGGTATTGTCTGTGGAAGTGATAAACCTGCAGAATACCGTTAGTGCTTTGACTAGCTACCACTTTCTCCTGAATATACTAGATGGTGCATGTATTCTGCATACAGGAGCAGTGGGAGGACTCTATTTCTTAGAAGCCTACATGTAAACTGAATAACCTACCTTACCTGACTAAATCACTAACTTTCTCCTGAATACTAGATGGTCCATGAAATAATTTGCCATTGGCATGGTATAATGTAGTAAACTAATAATGATAGGCTAAGGACTATCTTGGGCTGTTTAGATAATTGGGCCCTAAAGAGTACTGGGCTCAAACGTTTTCAACTGTATGTGCACTTGTGTTTTAGTTATGTAGGCTATCATTCATTTTAATATATTTATTAGGGAAAATTGCATTTTTCGTCCCTAAGTTATATGGTAATTTTAGAATTAGTCCCTAAGTTATGGTAATACCCACTTTTCATCCCCAAGTTATCATTGACGTTGCACTTTTCGTCCCTGAGTTATTCAAATTGCAAATTTCGTCCCTAAATTATCACTACGTTGCACTTTTCGTCCCTAACTTAAGTGTGAAAACTTCAATAAATTTTCGTTTAAAAGATTTTTAATCGAACTGTTTCGGTTCAACGCCAATTTTTTTAACGATGTTTACCGAAAAAGTTCGATTAAACATTTTTTAAACGAAAATTTATCGAAGTTTGCACACTTAAGTTATGGACGAAAAGTGCAACGTAATGATAACTTAGGGACGAAAAGTGCAACGTAATAATAATTTAGGGATGAAATTTGCAATTTGAATAGCTCAGGGACGAAAAATGCAACGTTAATGATAACTTTGGGACGAAAAGTGAGTATTACCATAACTTAGGGACGAATTCTACAATTACCTTATAACTTAAGGACGAAAAATGCAATTTTCCCTATTTATTATTATTATAATTATAAGCAACGTTGGTTGTTGAAAATTTTCTGATCAATAAAGTACAACATGTCCGAAACAAGAGTGTAGACATGTAGGGAGGGCTTGACAAGAATTGAAAATTTTCTTTTATTGATAAAAATTAAACTCATAATTATATTGTGTAGGTACAAGAATCATGGTTTACATTGTACTTACTTGGTCACCTCTTTTGTGACCATTTTATATTTATTATTCATTCGTTAAATCAACTTTACTTTCTTTGTTTATTTTATTTAATATTTTATTATTATATATTTTAAAATTTAACTTTTTTGTATTTAATAGTACTTTTAATTTGATGTATTTTTAATATATAAATTTCATATATACTAATAGTCTAATACTAAATTAAATATTAAAAAGATTAAATTATAAATAAGTTGAGTCAAGTTTCAATACTTCATTAATCCAACCTAACACATTAAATTGGATGGAGAGAATATTAGAATAGACAAAAAATGTTTTGGGTTCGAACAAAATAAGAGAATATCCCTTGTTGCGTTTTTCAGCCATGAAAATGGAAAAAGGATGAGTTCTCACCATTTTCGGCACATGCTTCAGGATATCCCTATTCCATCTATGCATCTACCAAGCTTGTAATCAACTTATAAAAGTGCCCTAAAGAGGAATGCTTGAATATGACAAGAGAATCACGAGATTTGCTATCAATTGTTCAAAGATTACAAGATTTGTTGTTTTGCTACCAATTGAGACAAGACATGCCCTAACATGACAACTGAGTAACTATTTATACAAATTGTGTTTAGGTAACAACTTGCGCGATGTAGGTGTCCCGAACAGAGTGAGCAAATCCATTATATCCATTAGTGATTCAGTGCCTCGGGCCTCGGCCACCATTGTGCCACTTGCCGTCCCGACCTCGTTGTCTTGGATTGAATGTCTTGGCCAATCCCGAGATCGGGTCATTTACTACAAGGTTCTCGTTTTTATTTTCGGACCAAAACTTTTCAAGCATGTATTTTGCCTCTTCTTCCTTCTTAGATACTCCTAGGAATATAAAAAAAGGGATGGTAGTTTGTGGTAACCAAAGGCTAAGGTTAATACTTAGGTTGTCCGTGTCAAAAATGGGTTCATTCATGCAAAGGGCCATGTATTGTTAATGAATGAATATGCTACTTTTGAAAATGGCATATGCCCAGGTTCTTGACCAAATAAAAGTGGGTTCACCCTAACCCATGCAAAATGCAACATTGAGTTGAGATGTAGCCTGTAGCTGCATTGCATGGCAAAATCTCCCTTGGCAGGCAGCCATGGAAAGCACTTATTATTGTGTCTCTTCCAAATGCTTAATTGTGCCCTCTGCCAAAGGAGATTTGCCTAGCAATTCTTTTTGCAGCATTTGCACATATCTGAGGGTGTGCACAGAAAAACTCGACCTTAGACAAGGAGGTTGATACAGCAAAATACGGAAAGTGTACTGTATTATACTTGAGTCGGGTACGAAGTACAATACCCTAAGAGAGACCGAGCTACGTGACAGTGGGTCAGAGGTTCCCGGTCTCTTTAGCTACTGTCTGGAAGAAATAGCCAAAAGTCCTTCTACCTGCATTAAATGCTCCTTTTATAGCAGTGCTCGACGGCTCTTCCGGTCTTCCGGCATGTAGGACGCGTGGCGGACATGCACCAGTCCATCCCCCGCTCCAGCGCGCTTGCGAACCGTACGTGCGGGTGTGAGGTCTCAAGTTCGAAACCCTGTGGAGGTCTCTTTCTGCAGCCCGGGCTCAGGTTTACCTGGTAGAACAGACCGGGATGGCGAATACGGAGACCGGGAGGATGGGAATGGAGACCGGGATTTATCCCTATCAGAGGTAAATCAACATAGTTGTCTATAGTTGAGTCATGAGTGGATCAAATTAAGAAGGCTAATAGATCACTGCCATCTATATACATGCACTAGATGCATTGATTCGGTTTATTTCACTTTGACCGATCAGGTACATAATTTAATTTTGATATGATTTTTATGTTTACCTTTTATTTTTGAGATTGTTAAACTTGTAATATTGACTATATATGTTATTATTGTTGAGGTTAACTTATCTTCAACAATATAATTAGCACAAAATCTGGATATCCTTGGAGAATTGAATGGATGGGTATATATATATGCTAAGAGCAATGCCCTCTCTGGATCCAGTCTGTTGAATGATCTTTCACTTTAATTGTGTTGCTGTCATATATGGTCCCCCATGTTTATATATGGATATATCATATATAATGCCCCCACAAGAACTTACGCGTTTGCATCATAGTACTCCGTATCATACATTTATTCGTGCATATATAGTGTTGGTTTTTTTTTCTTTACTCCGTATCATAATTGATTGTCTATCAAAATACTCTTTTTCACTCCGACGGGACAGCTTAATGGTGTAAACCCACATGTACGTATGAAAAATTATGGAGGGAGTGAAAGATTTTTTCTCCCTTAACTATACTCCATGAGATGGTGCAATTTGAGCCAACTCTTTGAAGTTATAATGTCTATGAGTCCCACCTCTTTTGATTTTCTTTAGTTGTAAGCTATGAAGTAAAAGCGAGAATCCTTGTATGTAGAAGGATATATATATTCTTTACCTGCGAGTAGTCCATACTAATAGTATTGATAAGTGGATATTTGTCTATATTTCTCCCTCCCTTTTCAGCAAGTCATTTTGTTTATATATAGATCATTTCACATTTAATAAGAATTAGTGCGTGCTTATTTGTGTTACTGTCTCTGTCCCATTTTACATGTCCTATTTACTATTCATCGGTCAAACCAACTCTTTTTCATTCCTTATTTTCTTTAGTAATTTTTTGTTATTTTTAAATATTTTTTTTGGTGTTTAATAGTACTTTCAATGTAGTTTCTAAATATATAAATTTTATATATTAATGTTAAACTTAATATTATGAAAAATTGGATTAAAAATAACTCCAGCCAAGCCTAGTTAAACGAATCAGACAACCAAAATGGGACGGAGGTAGTATTTTGCAAAGAGTATGAGTTAGAAAGCATTGGAAGCAAAGATGTGTATTTTTATGCATTTTGGTGGGTATTGAAGTTAAATGGAGGCCAAATATGAAGCTATTAAGATGAAGGAAAATCTAGGGAAGCCGTACCCCATGCGTACGCCCGTCCCTCTAGGAGTACACAAATTCAAGCCATTTTTCGTGTTCACTGGAATGTTCGTACCCCCTTGCGTATACTCATCCCTCAGCCAATCCAAGATCTCAAAAACGAAGTAGGTGGCGTACCCCCTCGCGTACGCCCGTACGCTTGCCAGTATGCCTTATTCCAGTGCACATTGGAACATCACGTACTGCCTCAGAGGCGGCCGTCTTTGAGGGCGTCCCTCTGTGCTCTGTCATTATTTAAGCTCGTTTTTTACTCTTTTTACATGGTTTTGGCCCATGGTTGAGCCCTTGACATTTTCTACTCATTCCTTTCATATTTTAGGGTTAGATTAGACATAGATTTAGATTTTACAACACTTTTGAAGCTTGTAATCTCGAATTTGAAGCTTGGATTCCAACATTTCAAGATTGTTCTTCCATTTTCAATACATAAGTTCTCCTTCCTTTTATCTCTTTTCTTTTGCAAGATTTATGTTTATTACTTGTGCTTTTGTGTTCTTTATGCTATTTAATCATGAGTAGTTAGTTTATGAGCTTGAGTTAGGGTTGTATTATCTATTTTGATGCTTAAGTTGTGATTACTGTGAAAAAGGGGGAAGAACCCCACCTAGGGTTCTTGAGTTTGAATTGGGTCTTTAATCTATCTTGCAATATAGTTTATACGTAGCAATTGTTGTTTGTGTTTGGAAAGTCTTTCATCTCAATGGAAATTGGATGGAAGGCTTGAGTCTTCCCACTCTCGAACGCAATTTCCCTTCTTTGGAAATAGGGGTAGATTGGGGCAATCCTTGTTCTAATCTTTGTTTTGACTAGGATTTATTTGTGCTTGCCTTAAGACCCTAGTTAAGTTGTTCTTCCCCCAACCTTAAGTGTTAAAACATCTAGATGGTAATGCCCCTAACTTGAGTCTTATTTCTTTATTTTGTATCTATCTATTGTTTATATGTATTTGTTCTACCTTGTTGTCGTTTGCTTAGCTTCTTGTTGATTTCCTTGTGCTAGTGCTTAGTTTTGTAATTGCATATTGCGTGTCATAACCCCCAATCCTCAGCCGAACGACATTTCACACCCGTACACTCACCATCACTCATTTTTGCTACACACCAAGCATCCATAATAGTGGAGTTTTTTTGTGGTTTCTGAGAAGTTTTTGTAAGTGTGATTCGGAAAGAGAAAATGTGAAAGGAGGAAAAAAATTAAAATAAATCTGATTTCTTTAAAAAAATAATTTTAAAAAAAAAAAACAGTAATTGTAAGAAGCGCCTGACGCGTCGTCTGGGCACACTTGTTGCAGCCACGGGGCGTGACGCGACTGCTTTGGAATTCGTGGGTCTCATTTACTATTTCAAAAACCTCTTCCTCGCAGATAAACTCAAATCCTCTCTCTCTTGGTTTCTCTTTCATCCATCTGAGCAATTACTGTTCCAAAAACCTTCTATAATTAAGTGCCTGGATCCTCTAATATACTACCTAGCTCACAACTAAGAATTTTTCACGTACTAATGTACTAGTGTGTGTACTACCTATCCCACAACCCAGAATTTCTCATCTCTAACTACTCATATATGATTCCCCATCAAGTCAATCCCTAAACCAACTAATTAGCTTGATTCCCACGTTCAATACTAGTGCAAAGTGTCTCTTCGGAGGGTCTAATATCCAATATTAGTCTGCCTCCTACAATTTCATGAAGAAGTTAGATAAATCACGACTCACTAAATTGTCCTAACTGTTACAAATCAAGAAATTGATATATTGGTGTGCACAATGAATTTTATATATATCAGTTGTATATAAATATCTATCAAATTTAACTCCAAACCATATTTAGTAACATCAACTGATGAATTCTCTTAGTGACTATCAAATTATTGAAACTTATCTCACTCTAACTTTTGCATCACTAAATTACATTTGGTGCATAGTGCATATACAGAGGATAACTAAAAGATGAATGTCCATACCAAAAAATAATAATAATAATTTGTACGAAGCTGCATATGTTAGGAATAAATATCCTCTGATTTTACTAGCTTGTCCATCACAAGTCACAACATCTACATATATATTTATCCGATCCTCTATATGCTATATACTTTTCTTCCATCCCCCCCCCCCTCTCTCTCTCTCTCTCTATATATATATATATATATATATAACACAAATTACACACACCAACCTCACAAACATCATCGAGCAGGAAATTACTGAGCGATCTTCCTTGGCAGACAACAACAACACACACATACATATATACTTGCATGCATGGCCTCCGGGGCATAGCTCAGTGGTCGGAGGGTTGAGTATGAGTATTGTGACCTAGTAAATACTCGGATTTAATTTGAATTCTCAATGCGGGACAGTGGGAGGATCTTAGCCTTGAAGCAAAAAGCAAGCACTCAGAGCGTGACTGAGACACATCTCACGATTTACCTCTTCTCACACTTCTTAAGGCAGGGAGTGAGGGACCTTCAGGGTTTAGAATTTAATCCTAAAATATATGTGTTGCCTGCCAAGGGAGATTTGCTCAGTAATTTTTTAGTGTTTCTTAACATAGCTTCTCCGAACCCTTATATATTTGCCCCAAAATAAGGTCACGAGTTCAATTGCTACTAACACTTCTTAAGTGAGTGGATTAACGTTAAACCTTGAAATTCTACAGGTTGAGAAATGCATGCAGACATGGGAATTTTTTTATTTTTTTATTTTTATTATTATTATTTTTTTTTAGGTGAGCCCTCAATCTACAATTGCTAGATATTTCCTATGGCTATGGATGTTGCAGGTATGTTTGTCTCTATATATGTTAATTGGAATCTTGAGGTGCTTTTTGACTGCTTGAATCTCTGAAATGCTTTGAATGGTCGTTGTGATTTATTATAATATATGTTTATTAGTTTTTTTTTTAAAAAAAAAAAAAGCGGGATACCTGGGTTATTTATTATAATTTTTTTTTTTAAAACATTGTCTAGTGGACGATGGAACTGCTCTGACAACATGTTCAAAACCCATCATAAAAGGTACAAATTATTTAGCAATGGAAAAATTTATGCAGGTTACAACTTATTACTCATATTCAAATTATTACATATTTCAAATTTTAATAATAGAAATATATCATCTTTCATTCTTATATTATACAAAATAGCGAGATCAGCCTATGAACATATATTATAGACCCTCCAAATTGTGCATGATAACAATTTTTGTCCGTCACTAATAAAAATTGTTAAAATCTATCACATTTACATTGCATATGTAATGCATGCTAGTCAATATATAGACGCACATATAATTTGTAGTTTTAAATTATTGAAGTCTCTATTACCATCTCAATGAATCAAAACTATCATATCATGAAAAATCTGACCAAATTACCGTCTTGTGAAAAATTAGAAAATCTATAACATTCACGTCAACTTTGAAAAACTAAAATTATATTTCCTTTAATAATCTCTAGAATTTATTACAACAGCCTTTATTTTATCATCACAGGAAGTATAATAAAAAATGAATATTACAAATAGAGTTTATGTAACTAAACTAGGGCGTTATTAAATGGTCTGCCTATATGATTTGATGAAAAAGATGTAGCAGAGAAAAAATATACGATTTTTTTTTTTGTACAATAGTGACAGGTTTAGATACTTGAATCCAAAGTATGGAATAAATTACGAAGCTGCGCAAAGAATTTTTATGTTTTAAAATATGTAGATTGATTGTAAGGAAAGTAATATAATCAAGAAAAGGCTTAGATAGCCCTGAAAAGATAAATGAGCCATCATTATATATTTTACTAATATAATATATATTTTTAATATACTAAAAATTTATTTTTAATACATTAAATCTTCATGTCAAATAATGAATTTTCACTACACAATTAGTGAACTTTTAGTATATTAAAAATAAACATTTGTTTATGATTTACCGTATAATTTGCGGTGGACGAGAGAGTGGACTTCTTCTATGTAAAGATTTATTCAGTGCACTCATTCTAGATTCTAGAATAGTGAATACGAGGTTTTCTTGTTACTTAAAACTTACTTTCAGCGATCAAATGAATTTGCTTTTTGCCACAAATATTAAAGTTTGATTTTGGGTTAAGCTCCTTGTGCGTAGAAGCGTAAAGTTTGGTGTCGAGTCTCGTTGCTAGATGGACTCGATTTATCTCCTCATAAGTTTAAGGGCGGATTCATAAAGTCCAAATATAGTACACTGAAACAAAAAATTTGAATTATTAAAAAAAAAAAAACTAGATATATAAAAGTGTATAATAAAGACAAAGCCAACTGTGACCAGCTGAAAATTGTTGGACTTATACATAAATGGCAACATCCACTCATCCACCGCCCACTTACCAAATAAGAAATCTCGCAATCCGGGAGGTAACAACTTTACATTATCATCACAATTCACATGTATTCCTAAACCTACATCGAAACATGTTACACTTTCCTCCTATATTTATTATTTTATATTATTTTTTAATGTGGTACTATTATATATTTTTAAAAAATACATGAAGAGAAAAATAGAAACTAATTCAAAAAAAATTATTACATAAATTATGACAAAATCACTCCAATAAAATTCGTGAACAACTAAGGTTGCAACACTTCGGTGGAGTTTCAACAATAAGTGCAACTGGAAAAGTATCGAGATTGAATGCCATCCAATTTGCACATAATTTTACTTCTCTAGTGGTTTTAGCGTGGAAAAATAACATTTTTCTTTATTGACTTAAAATACTTGTTCTTTAAATAAAAGAAGTATAATTCATTTAAACAAGAAAAAAAAATCATTTAAACTCTCAATTCCATGATTAAGCGATTCAAATATCTTTCATTCGAGTCAATGTGTTTTGGTTAAATAATTTAGCACCGTTGAAATTAATTGAAGTGATGATAATTTTATTGTACCTTGGTTTACTTGGATTTGACTGTTTAACAAATTGTACTGGGAGTTGAGCTTTAACTAATAAACTTTGACATATACTGCACATGCATGGTTGGAGTTCTTTTAAAGCCACAAGAAATTATCTAACCGGAAATCAAATAAAAAACACAAATTTGTGTAACATCATTTCATGTGAGAAATATATTTTGTAATATTTTTTTAGTAAATTAAATATATAAATTTTTTATTAGTATTTCCATTTTCAACTAAAAGTATTGTCTATTCTATAAAAGAAAAAAACATTATATATTTTTTATCACTATCTAAGGATGTGGATAGAATAAACACTGCTAGCTCATATGTAAAAGTCGTTAACTCGTGACTTTCAGATACAAAAATCATGTTTCATCCCTTTGACCACCTATTTTAGAGAAAAAAAAAAGGGAAAAAGAAAAATTATATATTCCATATTTGCATTGTATCACCTGAGACGTATGGTCTCATAAAGACCAACTAAATTAAAATCTTTATATTATATAATATGATTTACAATTGTTATATTCACAGACAAATAGGATGCTGGACTTCATTTAGTGATGTTCAATTGTTCATTATGAAGCAACAGATTATGTTTTAATCCTAAAAATCAATGTTTTAATTTATTGATTAGAAAATAGAAACTGCAAGATGTTTAGATCATATGATTACACTTTTTTGTTATTTGTTTTTTTTTTTTTAAAAAAAAAGCTACAAGAATCATTAGGGAAGACTTCTCTCCCTAAGCTTTTATCCTCTTGGTTTCAACTTAGACAAGATTGATGATTACACTTTAATAAACTTAAGAGTCATTAACACATACAAAATTATGAAATGTGAATGAGATGGCCGGAATTATTTCTTTAAACTCATAATTACTATTTAAGGGTATAAAACGGGTTTGACAAAGACCCTTGTGTGAAGAACTCAACTAAGAGATGGTTGACAAGAATCAAACTCGTAACTTTCAAGTATGAGAGTAATGTTCCACACACTCGACACCATTTCCGGGCAAACCTATAATATGGATGTAGTTATAATTATAATGTTATTGTCAAATGATGATATCGTATAAGTTATTATAACTCAATGGGGTAGTTCAAGTGACAAGTGAGCTCTCTTTGTGGAGAAGAATTTTGGGAGAACCTGGGTTCAATTTCCACAAGTGATGATTCTCCTGGGCCAACTCTCGTGCCTCCCGGAGCGAATGCGGGTGGACCCGGATCGTTAAAGTTTAAACGGACGGAGAAAGACCGGGTGGAATTACCAAAAATAAAATCTTATAAGTCATTATACATGTTAGTAATTATATAAATAATTAATTTTACAAAGTATATTTCTACGAATTTTTAATATCTTCAATTGAATAAAATAGTGTTATTACAGTCCACTAAAAATTAATTAGAAATGTTGATATATATTATATTCCCTTTTTGCTATTTCATAGGCTTTATAAGTTGTAATGTGCAATTACTCCGCATTATTCTTGTGAAAATAAATTATTTTATTGTTACCAAAAAAAAAACACAAAAAAAAACAATTAAGCGTTGCGTACAAGACTACAAGGTGTTGTTTTCCAAAAAAAATTATTAATACCCCAGACTCCACGGGAGTGGCCGATTTCTGACCCGGGTCGAGATAGATAGATATTACTCACTTCGTCTCATTTTATGTGTCTAGTTTAACTATCGATTAAAATTATTTTTTATTTAATTTTTTATAATATTAAATTTAGTATTAATATACAAAATTTATATATTTAGAAACTACACTAAAAATACTATTAAACACAAAAAATCAAATTTAAAAATAAGTAAAAATAATAATAAAGAAAATAACCAAAGAAGAAAAAGTTAGTATAACAAATGAATAGTGAGTAGGACAGATGAAATGGGGCAAAGGGAGTATTATGAATTGGATCGAAAAGATGAGTTTCATAACATAACATACAAAAAATTACAATACAAGACACATAAACATGTTATATATTTATTTTTTTAAATATAATTTAGGTACATAATTTGTGTTTATAGGTATAAAATTTTAC
>CM008336.1:23697769-23709149 GCA_002525835.2 Ipomoea batatas | reverse complement strand
TCCACTGAATTGCAATTCATGGGGGTGTCCCATGAATTGCAATTCTTCATTTGGAGGGAACTCCAACCAAACGGCGTAACTGAGCAATTCATTGAGTTACAATTCCATTACAGCTAAATTCATCCCAACCAAACAACCCCTTAGTTTTTATTTGTGAAGCACTTGATGAGGATGGTTTTGTCATCTACCAAGATATATTTACCCTTGCAATACACTTTTATTTTCAAAAGTAAATCATATTGTCATATTATTATATTTTTAATTCTCTCACTATTTTTTCTACATCCCTATAATTTATCTCACTTTCAATAATATAATATAAGAATAAGGATCAAATAGGCAATCAAATTACACATAAAACTGCAATTAGATCATCGAATTAAAAAAAAAACTATAATCGGGTCCCTAAAAAATACAAAACCATGCAATTGAACCTAAAGTGGCATGTTTACCTATTGATTACTGACATGGTGGCTATTGGATAAAAAATAACTTTTAAAATTTTATTTTAATAATTTTAAATTAAAAAACATTTCTTTAAAAAAATCCCACCCCCTCCCCCGACCTTTCATCTCCTGATAAGTGCCAAAGATGCTTACTCTTAAGTGTCATGTAGGGGTTGTTTTGTGCTTATTTGGAGTCCTTTGTAGTTGATTTATGGATAAAATGCTTTGAATTGTGCTAATGTGTGGCAAAGCCCTATCACTTGTACACTTTGGTGTTTTGAAGGACGTTTGAGCTAAAAGGATGAGAGTTGGACCTTGATTTGGAGGAGCAAAAGAAGAGTGCAAATGGAGAATTCTGCAGAATCCCGGTCACGATCGTGGTCGGGGTCTGGGGCAGATAAGTTTCCCGGTCACGATCCGGGGCCAGACGTGAGATTTTGAAGAACCCGAGAATTTTTAGTATAAATAGGATATTTTTAGTAGGATTTAGAGGTTGGATTTTAGTTGTATAATTTCACTTCAATTATATCTCTCTAGCTACTCAAGAGTCAAGAACACTCTCAATTTGAAGAAGAACCTAGGTTGAAAGGGACTTAACAACTCTCTTGATTCTTTGGAGCTTTGGATCTTCTATTTTAGATTGAACTCAATTGTAGATTGAATTGTGGTAATATTTCATTTTCCAATTTCAATTTCATGTTTCTTTCAATTCATTTTGTGTTCATATTACCAGTATGAGTGGCTAGACATTCTTTAAGGATTGAATTGTGAAATCATTGCAAATTAAAATGCTACTGTGAATTCAATTGCTAATTAGGATTTGTGAGTTGTGCTTGTTGTGTCTTCTCGTGGGAAGTCGAAGCTTGTTAATGTTATCTTGTGAATTAGGGCTCAATTCATTAGATAATTTAGGAACCTTCTCCTTAGGCAAGAGATTACTAAGGAAAGGTAGACTCTCATCCACTTGCTTTCCCGCCTTTGATCCAAGAGGAAGTAGTCCGGGATAAGACATAGCTAAAGTGTTTGATAAAATGACTCATATAGGGATATGTTGTCACTCGGGTGCTTCCTTTTGGTACAATTGCATGATCTTGCGTTGTTTAAAGACCTAATTGTAAGTTTTTAAAACTTGGTAGTCCAATTGCAATTTCGTGTACGGTTAGATTGCATATTTGACCATTATTCCTATAATATAATATATACAGAGTAATATACTCCATGTCTCATTTTATCCATCCTACTTACTATTCATTAGTCAAATCAAATTTTTTCTTTGTTTATTTTATTTATTATTATTTTTAAATATTTTTAATTTTTTTTTGTATTTAATAGTACTTTTAGTATAGTTTTTAAATATATAAATTTTGTATACTAATATTAAACATAATATTATGAAAATTCAAAGTAAAAATACATTCAGTAAAGTCTTGTTAACCAAATCATATACATAAAATGAGTTAATACCCAAAATTGTCCTCGACTATAGTGATTTTTCTCAATTTTGTCCTAAACGACTTTGGCCTCATAAAGTAGTCCTAGACTTTTGTATTATCGCTCAAAATTGTCCTCCTTTAGTTAAGCAGTCAAATGGGTGTTAAGTACAAAGGCAATTTAGTAGTTTTAAATTTAAGTCTTCTCTCTCTGATCTATCTCCTTTACACCACCGGTCTTCGCTCCGTCTCGGGTGTTGAACAATAGGGCAAAGCAAGTGGACGATAACATCGGCTTTGGTGAGGCTCCGGCGAGCGAGGTGTTGCGGTGGCGAATTGAGGTAGCCAACAGTGAGCAGCGGCTAGGTGTTCCTTCCAGCTAGCTATTGACGGCTGGAACTTCCGGGAGCACAACAGCGCCTACAACAATGAGCTTCAAACTCGATCCGATGTGTAGCAGCGGCGGTGACGGCTGGAACTTCCTAATGATATGTGGCAACTTTTGTAAGCCAGCGAAGCTTGGTGGCGACGGCGGCTGGACTTCGACCTTCCCCTTTCTAACGGCGTCGCCTAGCATCAAGATCTTCCTCTCCAGTACTTCCCATTCCATTTTTTGAATTTGAGAAGAACTGAATTTCTCAATTCCCAGATGATATAATGTCTCGTCTATAACCAATTTTCTATTATGTTATACACCTTCACGCATTCCTTTCCATATCCGACTCCAATCATACAAGTCGCAGGGTGGATTCAAATTCTAGAGACTTTATCCAGAACCTCTCCGCTTTCGGAATCTGAAACAGTTAACCGCGAGGACGCTCTAGAAGACCGCGAGGAATCTGGGAAACCACCTCAGCGGAATCCTCTGACGCCGATGTAATTTGCAGAGGTCTCCACGCATTATCGGAGCTGCAGAGATGCGTAGATTCTCTTCTCACCTTGTTGCACACAATCCAAGCTCTGAGAAGACGAAAGGGCGATCACCTTTGCAACAAAAACAAATACAATTCTTTCGGGAAGAAGATGAAGCAGGAAGCCAGAAGATTGATCACATCTCTGAAAAAAATGGATCAAAAAATATGGAGCCCAGTGTTGTTAGATATTGATCGCCATGTTTCCGTTGTGATTAGAACTCTGAGAGAATGGAGTTCCATGGCCAAGAGACCGGAAGAGAAGACATAAATTTGAAATTACTAAATTGCCCTTGTACTTAACACCCATTTGAAGGTTAACTAACGGAAGACAATTTTGAACAATAACACAAAAGTCTTGGACTACATTATGAGACCAAAATCGTTTTGGACAAAATTGAAAAAAATCATTATAGTCGATGACAATTTTGAGTATTAACTCTACATAAAATGAAATGGAGGAAGGATATAGTAGGCTCACATTGCTAAATGGCAAGGTGGGACCGTGAGTGCAATTGCCAAAAGGAGCAAATTAAATGCGTCAACATGAAAGACTTGCAACTAACAAATGCAAACTATCAAGAAAATAGATCTAATACCATTAATGATTATCACAAGACTTATCATATTATCTTATTAAATATCTTAGTATAATATTAATAAACTGTGAAGAATAGTGGATAAGAAAATAATAAGCAAATATACAATGAGAGGCTCTTGCCTCTTGGAGTGGCATTATTGTTGCAAGAGTGATACATAGGTCTACAAATTGTTAAACTTTATCTATGAAATGTAATATGTCAAAATATAATAAAATATTAGAAAATTAAATTAATTTTATTTCAAAAATAATCTCTCAACCAGTGACGTATCCAAGATTTCTTTTGAGGGGGGCGAAGAAACAAACACAAATGTTAAATTGAAATTACAACCAAACATATTGAAGAGAAAAAGTAAAAAAAGTTTAGCCAAAAAATTTTAATTGGAAAGGGTAAATGATGTCATTTCTTTAAAATAATAAGGTTAAAGATGAAAAAAAATTAGAAAGCTACTAGCTTATTAATAAACTCTTATTTTAAGCTACTAACTTATTTTAAGAACATTACCAAACAGAGTTTATAGCTTATTATTAGTTTAAAATAAATTATAAGCTCTGCAAAAAAAAGCCTATATGGCGAAGGACACAGGTGCTACGGGACAATGCAGCACCAGGGATTCGAACCCTCGCCATTTGCTATACAAAACACCGCGCCTACCAACTCTGCAAGCTTATCAACTATTAACTTTTTTTCTGCTTTTATATATCTATATATAAAACATGTACTATATATACATATATACATACAAAGGCTATATATGGGGTGAGGGTGGAGTGAGTGGGGGCAGCTGCCCCCAGGGTGGTTCCGTCTCTGCCCTCAACTATGAATTAAAAATTAACTATGGATGCTTTGCACGCAATTCCTAAAAAAATATAATTGCTTTAAGATCCCTACTAAAATACATTGGTTGCCAAGGACCTTGTTGTCCAGTGGCATCAAACCCTTCTCTTTATACGGGAGGTGGTGGGTTCGAGCCTCAGTGGAGGCAATACTGATTCTTGTGTTTCAATAGGTTGAGAAAATAGTTATGAACATATACTGCATTGTAATAGAGTTAGTAGTATTCAAAAAAAAAAATACATTGGTTAAACTTGACAAGCTGCCCAATTGTTATGAAAAATTAAGTAAACCTACAAACAAAATATACCAATACTTAGTATAAGATAACATTTTATACGCCCGCACGAGCTTAGCTCAGTGGTTCAGTAGACAATGCAATATTTGCGAGAAGAGATCAATGTTTAAATTTTAGTAATGGTAGTGTGGGATTATATATGTATGTTCAAAGTGGACAGAACACTTGTGTGCACGTAAAATACACTAATGCTAACATTTATGTAAGCAATGGAACTGAGCAATTTACTTGGAAACAAAATAATTTACACCAACATTTCATATCTTACGAAGTTACTTGGAAGCAATGGAATTGAACCATTTATTTATATAATTCTCATTGTACAACTTTTTAAAGAATCCGTACCGTTATACATTAATGAAGTCAAGAAATTATTTATTATAATTATGTTCATTTAAAATTATAAAAATTTTTAACCGCCCCTCAAAATTTGATTATTTTTTTGAGTGTAGCCCATGGTTTCTACTGTCGAAAATAGTGACTAATGACCACACTGGATTGTAGGCACCTCTATTGGATGAGATAGCTGACTTGGAGATTTAAAAATAATGACAATAAAGTGTGTGTGTGTATATATATATATATATATATATATATATATATATAAACCTTGAATTCATTGTAATATCTCTCCGCCAAGGACTTTGTGGTCTAGTGGCACTGAGTTACTCTCCCATATGGGATGTTGTAGGTTCGAGCTTTAGTGGAGGGTAGATTGAGAAAGACGGAGGCTCAAACTCAACTCGATATTGGTTCTTTGTGCTTCATTTGGTTAAGAAAGTAGCTATGAATAGATACTATATTGTAACAGTGTCAATAGTACTTTAAAAAAAATTGCATTTTAATTTTTTTAATTTTTTTCAAAAAAATTGTTTGGGACTAAATTTAATTTCAGTTAAGTGTTTAACTACAAAAAATACAAAATTTGCATTTTAATTTTTTATTATTAAAAATCGAACTACCCAACGAAAAGTCGAAAAATCAAAGGATTCAAAAATGCAAATATTCGGCAGATTTCCGATTAAATTCACACGGATTTGGGTTACAAAATCAAAATTGAAATTCGTTCGGTTGTTAACTCTGTCCACTCGATCTGTCCAAACTCGTCCGCTGCACAACCGTACATCCCGAGAATGGTTTCGATTTTCGGGTTGGGCAAAATTTTTAGGCCGGCCCGATATTGCACAGGACTAATTAGTAGTTTAGTACGCTTGAAATAAGTCAAAGGTTATGGGTTAATCCATTACAAGCAATGTTATAAAATTTACCAATTTTAAAATGAAGTATTATGTGTTCTCCCTTTTGGATGATGTTCATATTAATTCTAAAAATATGAACGTCAAAATGAACATGTGCAAAATGGATGTAGAAATTGTTCATGAAAATAGACTTATTGCGAGATTAGTATTCAGACTACATGCAAAGTCATTGTTGTTACTATCAAATAAACAAGTTATGAAATTAGAACAAAAGATACTACTCATTAACTGGACATATTGTGGAAATTGTTCATGACATATTGTGGAAATTGTTCATGAAACTGGAAATATTGTGGCATCAGTATTCAGACTATTTGCAAAGTCATTATTGTTACTATCAAGTTATGAAATTAGAATAAAAGATACTACTCATTAACCTTCTACAAATATAATAAATATTAATATTTTGTTTAATACTTTCACATAAGAATGTACTACACGCATCTCACAACACATGAAACATGTAGGAAAAAACTACCACTGCCAAATATCAACAGGCGCTTGCAAGATCAAGGATTCAAAGTATAACTAAGATCTCAATCATCTACCCAAACACGAGGCAAATCCACATCTTCCTACACTATAATCTCATTGCATGACGCTCTCTTCTATACTACCACCAGTAATCCAATTGCACATGACACATTACCAATAAATAAAAAAGAAAGAAAGGAAACAAGTACGGAAGATGATGAAGACAATGACAATGCTACCCGAAAGAGAATTAAAAAGACTTAAATAAATTTAAACCAAAAGTAGTATTGTTTTAGACTATCATTTCTGGACTAAGTATTTAGACTAACGTTTTTACAAAATTACAAATATTTATTTTAATAACAATTATAATAAATCTCTCATATATTATCTTGTATTCATATGCTTTGAATTACCGATTTAAATAAACAAATTTAACATTCAATTACATATGCATGAACATCTCCTATATAATCTTACTCTGAAGTACTTATTTAAAAATAAACACTTGACATTATCTCATTCGCGCAATGAGCGTGAAAACTAGTATATTTATGTTATATGATCAAATTTTCCTGCCCAAACTCCGGGTTATTTTAGTAATATTAAATATTTGGACAAAACTATCCTTTAGAATTAGTATTTAAAAACTTTAAATAATTAATTACACGTTCTTTTTGAAAAATCTTCCAAATTATGTTTATCACATTTTACACTTATAAATACAATAAAAACAAATTGTAAATTGCAATCTTGATCTTCTCCAGCTACATATGCTCATATAATTCGATAAAACAAATGAAGATGCTGCAATCTAGGAATACTCATTTATAGATTGTAGAGTCTGCAATTTGATCTTCTCCATATACAGATACTCATGTAATTCAATAAAATAAATGAAGAGTCTGCAATCTACGGATTTACAATGAATCCTGAAAGCTAAAATTGCTGGGAAGTTCCACGTACGGACCCCCCGACCAGTTGAATATGTAAGGCTTGTGGCTTGATTATTGGAGCAGTAAACATGAATTTGAGGTGTTCATCTTTTGGAGAAAATCTTTTGGAGAAAAGAGAATAAAATGGTGAAGGCATGGATTGGCAAAGAAAAGAATATATATATATATATATATATATATATATAGAATACCATGCATGTAGAATACAACAAAGAGAAGAGGAAAACTGCTGTGTTGTTATTGTGTTCAAACCTTAATACAAGCACGACTTATATAGTGCCATGAAAATATTGAAAATATAAAACAATAAATACAATGGTTATGGAAAAACAAAGAGACACATTGGAAACATCAAGAGACACACCAAGAGGCACATGTTGATTAATATCTTTGAAATATCTCAACACCCCCTCAAGTTGGAGCATGCAGATCTGAAATGCCCAACTTGTGAAGAAGAAATTCAAATTGTCTTTGCCCAAGAGCCTTTGTGAAGATATCAACCAATTGCGAATTGGTAGGAACATAGGAAGGGAAAATCAAACCATCTTTAATTGCATCTCGAACAAAATGGCAATCCACTTCAATGTGTTTTGTTCGTTCATGAAAGACCGGATTTTTTGCAATACGAAGAGCCGATTGACTGTCACAAAACAATTTTATATTTTTGGGATGATGAACCCTAGACTTAACAACAATCCCTTTAACCATTTGAGTTCACAAGTAATGGCCACCATAGATCTGTATTCTGCTTCTGCGGAAGAACGAGAAACGGTGTTTTGTTTCTTTGTTTTCCATGAGATTAGAGAATGGCCAAGAAACACCAACCAACCAGTAAGAGATCGCCGAGTAGTAGGACATGCGACCTAATCCGAATCACACCATCCCTCTTGTGTTAGATCACTATCTGTAGGAGAATCCCTTGACCCGGGGTACCTTTCAAATAACGAAAAACTCTCAGAGCTGCTTCCAAGTGCTCATCATGTGGTTCCTGCATGAACTGAGACAAGACATGAACAGAGTATGCAAGATCTGGTCGGGTTACGACCAAGTATATAAGTCTTCCGACAAGACGCTGATATGCTGCAGGATTCGAGAAAATTGGGCCACTAGCTAGGCCGAGTTTGTGGTTTTGCTCAATAGGAACACTAGCCGGCCTAGCCCCCAACAACCCTACTTCAGAAATAATATCAAGGGTATATTTTCTCTAACACAAAAATAATCCAAAAGAGCTATGAGCAACCTCAATACCAAGAAAGTACTTTAGAGTGCCGGGATCTTTCATATGAAAACAATCACTGAGATAAGCCTTAAATGTCTTTAGAGCAGCAGAGTCATTCCCAGAAATGATGATATATATATATATATATAAATTTTGAGTACTACTGCGGAAGAACGAGAAACGGTGTGTTTACTCAAAAATATTGATTTTTTTTGAAAAACAGTAGCATCATATCGATTGAAAATATATTCTGTTAAGATGATGATGATGCCCTTACCTGAAAAAAAAAGTTGAAGAGACGAAGATGCCCTTACCTGAAATCGAGTTTCACCTGAAAAAGTTATCGAAATGACCAAAAGTGTCCAAAATATAATTGTCTTGGTTGATTGTTAAATGACAAAATTGATTATATTTAGAACTAAATTTGGAATTGCCATACAAGATAAGGGACCTCCGTTGAAATTAACTCATTGTAAAAATAATTAAAAATTGAAGAGGCGAAAATACCCTTGCCTAAAATAGGGTTTCGTCAGAAAAGTTATCGGAAGTAACAAAAGTGTTCACAATATGATTATGGTGTTAAATGAAAAAAAAAACAATAGTATGAGACTAAATTTAAAATTACCACAATAAAAGAAAAAGGGACATTTGCTGAAATTAGCTCTAATTTAGTCGGACTCTGTTACAATGTAGAACCTGTTCACAACTACTTTCTTAACCAAATGAAGCACAAATAGTCAATATCGCCTCTACTGAGGTTCGAACATGCTCCCCATATAAGAGTGCAACCGAGTGCCACTAGACTAAAAGATCTTTGGCTCGTCTTTTCATTTTTAGTAAGTGGGTTGTTAATAACAATGCGTTGGTAAGTCTAATTATAAACGAGTAGATCAAGGACTCAAGGTCGTCGTAACCTTATACGCTGTCTAGATTTCCCATTTTCCAGGTGCTTTAAAAAAAAAAAATTAAATGCCAGTAAAGATACTTTGCAAAAGGAAAAAAGCCAAAAGGTAGTGGAGGACTGAAAATATAAATTGAATGGGATACATTTGGCAGCATATCGCACCCCTAAAGAAATTATAGTTTGGAACATGGTTATGACTGATACTGTAGTTGTGTTGAACGAATACTGCAGTTATGTTGAAAAGATACTGCAGTTGTATTGAAAGAAACTGCAGTTGTGCGGAACGACCTTCCGCTCAACACAACTGCAGTATCCGTTCAACATAACTGTAGTATCAGTTCAACACAACTGCAGTTCCAGACGGATGAAACAGTCTCTGTTCCGCACAACTGCAGTTCCCTTTCAACACAACTGCAGTATTCGTTCAACGCAACTGCAGTATCAGTTCAACACAACTGCAGTATCAGTCATGACCCATGGTCCACGGTATAATGACTGCCCTAAAGTTGAATAAAATAGAATATATTTATTTTATAGTGGTAGCATGAAGAAATCATTTAAGAAAAAGTGCCAAATCAGCCCCTTAAGTGAACCGGATAGTGCAATTAATCCCTTTAAGTAAAAGAAGCTCCAATTCACCCCTAAACCGGCTAAATACTCCAATTAATAAGTCTATTCTTACCTTCGCAGCCGGTTATAGCATAGTTGTCGTCCAAGTGGATTAATTATACCCTTGTTGGCATTGTTTATTTTAAAAATATTTATATTTTTTTTTATTTTTTTTAATAAACAAAATTCAACCCCCAACCCAGAGCCATGCGAATTGTCTTCAAAGGTTTTAGTCCACACCTTGATGACCTGCGCGAAGGTGATTCAGAAGCAGAGCATGAAATTGGCGGAAGCTTTGGTGAAACAAATCGGTTTACTCGTCGTCTCGCAAGCCGGAGCCATGCGAAAGGTCGCCACCTACTTCGCCGAAGCCCTAATCCAGAGAATTTACCGACTCTACCCTTCCAACTACAACGACTTCGCCTTCTCCGGCCTCCTACAAATGCACTTCTACGAGTCCAGTCCTGAAGTTCGCCCATTTCACCGCCAATCAAGCCATCCTTGAAGCCTTCGCTAACAAAAATCGTGTTCACTCCATCGATTTCTCCATGAAACAGGGGATGCAATGGCCGGCTCTCCTCCAGGCTCAAATTAGCTACTGAACGTAACCTTTGTAATTAGATCACTGAATCAATAAAAGCGCAATTAGACTACTGAACACTCCAAATGTATGCACCACTAAATCAATAAAAGTGCAATTAGACCAGTGAACACTCCAAATGTATACAATTTTCACCTGATATCAGGTTACTTGCTTACGTGGACGGTGAATTGACATTTTAAAATAATTTTTAATAATAAATTATTAAAAAATTATTTTAATTTTTTTAAAAAAAAACACACACACACCATAATAAAGCAAAAGTTGTTTTGTGAAATAAGTTTACTTTCCATACATAATAATAATAATAATAATAATAATAATAATAATAATAATAATAATAATAATAATAATATTATTATTATTATTAAATAAACAAATTAATTAATTAATTAATAAATTAAATTTGATTGGGTATTATTAATGAGAGGGCATGGCCGCAGGTGTGTGTGTGTTTTTTTTTTTAATTATTTTTTTTTAATTTTTTTTATTTTAATAGTCTTTTATTAAAAATTATTTTAAAATGCCAACCCAATGTTCACGTAAGCAAGTAATCTGATGAAATGTGTGGTAACCTGCTACCGGGTGAAATTGCATACATTTAGAGTATTCAGTGGTCTAATTACACTTTTTTGGTTTAGTGACCTAATTGATTACGTTTAGTGGTGAATTTGAATTTTATATCAAAGAATAATTAAATAAAGACATCAAGAAAAGATATAGCAGATGAGGACTAGCATTTTCCTATATTCACTTTACCTTTAGACTTTTGAGTGATTATGATTATTTTAAGAGTCAAATCATGAAATAAAAATAAAAATAAAAAAGAAAAGAAAA
>CM008336.1:23648483-23671242 GCA_002525835.2 Ipomoea batatas | reverse complement strand
ATGTATATATTGGGTTTATCGAGTCAAATCCCTACCGCTCAGTAATGAGTTTCAGGCAAACACTCGCCCCATGAACCTACCGGCAAAGGCCCACAGGGATGTAAATCAGCCTAGGTTTCCCATAGCTGGCCGGAATGCCCAAGTTAGCAGGGGGATTCGATCCCTGGCCTCACAGCCAGAGTCAAGCCCGCTCTGCCACTTGAACAGCCCTTACGGGCATATGTATATATATATATATATATATGTGTGTGTGTGTGTGTGTGTGTGTATTATGGATCAAATGCGAAGGAATGCTTTAGGTAAAAAAAATAAGATTAAATCTTAGTCATAGATCTAGTCTAAATCAACAATCTAGAATGAAAAGGAATTAGAAAACACGCGGTGACATTTTTGTAATTTTTGTAGGTAAGTTTAGATGTTATTTATCTTCGAATGCACATTTTGCCTTCTTCGAGTGCAAATTTTCTTCTTCGAGTGCATGTGTTTTGTTTCAATACATAATTTTTTCTTTAAGTGCACATCTTTGTGCCTTTGAGTGCAAAACTTTGGCCTTCGAGTGTATATTTTTGTGCCTTCAAGTGCACAATTTTGTGTCTTCAAGTGCATAATTATGGGCCAATGTTTATTACATCTTTTATCTTCTTTTCAATAACATATAACTAAATTTCTAATGAAATTTGTAAGATTTACAAACGATTTCTAAGGGTAATTGCTTCAATAAAACTTAAGTTGAATAACTTCCCTTTTTGGTATCATAAATTGCATCGATTGCACATCTTTTTGCCTTCGAGTGCAGAATTTTTGGACTTGAAGTTCACATTTTTTTGCCTTAAAGTGCACAATTATGGACCAGTGTTTGTTATATCTTTTGCATTCTTTTTAACAACGTATAACTAACTTTCTAAGGGAAATTTATGAGAGTTACAAGCGATTTGTAAGGGTAATTGCATCAATAATACTTAAGTTGAATAACTTCCCTTTTTGATACCATAAATTGCTTTTGTTGCACACTTTTGTGTTTTCAAGTACATAATTTTTTATTTTTTTTCAAGTACATAATTTTGTTACTCAAAAAAGTACATAATTTTGACCTTCAAGTGTACATTTTTGTGTCTTCAAGTGCATGTTTTTTGTGCTTTCAAGTGAATAGTTTTTGTTAATTTGAAGTGTAATTTTTTTTAAAGAGCAATTTGGACGAAATTAATGGTTGAGTAGTTTGAAAGGTTGATGGAAAGTGGATGTAAAAAATGATGTTTTGAATATGGCTATAAAATTGAGTAGTTTGGGATAATTGAAAAACAAACAGTTTAGAAGATTGACTGTTGACCAATGACTTTATGGTCAAGTGGCACCCGACCCATGTGGAAGGGGTGGGTTTGAGTTTCAGTGAACGTTCAGTATGTTGAGAAAATGGTTATGAATAGATACTAAATTGTAACAGAGTCAGTTGTATTAAAAAAAAGATTGACTATTGAAAGACTAAAAATAAATATAAATCAAATTTACTTGTTCATATAAATCATATGCAATAATTATTGGCGTTAGTCATGCTCCAAGTAAAGTTTCACACTCACTACATCGCTTTCCATTTTGTTGATAATTGTGATTCACGTACATTCACCAACCTTTTTTTTTTTTTGAGTACACATTCACCAACTTCACATTAAACTTCGAACATCATTTAATGTGAAAATATAAAATAAAAACCATAATATTTATTCAAAAAAATTCAAAATGTAATAAATAAAACATTAAGCAAAAAAAAGAAAAATATAATTCAAAATTTCAATTAAAAATTAAAAGTAACATTCTGTCAGCATTTTTTGACACAAAATCGTCTACCAGATTTTTTTTTATGCCTTCTCCCAAAATTTTATTTTTGGTTGCAATTAAAATCAATTTATTAACTCTAGAAACATAATTTAAGGATTAAAAATAATGGAATTTATGAGGGAGGGGGGCATTATAGAGTGAGAATATAAATGCTTAGGTGCTAATTGAATAGAAAAGTCAAAAGTGTATCACACAATTGAGTTGCACGTTTACATATGCTTGGAAATTTTGCATGGTCCATGTTCATATTAAGTCATATAGTCCATCACCGATTGAGAGAAGTAATATACTGACAACTAATTAACATAATGAAAGTTTTCTTTAATTTATAGATAATGTCATGTAACAAAGTAATTTGATTTCTACTTCAACATTATTGACTAGGTAGGAAGACCAGGAAATTTATACCAATTATTTATACCTCAGCTCATAGCTCATTAGGAGTACCAAGCTAATTGATTCTCCATGGCTACCCTTTCTTACTTGTTTCTTTTTCCCATTTTTATCATCATTTCCAGCTCAAATTGCTTTGTTCGGTGTACTGCAAATATTAGCACTGATGTATCTGTTCTTTTGTCTCTCAAAGCCCAACTCACTTTACATGATCCAAACAATATCTTGGCCACCAACTGGTCTACTTCCACTTCTATCTGCCATTGGATTGGAGTTCACTGTGACTCACAACACCATAGGGTGATGGCATTGGATCTTTCAAATATGGGTTTGTCAGGCCAGTTTCCTACCTCCTTGGTAAATCTCTCTTTTTTGTCCTTCTTGAATATGAGCAATAATAATTTTATTGGAGAAATTCCTCAACAACTCGGAAATCTTCGGAACTTAAAGGTGATAGATACACATAGTAATTACCTTACCGGTGCAATTCCAAACTCAATCTTCAACATCTCTACACTTGAATATATTAGTTTTTCAAATAATAGTTTGTCAGGCATTCTTCCGCCAAACATATGTCATCAACTTCCAAATCTCAAAATCCTTTACTTATATATGAATGGCTTTAATGGTCGACTCCCGGCAAATTTATCTGCATGTTCAAAACTTGGAGTTTTGAGTTTGACATCCAATATGTTTGATGGGTTGATACCTAAAGAATTGGGGAAGCTGGAGATGCTTGAGAAACTACTTATTGGTGATAACAATTTAACAGGTAGTATTCCATGCATCTTTTTTTATATTGACTTAATTAAATTTCGATCTTAAATTAACTTAAATTTATTCAACTCTTTTTCCCTCTTCTGATATCGTTTTTTCTAGACACATCCAAAGTAAGTAAAGTTATATATAAACTATGGCTAAAGTCACGAATTATATTTTATATGGCCTCAAGTTGGGATAGAGTATTTGATTTGTACAATTTATCCTTTTTTAGGAACAATTCCACACGAATTGGGTAATCTCCATAATTTGAAGAAATTGGGCATAGAAAGAAACCAGATTGTAGGCTATATACCAACGTTCATTTCCAACATGTCATCAATTCAAATCTTGACATTGAGGTCCAACAAGCTCATGGGATCCATACCTAGAGAGATTGGAAATTTATCTTCTCTTCAATGGTTGTTTCTTCAAGAAAACCACTTCAAAGGTACATTTCATAATCTCTCACTAATTTGAAAGGCTGATTAAAGTTTCAAAGTTTTTTATTATTATTTTTTTTTTTATGGAAATTCTAATGGTTCCCACTCACCAAATGGAATTTTTTACTTTTGTGCTCTGATCTGTAACAGGTATGATACCTAAAGAAGTCAGCTACCTTTCTAAATTGGAATTGTTTAATTGTGGAAGTAATAATCTAAGTGGTAATATACCTGAAGGGCTCTTCAACGTTACTACATTGCGTTCAATTGCTCTGAGAAATAATAATCTTTTGGGTAGTATTCCATCTACTATGTGCTCTGCACAATCCAACCTTGAAGAACTTATTCTAGCCGAAAATGTATTAAGTGGAGTCATTCCTCATTCAATTGCAAATTGTTCCCAACTCTCTCTTATATCTCTCGGTGTTAACCATTTCAGTGGCTCCATTCCAAACTCTCTTGAAAACCTTAGCCTTCTCCAAGATCTTGAAATGGGTGAAAATAAACTAGCATCTGATCCTTCATCTCAAGAATTGAGCTTCATAACTTCTCTAACAAAATGTAGAAAGTTGAAAATACTAGATGTGAGTGGTAACAGTCTACATGGCACTCTTCCTAGATCCATTGGGAATTTGTCTTCCACGCTACAAATCTTTTCTGCAGATAGTTCAGGGTTGTACGGCACCATCCCAGATGAAATTGGCAATCTAACTGGCCTAGAAACCATAGCAATGTCTGCTAATAACTTGAGTGGAACAATTCCAAACACATTACAAAGGTTACATGGGCTCGAACGTTTGAATCTGGTTGAAAACAAATTAAGTGGTCCACTAAGTAGGACTCTTTGTAAGGTGCCGAATCTAGGAGCAATTTACTTGAGCAAAAATAGAATTTCAGGTCCCATCCCAGACTGCTTGGGGAATGTTACTTCTCTACGGTATATCCACCTTGATTCAAATAGAATGAGTGGTATAATACCTTCAAACCTTTGGAACATGAAAAGTCTCTTGACACTCAACCTATCTTATAATTCCTTTAGTGGAGCACTGCCTTTCGAAATTGAAAATCTAGATGTTTTATATATTCTAGATTTGTCAAGCAATAACTTATCTGGCATCATTCCCAGCACAATAGGAAGCTTACAAAATTTGATAAACCTTTCTTTGGCACAAAACCAAATACATGGACAAATTCCACAGTCAATAGATGGGATGTTAAGCTTGGAATCACTAGACTTGTCACATAACAATATCAGTGGTTCAATTCCCCCATCCTTGCAGACAGTTAGATATCTGCACCATTTGAATGTTTCTTTCAATAGCTTAAGTGGTGAAATTCCATCAAATGGTCCTTTCAAAAACTTCACAAGCTTATCCTTTCTATCCAATGAAGCATTGTGCGGAGATGCTAGGTTTGGAGTTCCACCTTGCCATAAAAGTGTAGTTCAAAGGTCTAAGGCAAAAAGAATTCTTCGATATATTTTGATGGCCTTTGGAATTACAAGCCTTATCCTAGCTTTGGTGGTGGGAGTTGTGCTGATTACTTTTTGGAGAAAAAAGAAGCAAACAAAGAATGAAGAATTGTTACGTGTTAAAGAGGTAGAGAGAGTATCATATTATACACTTTTACGTGCAACAGATGGATATAATGAGAGGAATGTGATTGGTGGTGGGAGTTTTGGCACAGTGTATAGAGGGATTCTTGAAGATGGAACAATTTTGGCCATAAAGGTGTTTAATGTGCAACTGGAAGGTGCATTCAAAAGCTTTATTGTCGAATGCAAGATAATGTTCGACATTCGTCATCGAAATCTTGTTAAACTGTTAGGCTATTGCTCCAACCCAAATTTTAAAGCCTTGATTCTTGAGTACATGCCAAAGGGGAACCTTGATGACTGGTTGTATACCCAAGACCGTTTCTTGGACATCACTCAAAGATTGAACGTAATGATTGATGTTGCATATGCACTTGAATATCTTCACTATGGTTATCCAAAACCCGTGGTTCATTGTGATCTGAAGCCAAGTAATATTCTCCTAGATGGGGACATGGTTGCTCATGTTGGTGATTTTGGAATCTCAAAGTTGTTGGGTAGTGATGATGGCATTGCATACACAAAGACCCTTGCTACATTGGGTTACATTGCACCAGGTGAAGATTCTTTTGTCCTTTTTTTGTTTTCTTTAATTTCCTCATGCCTAATTTCATTTTCTTTAAATATTGGCTACAGAGTATGGATCGGAAGGCATAGTGTCAACAAAATGTGACATCTACAGTTATGGCATCTTAGTGATGGAAACATTCACAAGGACAAAGCCTAGCAATGAGATTTTTTCTGAAAATCTGAGCCTAAAGATTTGGGTTAAAGACTCAATGCCCAACAAAGTAATTGATATAATTGATGCAAATTTATTTGCCCCAGATGAAGAACCCTCGAGTGAAAAAATCAAGTGTTTATCATGTATCATGGAATTGGCCTTGAGGTGCTGTTTAGAATCTCCAGCAGAAAGAATCTGCATGAAGGAAGTGGTTTCAGCTTTACAAAAGATTAAACGTCAACTTTCATGCTGTATATAGTTGTAAGTGATTACTGATTCTCAGTTACCTTTTTGTTTCATTATTTTTCAGTCTTTTATCTTCACTAAGAGTGTTGGATCCATTATCTTAACAATCTTGTTATTGGGTTTTCTTTTTCTTTTAGATTCTCTCAGAGTGTTGGATCCATTTTTGGTTCTGTTCCTCTGACTGCTTGAGGTATGGCTTTTTCTCATCATTTACTGCCACTACAGCTTGAGGTACTTTGATTAATCTTTTTTAGCCTCGAGAGGGGGATCAATATTTTATAGACACACAAATAAAAACTACATTATTTGTATACTATCTTCTCTCTATTGCCATTTGCCATCTGTGTCTGTTTTCCACATCTTTGTTGAATGTAAAATTGCTAAGGAGTGTTCTTGAATTATTTAGTCAGTTATTTATTTTAACTCATGGTCTTATAAACCCTCACGTTTCTCTTTGTTTTTTAATTTGTTGGAAAAGCAGGTTGGAGCACAGTTTAAATTCGAGGAAAGAATAAGAAAGATGATGATTATATTATTGATGAAGGCCAAGATTAAGGTTCATTCGAGGAGTGTTGGTCCAAGCATTTATAGCATCCAAAATGCAAACACTGTATCTGCCAATTTCAATAGTTACTAGCAATGATTCTCCCTCCGGCCATCTACTTCTTTCATTACCAACCTTGTATTATTATAAGGCAATTATACTAATATTTGTGCAATTATACTTTTATACATTAAGTATATTCTTTTTCACCATATATATTGTCTTTAATTTTTTCCTCTATCGCTCCATATCTGAATGAATTAATTGTAATTATTATGAAAAAATCCAACGACCCATGTTTAATTGTAATTATACTAATATCTGTGTAATTATTAGCTTAAATAACATAATAATTATTAGTCAATTATACTAATATCTGTGTAATTAATTCCTTAATAACGATAATAGTTATTAGATAATCTACTATACTAATATCTACTATCTACTATACTAATAAGAGCCAAAGAAAGTTATGCCTATAATGGGTGAAAAAATGACTGTCAAATTATTAAATCAAATGGATGGTCCAGATTGTTTAGATTTATATTTTTCCTTGAGATTTCCTAATCCTTAATTATATGATTAACCGTTAAATTTTATGTTAAATATTCTCATTTCCATTAATATTCCGTTAACTTTTAACTTATCCATTAATTGCCAAGGACATTGTGGTCCAGTGGCATCAAACCTTTCCCTTTATATGGGAGGTGGTGGGTTCGAGCCTTAGTGGAGGCAATACTGACTCTTGTGCAGGAGAAAGTAGTTATGAACAGATACTGCATTCTAATAGAGTTAGTAGATTTCTATAAGTAAGATCTCATGTTCAAACCTTATCGCAATCAACCTTGCATAATTGTTGAACATATACTACGAATATATTATTTAAAAGTACTCACTCTATTACTCTTATTAAATTAAATAAATTAGTAGTTACAATAAAAAAAAAATACATATGCGTTCCTTTAATTTATAATTCAATGTCTACAATGCCTTTATTCAAAAAAAAATATTCATATCAAAGAATTTAAAAAGAGATCATATCATTAATTATATTGTCTATAATTTCTACAATCCAAAGATTCCTTACCTTCAAATTTATTAATTAATTATATTCACTACATTGTTCATTGTTGTTTTCTTTTTTTTCACTATCTTGTAATTAAATATCAAAGTTATACTATAAAATAATGTTATATATTTATTTACGAAGTATTATGTTAATGACATGGAAAAATAAACAGATTGAACTACTTAACTACTTATGGGGATTTGTTGACAAAGTAGTATTTATTTATACTATCAATTTTAGACTAAGTATTTAGATTAGCGTTTTTACAAAATTGCAAACATTTATTTTGGTGACATATGCATGAACATCTCCTATATAATATTGCATTGATATACTTTGAAATACTTATTTAATAATAAACATTGGACATTATCTCATTCGCACAATGAGCGTGAAAAATCTACTATACTAGTATTATGCAATTGTACTTTTATACATTCAGTATTTTGAGTTGTGTAATTCTTTATGCATGCATCTACACTATTGTCTGATTGTGGAACGTAAGTCCGCGAACTAGAGTACTGCTCCAATGGTGCTTTTGTTGTACTGGACTCGCTATTGACCGTGACAACGACTGCTAATCTTCGGATCGAAGACTCTGATACCATTTCAAGATTATAGGGATTTAGGGTTTAGGGTATATATAGGCAAGTTTGTTAGAAATAATTTATTCTTAACGTTGATTCATATATAATAAAGGTGTCATGCTTATATGAATCAAGTGGGAGACGTTTAGAAATAATTATTTCTTAACATTAATTTATATAATAAAGGTTGTAATTTCATAAGAGACTCACGTTGATGATTAGTGATGTATAAATGCGGAATTACTGAGTGAAATTCCCTCAATCTCATTTTGTTAAAATTTAAGTCTATAAATGTTAAAAGTTGTATAATGAAAAAAGGTTATGAGTTTCCTAAAAAGAGCTTTCACATTCCTAAGTTGAGTCACAACTCAGAATATATAATTATCTAGAAAACACACCTCTAATTAACAAACTCACTCTTATATATGTTCAATCACTTTTAAGTTTTAACAGGCTTGCTAAGCTGGTTACAGAGATACAAAATGTTCTAGAATATAACTGTTCCTCCAACATGCTTGGACTGTTATCAGTACTGGAGGGAGTATTGCTCCTTATCCGATATATTATGGAATTGTCTATGAAGTGCTATTTAGACTCACCCGTTCAATAATTTGAACTCTTAATAAAACCAAAAAAAAAAAAAAAAATGAATATCAGTAGCAAAAACATACTTAATACAAACTTTTGTTTGCACGAAGAAAAATACAATAACTTTTGTTTGCTTTCCAGAGGACCCTGTCAAGGAAGCCAAGACAGTAATTATTAAATTAATAAGAAATGAAAAAGTTGGGATCCGTCAATGACGAAAATAATTATTAAATTAATAAGAAATGAAAAAGTTGGGATCCGTCAATGACGAAAATAAGAAGGGATAGGAAAGTTGTTTAAGTTAAAATTTAAAATTTGTTTACACTTTACACCCAACTAAAAACAAACATAAATTAAATAAAGTTGTATGAAAACTAACTTTATTGTTAGAAAAAAAAAAGTGTAAATCAGAAGTAAAGAACACGTAATTTTAACAGTTGAAAGAATCCTTTCAAAAAAAAAAAAAACAGTTGAAAGAAAAACTGAGAAACGGGAAAGCATATAAGCAATGTGAATGTATGTGCAATATCTTCTGTCCAACCAACTAAACAGGGAGAAAAGGGGAATTTTAAAAAAAAGCTATAAATTAATATATATATTTTTTCAATCAATGGTTCTAATTTGATCCAATTCAAGAACAACGAGTTTCAAGTAAATGGAAATTTAAAGTGAACTTTTTTTTTTTTTTGAATACTATTGACCCTGTTACATGTAGTATCTGTACATATACTTTTCTCAACCTACTGAAGCCCAACAAAGTCAACATTGTCCGAACTAAGGCTCGAACCCATGACCTCCCACTTGGGAGAATCACTTCATGCCGCTTGACCACAAAGCCTTTGGCATTTAAAGTGAACTTTAGAAAATGGTGCAGAAAGTTTAGGCAAATTATGCTATGGTCTATGTTCACACAATTATATGTTAACGATTTTAGAACTTATGTTCACAATTTTAAATCTCATATATAAAATTACATTACACAATATTCACAGTTTTTGAATTTTATATTCACAATTTTTTATATAGATTCAAATATTGTGTTATGCCGTTGAATATAGAGTTATGAAATTGTGAATATAGAATTCTGTAATTGTGAGTATATAGTTCTGTAATTGTGAATATAGTGTTCTAAAATTGTGAATAAGGATCTAGATCCACTTTGCAAGGTGGACCTGGGTCCATGGCATAACAACCGGAAAGTTTACTATTCCACCTTTTGGATTTATTAATAAGAAGTAGAGAAAATAACAATTTTGGCTCCTGAATTATTTTAGAAATTTGATCTCTGTTATTGATTTGAATATATTTAGTCCCTTAATTGTTCATTATGTTACACTTTTAGTCCCTCTTGTTATATTATTATAAAAAATTCACTAGCAAACTCTTTTTATGAGGTTTTTTGTCGTTTATAATCAATATACATTGTTAAAGTTTCACTTGCTTTATGAAAATATTATTTTTTAATAGTGAATATTAATTCTAAATAATAAAATTAACTTCATATCTTAATGTATTTTGACAATTATTATATAACACTAAAGACTAAAATGTAATATTATAAACAATTAAAGGACTAAATTTATTTAAATTAACTTATAGATGCCAAGCTTGTAAAAGTGAAACAATTTAAGAGATAAAAGTTTCATTTTTTCTAAGAGTATTAGAAAGAGCTCCATTGATTGCGATTACAACTAGACCAATAGCATTAATTCTGCTGGTTCCAACAAAGTGCATATTAATAGTGTCCTGAACCTTTTGAGCATGATAAGTGATAACAATGTACTTGGTAGAACATTTTTGGCAGAGTTATTTAGTACCTTATAACATTATTTTAAGTTACAAATAAATTATAAATTCTATTTCGTGAAGTAAGATTGAATAATTTAAAATAAAAACCTATTTTTGAAATTAAAGAAATCATCATTACAAAATAAACTTCTAGCTTTAATTGCTTTTTTTTTTAATTTTTATCATTACTATTTTAAAAAAATGACACTATACCTCTCCTAATTAAAATTATTGGAGAAAATAGTATATAATGAAAATTTTTAAGTGGCTATTTTGTGGTACAAATATTAGTGGGGTTCACTTTCGATTTGGATTAGGTCAAACTGGATTCGGATCGTTTTTCGAAGTGAGACAAAGAAATCGATATATTGTACACTCAAAACAGATAATGGGTGATGAGCTGGAAAGGGGAAGTGGTTTGTATTGACTCTTGTATGGTTGTGACCAAATTAAGCAATAGATAGATGGACAAGGTGCACGCATATTGTCACTATGAGAATTGAGAATAGAGCAATACTATACCCACACCTCTCACTAATCCATTCCATCACCACATTTACACAACGTAACTTTCAAATGACGTCGTTGCTGAGGATCAAACCTGGGTTTCCAGCATGACGGCGGGGATAGTCACCACTATACTATTGGTGATCGCATCTGATCTCCTTACAACCCCATCTTCTCGAAGGTTAGTTGGATTAGTGAGATGTGTGACCATGGTATTGCTCTATTCTCATACTGACATCATTACAAGAGTTAATACAAACCACCAATTAAGTTCACAACTAGACCCATCATCATCATGTCATTACACTAGCTCATAGTACAATTCAATCACATAACATCAATCACAAAGATTACTAATCTTTATTTGTCTAGAGAGTATATAAGAATAAACTTTTGGAGTATATGTAATATAACTCCCCAAATAATGTCATGGTGTCTACTGTAAACGATGGCTAGCATTTTTCTATGTTCCTTTTACCTTTTTGGCTTGTTATGAACAAATTAAAGTAAGTCATTGTCAACACCCCGAAACACGATATAAATAGTAATACACTAATACTACATATATTTCTATTTTTTGTTTTTTATTTTTTTTTTATTTTAGATGACAAGAGAAAATAGCAATCATTATTTAAGGGTGTATACCACTAAATTCCGTTTCGTGAGTAAGGGCAAAGGTCTACAAGGGATAAACAATAGGCCGTTCCTACGGGATATCGAACTTGTAACTTTGTGAGTATTAAATCCATAACCTGACCAACTTGATCGGGATCGTCCCACCAAAAACAATGTGTAAAAAAAAACAAACAAAACGAAAAAACAATCAAATTCAACTGTATGCTTGCAATCATTCACTTCAATTATTAGGAAAGGCAAAGACTAGCTAGGAAGACCTCAACTGTCCTCCAAATAAACTATAAACCAGAATGTTTATGCCATCTCTTCCTGTTATTTATACCTCAACTCGTAGCTCATTAGGATTACCAGGCAAAGTCCTATCCACACCTCTTCAATTCATTAGATCTCCATGGCTACCCTTTATTCTTACTTGTTTCTTTTTGCCATCTTCATCATCCATTCCAGCTCAATTTTCTTTGTTCAGTGTACTCCAAATATTAGCACTGATCTATCTGTTCTTTTGTCTCTCAAAGCCCAACTCACTTTACATGATCCAAACAATATCTTGGCCACCAACTGGTCTACTGCCACTTCTATCTGTCATTGGGTTGGAGTTCACTGTGACTCGAAACACCATAGGGTGGTGGCGTTGGATATTTCAAATATGGGTTTGCTAGGCAAATTTCCTACCTCCTTGGTAAATCTCTCCTTTTTGTCTTTCCTCAAAATGAGCAATAATAATTTCATTGGAGAGATTCCTCAACAACTCGGAAATCTTCAAAACTTAAAGGTGATAGATACACATCGTAATCACCTTACAGGTGCAATTCCAAACTCAATCTTCAACATCTCTGCACTTGAACATATTGATTTTTCAAATAATAGTTTGTCAAGTATTCTTCCCCCAAACATATGCCATCAACTTCCAAATCTTAAAGTGCTTTGCTTATATCTGAATGGCTTTAATGGTCCAATTCCGGTCAATTTATCTGCATGTTCGAAACTTAGAGCATTGAGTTTGTCATACAATATGTTTGATGGGTTGATACCTAAAGAGCTTGGCAAGTTGGAGATGCTTCAGAAACTAATTATTGGTGGCAACAATTTAACTGGTATTATTCATATTATATTTCTTAAATTAACTTTTAATTTAGTCAATACTTTTATTACCCTCTTTGGCTATTGTTTATCTAGATACGTCCAAAAGGAGTAAAGGTATAAATTGTGGCTAACGTCAAAAATTATATTTCACATGAAGTCAAGTTAAGACCGAGTATTTTAATTTATACAATTTATTGTTTCATAGGAACAATTCCAAATGAATTGGGTAATCTCCATAATTTGAAGACATTTGCCATAGAAGGAAACCAGATTATAGGCTCTATACCAATGTTCATTTCCAACATGTCATCACTTCAAATCTTGTCATTGTCGACCAACAAGCTCATGGGATCCATACCTACAGAGATTGGAAATTTATCATCTCTTCAATGCTTATTTCTTTATGAAAACTACTTCACAGGTATATTTAGTTAAAAAGCTAAGCCAATTAATGTTCCAAAAGGAATTTTTAAAATTCTAATATTTAACTGTATGTATGTTGTGCTATGTAACAGGTATGATACCTAGAGAAGTTAGCTACCTTTCTAAATTGGAATTGGTTGTGTTTGAAGTTAATAATCTAAGTGGTACTATACCTGAAGGGCTCTTCAACCTTACAAAATTGCGTGGACTTAGTCTTGCAAATAATCATCTTTCGGGTAGTATTCCTTCAACTATTTGCTCTGCACAAACCAACCTTCAATATCTTATTCTATACGAAAATGTGTTAAGTGGAGTGATTCCTCATTCAATTGCAAATTGCTCCCAACTCTCTATTTTATCTCTGGATGTTAACCATTTCAGTGGCTCCATTCCAAACTCTCTTGAAAACCTTAGCCTTCTCCAAGTTCTTGGAATGAATGAAAATAAATTAGCATCTGATCCTTCCAATTCCTCTCCAGAATTGAGCTTCATAACTTCTCTAACAAAATGTAGAAAGTTGAAATCGCTAGATGTGGGTGGTAATAGTCTACATGGCACTCTTCCCAGATCCATTGGGAATTTTTCTTCCACTCTACAAAATTTTTATGCAGAGAATTTAGGGTTGTACGGCACCATCCCAGATGAAATTGGCAATCTAACTGGCCTAGAAACCATAGCAATGTCTGCTAATCACTTGAGTGGAACAATTCCAAACACATTACAAAGCTTACATAGGATCGAACGTTTGAATCTGGTTGAAAACAAATTAAGTGGTCCACTAAGTAGGACTCTTTGTAAGGTGCCGAATCTAGGAGCAATTTACTTGAGCAAAAATAGAATTTCAGGTCCCATCCCAGACTGCTTGGGGAATGTTACTTCTCTACGGTATATCCACTTTGATTCAAATAGAATGAGTGGTATAATACCTTCAAACCTTTGGAACATGAAAAGCCTCTTGACACTCAACCTATCTTATAATTCCTTTAGTGGAGCACTGCCTTTCGAAATTGAAAATCTAGATGTTTTATATATTCTAGATTTGTCAAGCAATAACTTATCTGGCATCATTCCCAGCACAATAGGAAGCTTACAAAATTTGATAAACCTTTCTTTGGCACAAAACCAAATACATGGACAAATTCCAGAGTCAATAGATGGGATGTTAAGCTTGGAATCACTAGACTTGTCTCATAACAATCTCAGTGGTTCAATTCCAGTTTCCTTGCAGGCAATTAGATATCTTCACCATTTCAATGTCTCTTTCAATAGCTTAAGTGGTGAAATTCCATCAAATGGTCCTTTCAAAAACTTCACAAGCTTATCCTTTCTATCCAATCAAGCATTGTGCGGAGATGCCAGGTTTGGAGTTCCACCTTGCCATAAAAGTGTAGTTCAAAGGTCTAAGGCAAAAAGAATTCTTCGATATATTTTGATGGCGTTGGGAATTACAAGCCTTATCCTAGCTTTGGTAGTGGGAGTTGTGTTGATTACTTTTTGGAGAAAAAAGAAGCTATCAAAGAATGAAGAATTGTTACGTGTTCAAGAGGTGGAGAGAGTATCATACTATACACTTTTAGATGCAACAGATGGATATAATGAGAGGAATGTGATTGGTGCTGGGAGTTTTGGCACGGTGTATAGAGGGATTCTTGAAGATGGAACAGTTTTGGCCATAAAGGTGTTTAATGTGCAATTGGAAGATGCATTCAAAAGCTTTATTGTTGAATGCAAGATAATGTTCGACATTCGTCATCGAAATCTTGTTAAACTGTTAGGCTATTGCTCCAACCCAAATTTTATAGCCTTGATTCTTGAGTACATGCCAAAGGGGAACCTTGATGACTGGTTGTATACCCAAGACCGTTTCTTGGATATCACTCAAAGATTGAATGTAATGATTGATGTTGCATATGCACTTGAATATCTTCACCATGGTTATCCAAAACCCGTGGTTCATTGTGATCTGAAGCCAAGTAATATTCTCCTAGACGAGGACATGGTTGCTCATGTTGGTGATTTTGGAATCGCAAAGTTGTTGGGTAGTGATGATAGCATTGCATACACAAAGACCCTTGCTACATTGGGTTACATTGCACCAGGTGAAGATTCTTTTATCCTTAGGGTGTTAATGTTTTCTTTAATTTCCTCATGCCTAATTTCATTTTCTTTAAATATTTGCTACAGAGTATGGATTGGAAGGCATAGTGTCAACAAAATGCGACGTCTATAGTTATGGCATCTTATTGATGGAAACATTCACACGGACAAAGCCTAGCAATGAGATTTTTTCTGAAAATCTGAGCCTAAAGATTTGGGTTAAAGACTCAATGCCCAACAGAGTAATTGATATAATTGATGTAAATTTACTTGCCCAAGATGAAGAACCCTCAAGTGGAAAAGTCAAGTGTTTGTCATCTATCATGGAATTGGCCTTAAGGTGTTGTTCAGAATCTCCAGCAGAACGAATCTGCATGAAGGAAGTAGTTGCAGGCTTGCAAAAGCTTAAACGTCAACTTGAAAGTTGTATATAGTTGTAAGTGATTACAAATTCTCAGCTACCTTTTAGTTTCATTATTTTTCAATTTTTAACCTTCTTAGTGTTAGGTCCATAGTCCATTATCTTAACAATTTTGTTATTGGGTTTTCGCGATCTCATGTTTTCCATTTTGATTCTGTTCACCTCACTGCTTCATCAAGAGCAGAGGCATATATGCCTTTTTTACTGTCACTACAGCTTGAGGCACTTGTATATATCCACAGGCTAATGTTGCGGTGCAAGATGGATTTACTGATGCTAAGTTTGATTCTCGTCAGTAGCTTTCGGATACTGGTGCAACCAATCATGCAACCCCTGATATTTCGGCCTTATTTGCGTCTGAGGACTATCATGATAGTGACACATTGTGTGTCGATAACGTTATTGGTTTACATATTTCTAGTATTGGTTCAACTTCCTGTGCAACCCGTTCTTTTTGTATGTTTGATGTGTTGCATGTTTCTGATTTTTCTGCGTCTTTATTGTCTGTTCAAAGATTTGCTTGTGATAATTGTGTTTTCTTAAGGGCGCGTGTAATGTTTTGTTACAATAGTACCCTAGTGGTATATTTAGACATCAATTTAATTTTCTTGGACATAACACTGAACAACACTCAACAAGTTTTCACTACAAATAATTTTCATGTCTGAAAAAAGTACCTGCAATATTATTTGAAATATTAAATTACCCTCAATTACAAAGTAATACTATTGCAGTGCCATATTAATTAGGAACATAAATAACAATTCCTTAGAACTTATCAACTAAAACTACAATTTTTTTCAATAATTTTCTGACATTTCAACATTGACTTTGACACTTTTATATCATATAATTATCATTATATACGATAGAATGATCCCAAGAGAACACACCTTCCTGAGAAAATTAAAAACCAATCACAACCTTACATTTGGGAGAATCGGAAGGATTAGATTAGATATATAAAAAATGTAGTAGCATTTTCGTAATTGTCAATTTCACTTTGCAAACTCGATCGAACACTTAAATATGCAATCTGTAACAACAAAATATGCAAACATGGATAAATTTTAAATCTAAACCGTAAATGATATACCCTAATCAGTAAAGAATGAATCCATAAACCAAATAAAATAAAAAAACTCAGTCATAAATTCTAAAATCCAAACCCTAAGTGTAATGCACTTTCGCATTTTTGCAAGTTCAATCTTTGAATACTAAATATGCATTATGTGCAATCTTGAAAATTTCTGAAAAATGCGGATTTTAGTGTTCAAATCTAGATCAACGCTCAAATCAATGACAATTTAAATAAACAAAAAAAAAACAAAAACAAAAACAAAAACAAAAAACACGCATCCTGAAAGGAAGAAGCAAACTGTAAAAATGATGCACCTTAAGTGTTACAAAGACACATCTTTAAGTGTTAGAATGGCACACTTTAAATGTTAAAATGGCACACCTTCAGTCTTAACATCGCGCACATTCAGTTTTTAAAATGGCGCACCTTAAGTGTTACAAAGACGTACCTTAAGTAGTAAAATCACGCACCTTAAGTGTTAAAATGGCGCATTGGTATAACTTATGCACCTTAAGTGTATAACTGACTCACCTTAAGTATTAAAATGACAGCACTTTAAATATTAACACGACGCACCTTAAGCACACAAAAAGCACGCACTATAAGTTTGAACAATATGCAAAATGATCAAATTGTCACCACGTTTTTTTTTTAATCCATGTTCATCATAGACGTTGATTTTGGCCAGATCAATAGATATTTTCTAGGTGCTGGCGCTCTCTTTTTTTCTTTTTTTTTTTCTTATTTATTTATGTGTCACAAAAAGTAGTGGATGAACAGTAGGAAACCGTGTTGTTTGGGACGATGAAAATTAATAAATTCATATAAATTATCTTTTTCCATATGAATCCTAATTCCAGTGCAACTTATTGCGCATACATCAATGCCATATCTTTTGCAGCATATCGCAACCAAAATTAAGTTGGATCAAAATATAAAGAAATCATTTACCGTAAAAACTCTGAACTCTTCCTCCCACGGCAAACTTAAAATAACATTAAATTAGCTGAAAAGATGACAGACAATCAAGCACAACACGGAGTACACAATAAGTCATTCCGCCTTAGCTTTTTAAACATTTCTTAAGTTAAATATTTTTATTTTAAGATAATTAAGAGGTGTTGTTTTAATGTTTTAAAACTTTTGATCACCTTATTAGTTTTTTTTTTTTTTTTTTTTTTTAACAAAAAAAAAAAAATCCGCAGCCACTATTCGAGTGTGTACATTGGGTAACTACACATTGTGACCACAAGGATGTAAACTAACTTAGGTTGCCCATAGCTGACGACTCAAACCGAGGCTTATACGCCCTTGGCACTGAAAATAGAATATGAAACATTGTGGTTACCAAGCCAACAGTCTGACCAGTTTGGTTGGGATGCCTAAAGATCACCTTAATTATTAATTGATTTGATGTGTGTGGATGAGATTGATAAGTAATTTCATGTAATAGCAACTTATAATAATTGTAAGTTGAATGCAGTGTTGGGAGAAGATGTTGAATGTATGCAATACTGAGATACAATTTGTGATTCACATTCACCTATTTTTTTATACCAAAGTTTGTATTTGTCTTATTTCTACTTCATGCATTATTTATACCTCAGCTCATAGCTCATTAGGAGTACGAACTACCAAGCAAAGTGCTATTCAATTCATTAGATCTCCATGGCTACCCTTTCTTACTTTTTTATTTTTGCCATCTTCATCATCCATTCCAGCTCAATTTGCATTGTTCAGTGTACTAGAAACATTAGCACTGATGTATCTGTTCTTTTGTCTCTCAAAGCCCAACTCACTTTACATGATCCAAACAATATCTTAGCCACCAACTGGTCTACTACAACTTCTCTCTGCTATTGGATTGGAGTTCACTGTGACTCGCAACACCATAAGGTGGTGGCATTGGATATTTCAAATATGGGTTTGTCAGGCAAATTTCCTACCTCCTTGGGAAATCTTTCCTTTTTGTCCTCTCTGAATATGAGCAATAATAATCTCATCGGAGAAATTCCTCAACAACTCGGAAATCTTCGAAACTTAAAGGTGATAGATACACATCGTAATCACCTTACGAGTGCAATTCCAAACTCAATCTTCAACACCTCGACACTTGAATATATTGATTTTTCAAGTAATAGTTTGTCAGGTATTCTTCCCCCAAACATATGCCAACAACTTTCAAGTCTTAAATATCTAAATTTAGGTGTGAATAGTTTTAATGGTCCAATACCGGCAAATTTATCGGCATGTTCGAAATTTCGTGTGTTGGTATTGGAACGCAATATGTTTGATGGATTGATACTTAAAGAGCTTGGCAAGTTGGAGATGCTTCAGAAACTATTTATTGGTGGCAACAATTTAACAGGTATTATTTCATGCATCTTCTCTATATTGACTTAATTATATTTCTTAAATTAACTTCAATTGAGTCAATATTTTACATTCTTCGACTATCATTTTTCTAGATACATCCGAAAGGAGCTAGTGAAGGTATAAATTGTCACTAAAGTCACAAATTATATATTTTACATGATCTCAACTTGAGAAATGGTATTTAATTTATTTAATTTATTGTTTCATAGGAACAATTCCAAATGAATTGGGTAATCTCCATAATTTGAAGACATTTGCCATACAAAGAAACCAGATTATAGGCTCTATACCAACATCTATTTCTAACATGTCATCACTCCAAATCTTGTCATTATGGACCAACAAGCTCATGGGATCCATACCTAAAGAGATTGGAAATTTATCATCTCTTCAAGGGTTAATGCTTGCTGAAAACAACTTCACAGGTATGTTTGAAAAGCCAATTAATGTGCAAAAGAAAATTTTAAATTGTAATTTTTAATTGTATGTTGTGCAATGTAACAGGTGTGATACCTAGAGAAATTAGCTACCTTTCTAAATTGGAATTGGTTGTGTTTGAAGTTAATAATCTAAGTGGTACTATACCTGAAGGGCTCTTCAACCTTACAAAATTGCGTGGACTTAGTCTGGCAAATAATCATCTTTTGGGTAGTATTCCTTCAACTATGTGCTCTGCACAAACCAACCTTGAAAAACTTATTCTAGCCCTAAATGTATTAAGTGGAGTCATTCCTCATTCAATTGCAAATTGTTCCCAACTCTCTATTATATCTCTCGGTGATAACCAGTTCATTGGCTCCATTCCAAACTCTGTTGAAAACCTTAGCCTTCTCCAAGTTCTTGTACTGCCTGCAAATAAAATAACATCTGATCCTTCCAATTCCTCTCCAGAATTAAATTTCATAACTTCTCTAACAAAATGCAGAAAGTTGAAAAGACTAGATGTGGGTGGTACTAGTCTACATGGCACTCTTCCCAGATCCATTGGTAATATGTCTTCCACTCTACAAGTCTTTTATGCAGATAGTTCAGGGTTGTACGGCACCATCCCACATGAAATTGGCAATCTAACTGGCCTAGAAATCATAGCCATGTCTGCTAATGACTTGAGTGGAACAGTTCCAAACACATTACAAAGGTTACTTGGGCTCCAACGGTTGAATCTGGCTGAAAACAAATTAAGGGGTCCACTAACTAGGAATCTTTGTAAGGTGTAGAATCTGGGAGAAATTTATTTGAGCAAAAATGGTCTTTCAGGTCCCATCCCGGAATGCTTAGGGAATGTTACCTCTCTAAGATACATCCATCTTAATTCAAATAGAATGAATGGTATAATACCTTCAAATCTTTGGAACCTCAAAAACCTCTTAACCCTCGACCTGTCCTCTAATTCCTTTAGCGGGGCTCTACCTTCTGAAATTGAAAATCTTAAGGTTTTATATCTCCTTGATTTGTCAAACAATAACTTATCCGGCATCATTCCCAGCACAATAGGGAGCTTACAAAATTTGATAAACCTTTCTTTGGCACAAAACCAAATGCATGGACAAATTCCAGAGTCAATAGATGGAATGCTAAGCTTGGAATCACTAGACTTGTCAAATAACAATCTCAGTGGTTCGATCCCTGTGTCCTTGCAGGCAATTAGATATCTGCACCATTTGAATGTCTCTTTCAATAGCTTAAGTGGTGAAATTCCATCAAATGGTCCTTTCAAAAACTTCACAAGCTTATCCTTTCTATCCAATCAAGCATTGTGCGGAGATGCCAGGTTTGGAGTTCCACCTTGCCATAAAAGTGTATTTCAAAGGTCTAAAGCAAAAAGGATTCTTCGATATATTTTGATGGCCTTGGGAATTACAAGCCTTATCCTAGCTTTTGCAGTGGGAGTTGTGTTGATCACATTTTGGAGAAAAAAAGAAGCATACAAAGAATGAAGAATTGCTACGTGTTAAAGAGGTGGAGAGAGTATCATACTATACACTTTTACATGCAACAGATGGATATAATGAGAGGAATGTGATTGGTGCTGGGAGTTTTGACACTGTGTATAGAGGGATTCTTGAAGATGGAACAATTTTGGCCATAAAGGTGTTTAATGTGCAAATGGAAGGTGCATTCGAAAGCTTTATTGTCGAATGCAAGATAATGTTCGACATTCGTCATCGAAATCTTGTTAAANTTTTTTTTTTTTGCACTAATTATATTATTTGATTGCTATAATTATGCCTTTAGAAAAGCATGCTCATTAAGATTGTTTTTAGAGCCTTTTTAGGACTGAATTAATTGCTTATTATGCATGTCTTAGTACCTTTTAGGTGACTTTAGTGCCTTTAAGAATAGATTATGCATATTCTTACTTTTTCAGTCAATACTCCACTTCTTTGGGAGGATTTCAAAGCATATAAAGTACATAAAACTTTTCATAGTACTACCCTTTTTTAAAAAGCCTTATCCATAAGTGAACTCACAATCTTATAGATCTCTCAAACGATTGTACTTCAAACATGAGAATGAATGAATTAGGGAAGTTTCTTGGGGAGGAATACTAGTTCTATCGCCCTGGCTTAAAACGCCTTGCTGGCTGAAACTGCCATAGTGCCTTCAGTCATATTGCTACTAGTCCCCTTGCGACGCTACTCTGTCTAAGGAGTTGGTTTTTAAAGGAGCCTTAGCACCTACCAACTTTCCTGGGAGTATACCTAAGGATTGTCTGTCATGATTTGGGTTAATTGGTTTGTTAGGCTTTGAAATATCTTTTGTCTAGTGATCTTATAATTTTAATTAATTGAGGAGTAGCCACAACATCCTTGATCAATTGAAATTATATATTAAGTTGTTTTCGTTAGATCACATAAAGTTCTAGACATATCAATTGTGATTAATTATATGTAATATAATGAAATTTAGCCCACATGCAATTTTGTTATATTTATGTGATTAATTAGGATAAAATATCAAGTTATGATCATAATTCGCCCACAGGCAATTATGCATCGGCATATAGCTTGGTAGTTTTGTCATTAAGAGTGGATAAACCTTACCCAAACCGTACCCATTCGGTTTCCACCATTTAGTTTTGGTAATATTATGTACTTCAGTTACTCTCTTTCTCTATTATGTGCCTTAAAAATCCTAACCAAGCCTTAAATTAACCTCTAATTTGGACTAGTCACATATGTTATCTTTACAAATATGGAAACATTAAGAAGGTGTCTTACCGTAATTTGGTTGTCATTGTTAAATATTAATGTTGGTTATAATGTTGATTATTACCATCAAATATTTTAACTAATGAAACCATTAATATTAATATGGTATTCAGTTATAAATCCTGAATTGTTTCCAATTAAGTTTATGTGACAATGTTCCAGTCAAGAAAATATTTTGGTCATTATTATTTTCTTGACATTTTTCGGACTTCAAATTTTATTAAGTTTCAAAATTATATCCGAGAATGTTTCTACCGTTAGTGGTTTTAACTACTGTTTTTCTATATTTAGTCTCCTATTTAATATGATAATATTATTAATTGGGTTATGGAGAATCAATTTAGTAATTTTGGAA